>VWYE01008148.1:82253-218696 GCA_013398995.1 Alaudala cheleensis | reverse complement strand
CAATGAAGCACAGAATGACAAATAGCTACTAAGTTCAGGCTCAGAAACAGAAGAGTTATTTCATAGTAGAGCAGAGCTCAGGCAGTGCAGATGCAAGTATATATTCTCAAATTAAAAACAAAATTTCCTGGAAAAGATTTCTTGACCCCATGAGTTTATTATTCATCATCACATAATCTGCCACTGTATATTTCCACAGATAGATTTGCCAAAAGCTGTGCAACAGAAATACAGAACAATATGTCCCCATGGAAATTATTAGAATGAAGATCAATATCATATTAAAAAATAAAAAAACCAAAAAGTACTATTATATTGATATGAGACTGGAGTGATGTAGCTGTTATTTTTAACTTGTTTGGAATTTGCATTCAAAATTATGAAGAGAATTTTTTCTCTTTTCTTGACCTACCTGAAACCAGTGGTCTTCATAACAGCAGGTAAGTCATATTGTAGGATTGTAGCATAAGGGCATTTTCCTACAGAATATCACTGTGCATGGCTCCTCTGAACAGAATTTGTAGGTACAGACTGAAGTCTGGCAGCAAGGAATCTGGACACAATACAATAACCAAGGCTTTTCCTCATCCTTGGCAACCTGTTGGCTTTTCTCTTAAGAAATGCACATTGCTGGTGACACATTTTCCTACTCTCCATGTCCTTCATGGCACCTGCTACAGCAACTCCTTTAGCACTCCTCAGGACTGTGCATAACACTTGAAAGCAGAACAGGTCACAGAAGGCATCCTGCCCATTTCTGTACCTTAAGATTTTCTCACTTGAAAATAAAGACATTTTCCCGAGCCAGTTCTGTCATTTCTAAAATGCTGAGAAGAAGAGAAAATACAGAGATTCTAATACTCCTATTCTATTAAAAAACTGAAGGTAAAAAGAGAGAATAAAAAACCACTTAATTTTGTAGATATACAGGACATAAAAATTTTTGTGAATCATATTCAGCATGAAGGGGAAGGAGCAGAGCATGTTCTGTCCTAGACATAGGTCAGTGATTAAATGACTGGCTGTAAACAGCAATTTCTGCTACTAAATTCCAGTCTTCCTGAGTAGGGCTTCTCTGCATTTTGGTTTATTTCTTTTTAATTCACAGCACATTTCTGTTCTGCCTCTGGTTCAAGGATACAATCACTGCAGGTATGCTGTACCACTGTAACTGTTGGGTAGACAAGCTGATTTATAGACCAGATTTCCTTTTCTTTTCTCTCTGCTTGTAAGGTAATATAAAAAGGAAATAAAAATGAAGTCATAAAATAATTGATTAACTGACATATACTAGCAAATGAACTCACAGTTCAAAAAGGCAGGGGAGCAGAACAGATGATTGTCACATCTAACAGTGACAAATGCCACTTAACTGTTATGAAATGAAGTTACTACTTAGTGTTACTTTCACAGCAGACAAAGAATAGGAGCATGCCAGTGTGCTGGCTTCTTTTGAATGTGTTAATCCATTTCCTGCCTCTTTGCTGGTGCTTTGTTTTGAGCTAATGGGCAAAAACTGATGCTAATGTTCTCATTTCATCGTGGTGGTGGTTTGGGTTTTTTCTTAAACAAAGAAAGGTCCCACTGATCATCTTCAGAGATTCATCGCTCCAGATGGCTCTGTCATAATTTCAGTGCTTGCATGGTAGGAAGTATGTAGCTTTATAATCTGCATGCTACAAAGAGCACTGGACAGCTTTCAGGTTTAATCCACAGGATTATGTTTTATGGCACTGTCTGAGATTGTGGGTATAGAATGACATTTAAAGGAAATTATGAATAATTAATAAATTCTCAGAAGACATTGACCGGACCACTTGATTTTGGGATCAATCACAACTTCCACTAGGTCCTTCATCATCTGCATCAAATTGTCATCTTCATTCCAAGTCTGAAATATTTCAGAGATCTAAAGACAACAAACAGATGCTATATTTTTCTAACAGTCCTCCTTTAATGCCACCTGGAATAGCCTGGCTATTGACAACATCAGATTCCAGTGGGTTTCCTGCACTCTCTTGAAGGGAATTTCAGCAATCATTTGTGTTTTGTTCAACAAACACCACTTCACCTTACACAAAGGGTGCAATTCCCAGTTGCAGCTGCCTCTATATAGAAACAAACCTCATTAATAGAACCACATGCTCACTTTAAAAGCAGAAATGTGAAATGGAACAAGCAACAAATTAGCTTGGAAGAACTAAAATTAGTTTTTCATGTCTTGCAAACAAATGTAACCATGATCATCTTAACTGATGATGCACAATCACTAGATAGTTCACTGCAAAATACAAAATGCAAACCTATTGCTTACTTCAAGTGAAACTGCTTGTCACAGGTGGGACAAACTGCCTTTTCTTAACACTTCTGAACTCTACTACTGTTTCTAACAGTTCTATCATTTTTTAGCTATTTAATCAAACCATAACATGGAGTTTCTTAATATCACCATTTTTCAAAAAAATGATACCATGCTTAGATGCTCATTCTAGCCTAAACCCAAATTAGAGCTGCCTGCTCAAACTGGTAAATTGTTGTGGGGTTCGATTTGTTTCTTTTTATTCCTATGGGAATTTTTTCCCTCAAGTTGCTAAGACACTAAGTCAAGTTGACACTAAGTCAAGTACTTGTTGGTACTTAAGCAAAGACAAAAGAGGCCAGGGAAGAGAAGGCAGAACCTGGCTACAGCTGGTTTTTTCTTTTGTCTCTGGGAGGTTTCCCTCAGAGGGGAAAGGTAACTTGAAATTTGGGGGCAGAACAGGGACTGGGGCTGGACTTGTCTCCTGTCCTTGTCACTTTGGAGAGAGGATGCCCAGGCTGTTTGCTTGCTGCAGGAGTTTTCAGTCCTGGGAAACCTGCCACCATCTGCTCATGTGCCCGGGGATTCTGAGCTCGCTTNAACCTGCCACCATCTGCTCATGTGCCCGGGGATTCTGAGCTCGCTTCCTGCCCTGTTGGAGTGGGCCGGGCCCTGTCCTGCCACCGCCGCTGCCGCTACTCCTCCAGCCCTGCTTTGAAGCTTTTGGCTGCGCTGTGACCTCGCACGCCCTGCTCTGACTGGACATCCCTGCTGTTCCAGCCACCACTGCAGAACTTCCCATCTACCTCATCCACCAGGCTGGGATCTTCCACCATTCCAGCTTGGTACCTCAGAGACACCGAGAACAGACTGCCCCAGGCTTCGTGGAGCAAAACCTTCTTGGTTCTGTCTTATTATTAATGTTGTAGCTGTTTGTTTGTTTGCTTTGTTATATATATATTAGTAAAAAATCTGTTATTCCTATTCCCACATCTTTTTTGCCTGAAAGCCCCTTAATTTCAAATTTATAATAATTTGGTGGGAGGGTGTTTGCATTCTCCATTGCAAGGGGAGAGCTCCGGCTTTCCCTAGCAGACACCTGTCTTTTCAAACCAAGACACCTGTCTTTGGGAGATGTGCAGAAGGATAATAAGTTATTGCTGTTACAATGAGATTATCCACTTATTTTAAAAAAAATAATTATTATAACTATATAAGCAGCAATTTATCAAGAAAAGTAAAGCCTGAGAGAAATCACTGTATAATAATATAGCCCTATAAATACTTTTAAGTAACAAAACACATCAGTCTGAGAATCAGTGAAGTAAAAAAACCATTATTTTTTAAAGCAAAATAGGGGTGTTTTTGTTTTGCTTTTGACCAATTTGAAAAGCTTATAAGAAGTTCATTTCCATTTAAAATTGACACTTGTGTTCTATTTTTATTCTCCATAACCCTCACTGCACTTAGATTTCAGCATATACCAGGATCATATCTCAGTAATTAATCCCTTTTAATAAAATAAAATTTTTTGGAAATTTATACACACTTGGAGAGTTACTACAAATTTCTTTACAACATTGCAATAGAATTTGAAGATTTTATTTCTTATGCACTCTTCCTCTGGTCAAATGAAATTTCTGAAAATCCAGCCTTGAAAGCATAACTCAGTACTCCTGACTTGTGACCCAGACCTTGCTCTATTAAAAACTAGACAGAGTTTTTTTCTCTGCTTATCCTAAGAATCAGTTGGTACTGTGATGTGTATAGCAGTTTCTAATCAAGATCCAAAATAATTTCAACTGATACGTTTTCATTAATGTCAGTAGGTGCTAAGGTAGATGGAGGTAGATATAAATGGATATAGACAGATACAGATAGAGATGATGGATATGGATATAGACATTTGGGGAATATATTCTCTGATGTAATTTTTTGCTATCACACCTTTCTTCCAGTTTCTAATTTTAGGAACTGCTACAGAGAATATTCACTAGGATATCTTAATGTTTTCAATACAGAACACCAAGACCAATTTCAAAACTCATCTAGGTCCTTAAGATGTAAAACATCAATAACCAGAGTCAAGAGTTGACTTCTGGCCAACCTGCTCTGCAAACAGCCCAGATTAGATGTAGATCAATGTACAATAAATGTCTTCTTGTCCTAATACATAGTCAGTGCCCTCCCTGTTCACAAACCAAGGCCCTGTGTTAGTGTCCTAATCTCACTTGTTTCACTTTGGTCCTAATGAGAAAATGAAATGTCTATTATACTACTCCAATTTTCATCATGTTTTTTCCTTCATGATATTTCAGGTCTAAGCAATGACAAGGAATTGTGAAACAGAATTGTAAGGTTTCTTAAAATAGTATCCTTCAAAGTCTGCCCATCAGTTAATGGCTGGCAGCTCGATCAATACAAGATTGCATCAAGAACCTATTTCCTGCAGGAGGTCACTAGAAATGTCTGCTCTGAATGGCTAACAAAAAACTTCTACTTATCTCATTACACTCAGAAACACACTAACTATGGTTTTATATCTTCTCTTGACTGGTGGAGTGATGATCAAAGCCCTAATTGTACAGGCTCAGAACTGCCAGCAGCATCTTATTCCTCCCTTACACATACACACTTTTTTTGTTTTTGCTTTCGGCTGCAGAAGAGACAGCATAGTGGCTTTTAAAGCTGGCATTTCATCTTCTGGTGATCATCATCAGTTCATACATACTGAGCTAATCAGGATTTAGTTAATGTAAAAGGGGCCTGATCCAGCTCTCCCAAAAAATCAATATGAGGCTCACTGATCTCAGTGGAAGCTAGATCAAGCTTCACATGCACTGGGGGAGATATTTTCTGAAGCAGAAAAGGCTAGTGAAGCATAAAAGTCCCAATTCCTATTCATTACCTAGAAAACCTCTTCTAATACTCTTTTGCCAATATGAAATAAAAGTATAGACCAGGAAATGTAAAAAAACCTGTTGCATCCTTGGACATAGAAAATTGCTGGCTTGTTTTTCATCTTGACCTGAAGTTGCTATGAAAGTACTTTGAAAATTTCTACTGTCCCATTTAAGCTATCTGGAACTCAGACTTTCTTTTAACAGATTTACCAGAAAACACAAATGAGAGCTAAAGCAAAAAAGTAAGGGAGTGGGGCATTTTTTTAAGAGCTACCAAAGCAATATGGTTTAGTTGCATACCATCTTTTCACAGGAGGCTCTCTCCAAATGTGCAGAGGTCTTATTTATATATAGGTTTAGCAGATTGAGTCATTGAGGAAAAAAAAAAAAACTAAAAAATATTTCTAATTATCATAAAATCACTTTTTAACCCTTTTTTGATGGTTTCCACACCTCTCATTACTGTTTGGCTTTATAGTAAGATCACAAATATATTTTTGCCCTCAATGGATTATGACACTGTAGCTTAATAATAAAAGGCAAGCTCCTTTTCTTAGCAGCTAAAGGTCTGGGTCTTTATTTTAGAAGATCATTTGTCTTCTCTACAGTAAAAAGAAGAGAGGATAATCTCAGTTTGTTTAATTGTGTTTGCTGCTTCATCTTGCCTCTGAGCAAATATTTGTTACAAAGGAAATATGGGTGTTCATTGTGTCATCAAGGACCATAATTTTGAACCATAGAATTATTAATCTGCAGAAAGTGAGCTTTCAAAGATGTTTGTTTTTCAATTACATGGTTAGAGAAAAGAATCCACGAGATCAAATACACTTATTCTGTGGTCCCATAATGGTCTCCTAATGATTTTTTTGTTTCTTGGAGAAATCTACATGTTTAAAAAATTCAGAAATCTTGTTGATGATGTACATTCGTAATGGCTCCTAGGAATGTTCGATGTTCCAGTGGATGTAGATGATAAGAAGTGATCCAGCAGTAGTGTAATGCTTATAAAACAATGGAGACATCCATTGGATATTGAGTCTAGAGATGATGAAGAGATAACAATTACGAAACTTTAGGGCTATCTCTAGCAGGATTTAAGTGTTCAATCTTTAGTAGTATTCATCTTGCTGAACTGTAGACATTTACCATATAGATGTCTGCATCTGAATTACTTTTAGTCTCTATAGATAAATAATCAGTTCTCAGTATAATTAATATTTTACTCTTGTGGGCATCTAAAACAGGTCAAATGAACTGTGCTTTACAAGTGGCTATTCCTCTTGGCTGACAGTAGTTTAACTACTGCCGTACGCATAAACGTCTTATTACAAATACCTAGGGACCTGAAAAAAGAATCTGATCTGTGACCCTCAGGATGTAATTTAAAAGATGAACTTTTGGCCAGAGTAGTAGTGCAGCTTAAAACCAACCAGATATTTTCCACATAAGGAAAAGTGTTTCAGTTTTACCTTGAAAACTTAAAAGCCCTAGAAATTTCTTTGCTCTCCTGGCAGCTACTGGCTTAAGGCCAAGACAGAAACACAGATAGGTCTATTTACCTGTCCCTCAGAAATGTAGCCATTCTATATAGGGCAGTTTGCCAAAAAACCCACACAAATCCTTCATACATAAGGCAGAGCACAGAGGTTTTCAGTGCTTCTTGGGATGTCATCACCAGGTACAATGCTTGCATGTACCTGTGCTCAGTTTCTATATTGTTCTTTTATTGTTTATTAAACCTTTTGCTTTACAAAACATACCCAAGGAGCCGTCTCACAATTTTTAAGCCATTTCTGTGAGGTGCAGGACACCCTCAGACTTGATACATCTTCATTAGGCTTATTACACTTTGGCCACGTGTAAGGTTGTATCAGGCCAGCTACATATTTTAGGCTCTTCCAAGTTTCTTCTCAGGGAGGGAGGAAACAGCAGGGAACTGTTGTCAACTCCTCACCACTACAGGAACAATTTTGAGAGCTGCTATGCAGCAATAGGACCCCTGTTCCCTTAGAATACTATTTTATTCAGAAGGTTTTCCTGCAGCTCAATAACAGCAGTCTTTCTGTTTAAGAGCTGAACCTATTCTGCCCTGTCTCCTTTGAGTCTAAAGATTTGGAATAACTTTGGAGTGGCTAAAGCTTTTATGCTAATGAGTACACTAGCACAATACAAGTTGTCCTCTTAGAAAAACAGACAGAATGGAATAAACAGTTTGTCTAAACAGTGGTCTGATAGCATGATAGCATGCATTCATGTGCAGTATTCAAATGGAACATTCTCAAAACTTTTGCTTTAGAAAATATTTCTGTTACATAACTAAACATTTTTATGGCTACTCTTGAAACAACATTAGATAATCAAGACCATATATACATATGAAAATACTGGAAGCACAAGTTATTTATCAGAATGGATTGTCCACGTGGGAATATCGTTAAGGCTGCCCTAGATTATCCAGCCATACATCTTACTTTCAAAACCATAAGTACAAAGGAAACTCCAGTGAAAGTTTCTTTGTCTCTACTGTTTTTATTCAGTATTCATAAATTACAGGAAAAATCTTGGTTCCAGTGGAAAAATTGATATCTATTGCAATAGCATTTTGCCTAATATATCTACATTTCAGTAGCATACCAAGCATATATATCTTTTGCTAGGATGGAAAGGAAGCACCATGGTTCCTGGTTTTTTTCTTACTCTTTCATATCTTTTACTCATATTCTTCCCATTAAGAAAACCCTTAAAAGTGAAGTAACTATTTATTTCCACTTTCTTTCTCTGATAGTCTTTTATGTCACCATGCATGAGGAACATATACCTAAATATTGTTCCCTTGTGAGCACTTGAGGAAAAATATCTGATACTTTGTTTGTTTAAATAAAATGGTTTTGGAGGAATGTCTAGTTTTGTACTACATAAATATAAGTAGAAAAAGAGATTCTTAGTCTATCATCTAAGTAAAAACCTTTTTTATTTGATTGGTGAATATTTATTGTTATAATATGTAGGTGTTCTCTTGTACTATCTTTCTGCACATAAACAGTAAATATAGTAGCAGTAAACAGTAACAGTAAATATATGTGACAATACAGGTTGTAGGTAAACAGCTGAGAGAGATTTGAGTTTTAAACAGCTTGTCCAACACCTAGAATCAAAACACAAATCTCCAAAGACCTGGTATACTGCTTTAATTTTTCTTCTTAAAAAAAATAAAACAACAACCAAAAAAAAAGAAAAAAAACCAAATAAACCAAACACAACCAAATAAAAAAACCATTTTTGGTCATGCTTGTTGCATTTCATCCAGGGAGTAGCAACTACATCTAGTCCTATAACTTCCATACTGTTCTAACTTCTGTTAGCATGTGAGTATCACTTCCCAGTTTCCTCTTACTTTATCCCCAGCCATGTTTCCTCTGTCAGGGTACAAAATATCTTCAGGAACAGCAATCTTTTGCTAGGCAGTTATGATCTAACCAGTTTCCCTTAGTAGCAGGGAGTCACAAAATAAAGAGCAAGATCATAGCCGAGGCCATGAAAGTAAAAGAATAGGACAATGCCTTGGAGTTATAAGCACAGATGCAAAATGATCAAGTACATGTTACTGAAGTAATGCACAAAAGAGAGCTGAATAGGACTGGCTTTAGCAGACAACAGAGTGGATATCTAGCATGAAAAAAAAATTTCATATGTGGTGGAAAAGAGATAGAAGTAATATAAGGAAATCTCTACAAGAATGAGAACAAAAAGAGGAGTTGTGCCCCACTGACACACCTGGACTTGCTGCAGACCTGCTGTCTGTTCAGCTCCACATCTTTCCCACAGTGCATCCGCTTCCCCTTCTGTAGAAAAAAGGGACTGCTTTAATTTACCTGCCATACACTAAAGGTAGCCATGGCAAGTTAGCAACTTCCAGCTATTCCTTATTCAGATAAGCTGTAAATTAATGGGGTAAAGGTAAATCCTTCACTCTATGGCAGACAGAAATAAGGAAAAGACATTTTAAGTCCAAGGAGGTCTTCTGAAAAACTACCATGAATGCTAAGAACTCCCTCATGTTCATTGACCCAACTTCTCCTTGTATCAGTGTTAAAATAAAACATTCAACAAAGTGATATCATTTTGCTTCACTAATGAAGCCATGACTGTGTGAACCCTGTTATATAGGAATAGCAGTAATTTTGAGTAATCTATTTCAGGCAGTTATTCCATTCAGTATTTAAATTAAAGGAGGAATTCAGTGATCATGGTGCAGATGTAACAAAACGCACTTCATTTTACTCTCAATCAACCCTTAATTAACAGAGGATGCAGAAGATAGGAAATAATGGAACTTATTACTTTGCTTCTCTGTTTTCCATTAATGTCATTGCAATAACTCTGTTAATAGGATATTTAATTTTTTTACTTTAAAAAACATTAAATATGCTAGTAAAATTCAAGCATGAGGTCTATTTATTGCTGTCTCAAAGATATTGTGGAGCAACAGAACTATAATATGCTTTTCTGGGTTAATTTTGTATAATTCAGAAAAGCCTTCAAAACCAGTCCAAAATTCAGCCAGCAGAGAGCTTACATCCTGCATCTGTAAATGACACTTAGGAACTTTGCTCTGTGAAAAGTCTGCTACCTGCCTGGGCTCTGTATCTTGTGAAAATAGAAGAACTTTTCTTTTGTTAAAACAAGTTCTAGAAGTGAGGAAGGATCAAATCACAGCAGAGGAAATATGGATTTTTACACTGTACTATAGAACATCAAACCATAAGGTTCTGATCTGCCTTTCAGGACAGATATCTTCTGGATACAGTTTCTGAAAATGACATGTTTTTTATGAACAGAAAAACAGAACAGAACATGAACACTGAATTCTGAACTCTGGTTCTCCCCTTATATTTCTGGAATAGAGAGGTTTTGACAATAGGAAGCTGCTACTCTTGACTTTAGGATCAGTGATTCACCACAGTTAAATTAGCATTTTACTCAATGTCTCAGTACAGTAACAAGTTCCCAATAAAAATATCCTTCAATGCATAGTGTAGACAAGAGCACTGAGCACAATTTTGCTTTTTCATACCAGAGGTTTATACAATTATCAGCTTAAGCTTTAATTGGATTTAACTAATTGGTAAACAGGATTTTTATTAATTAGTTTTATACCTGTATCAGTTTTTCATTTAAGGTTTAATTTAAATTCAATATAAGCAACTGGATGTCTGAGATATGTAAAAAAGAAAAAAGTAGTGAAAAATCTGCCATTCTTAAAGATGCCTGTTATGAAAGTTGATCATTTTTTACATACATATGTAATAATACTATATAAAATACATGTTTCTAAGAGGTCATCCTTCTGGTATCAACATGAAGAGAAGTGCAAAAGCCCTTTGGTTTAATTTTTATCAAATCTGATATATTTTCCATACAAATCTGAGAAAAGAAACACACTAATTTTACAATGTGTTTATATTATAAAAATGAAACTGTAAAAAAATGTATTTTTTATTTGAATAAGCTAGTTCCATGGTTTTACAAAAGAATGTGGAAGAGTGTTTAAATACTGTAGCAACTTAAAAGAATAATTATTACTATGAATAAATGACCAGTCACAAAGCATCAGTTAATTTCCTGCTACAGAAGTAGTGCTATTAGAGATATGGGATATTGAACTGTGAACTGAGCCCACAAATTTCCATAAAACCCACAGATAATGCTGCAGTGCTTGGGTATTCATTTAACAGTCTTTTCAGGTTTGTCTTTACTGTATTTATAAAGAGGGGTAGTGGAAAATAAAGGATGAAAGCATAGGTGATACACTCTCTTTTATACATTCTAAGACCTTCCTATGTATTTGAGCAAGATTCTGTAATCACAGATGTTCTGATTTTACCCCTCTCTGTGCCTTTTGTCAAAGCACACATGCATTAGCAGAAAAGATCTTTTGCTGTAATGGATTAACAGCAACATAAATTGTCCAGCCTCTCCCACTTGTCATTTTCCTGCAATGAAACAGTACAAAGAAACATTTCCCTTACAATAAATTTGTCTATAAGTGAACATGTTAAGAGTAGATACTGATTCCATTCTACTATATGTACCTATGTGTGATGACAAGAAACCTCATGGCCACAACATAATGTTTGCAAACTATAGAGATACACATAAAAATTGTGTAAAGACAAGGGGAAAAAAAAGAAGAAAAATGCACTCTTGAATGCAGGAGAAAATGTTGGCCTAAAGTGGCTAAAGTAAAGATATGGGAGATAAAACACATGTAAAGAAGGAAAATTAACACAAACTGATAGAGACATTGAAGAAAAACACAGGAAAACAGAAACACTCAAAAAACCTTGAAGACTATATTTTTTTAAACCCATTCAATCATTTTAGGAAGCATACAGAAAATTTTCACTGGTGTCTGAGGAAAATGAACACATTTTTCATCTGAAAGATGTCCAAATTTTTGTGTTCATTCCTGTTCTCCATTGCAGGTGTCTCCTGCAAGTGAAGTGCTGGGAAGGGAAACAGGAGATTGACTGCTGTAAGTTTTACTTTCCCTTAATTGTTGTCTTTGTGCAATGATATTGGTTATGTGTAACCTGTAACTCACAGAGTTCCTAAAAGCTTTTCATAGTAATGAGAGATCTTTTAGACACCTACCCAGTCAATTTTGCTGGGATATGAAGGGTGTGAGAGAAAGGCAAGCGCAAATGAACCTGAGATTTTCCACCTCCTTTTTTTTAGGGTTCCATAACTAACTCGTCCTTCAGTCAATTGTTCCTAATCCTGAAGTACATAGAAATTCATTCTTAGTGTTTTCTGATGGACTTCCTTGTTAAACACCACTTAATCCCTGTAAAATTCTTATGAATAATTAGGCTTCTATTCACAAGGCTTTTGTTGATGAGGTCTTAGATTCTGCTCAAACCCCAGAATCCTCATCTTCACTTAGCTCTTCTAAAAAATATTTCCAATTGCATATATTTTTAGCATTTCTTTAGCTTCCTCTGTTTTGACATGATAGTCTTCTCTGCAGAGCAGACCTTTAAGGCAAGATACTTTAACATGGTCAAGACAGTGATAATGTTCATCTTTATCACTTGATGATTAAGTACCTGAAAATTCTATGAGCTCATGTCATGTTCTCTTCTTGTTCAAGTCCATTGACAGTCATTTCACTACCCAGGAATCCCTGCTATAAGTAGCTGTTAGAAGTCTGGTTTAAATAGGAAGGGACGCATTCTGCTTAACTGTTACACTAGTTTAAATACCAAGTAATTCCACTGAAGTCACTGGATTTGCTCTGGATTTAATCTATCCTAACTGAAAGCAGAATTTGGCCCTTTGGTTCCTGCTGCAGCTCCATTGTTGGGAGATTTACTATCCAGAGTGTGCTCTGTACAACTAACATGCTGCAGCATAGTTGCTGATCTACTTACCAGCAGAATAAGAGCTTTATAGCTGAAACTTCTGAGTAAAAATAAATTGCAGAAAATTCCCAGCTCAGCTCTAATATCAATTTTCAGGAAGCAAAAATACAGCTTTCCACCAAGCTAGACTGGTTGAAATGGAGGCAGCTTAGTGCACAATGCTTTCTAATATACTGAATACTCTGTCTGCAAAGCTCTAAATGGATAGCATGATGACTTGATAGCAAACCTAAAAATTACTTTTCTTAATGGGAAAGCAGGTAAAAAATCCAAACACTGTTGGGTGCTGCACAGCAGCAATTCATCAGAAGAACTGACAGCCAGCAGCCATTCTCTTTCACTTCCACAGGTTTTCATAGAACAATAATTTGAAGGGGGATGAGAGGAGAAAATACCTAATATTCTATTTTAAAAATGTATTAAAAGTTGACAAATTACTTGACAAGCTTTATGAATTAGTAAATAGTTAGACAAATGGGGATCTTATATGAAAAATAGACCAGGACAGTATAAAATATTAGAACAGTAGAGAATCTTGATAATCACAACAATAACAAAAAGATTGGTGAAAATCCATAAAGAAAAGGAATTAACATAGTCTGGGATTAAATTTTCTCCAGTCTAAACTGTTTTGCATCAAGTTTGCATATGCGTATCAGTCTTCAAACATAGAAAATGGGGATTTATTTCAATTATAAGATTTCTTTGTACAATATTTAAATATTCTAATCAGCAGAAAAGAAAATTACATGAAAATATTAAATATACTCTTGACTTTTCTTAATAAAAGCCACAGGAATTCGCACATGATTCAGGAGACAACTCAGGAAGGTCTACCATTACGTTAAAATAGAAACAAGCATATATCAAATCTACTTTTTCATAACCTATAGTTTTCATGTGGATCCCAACAGAAAAATATTCTGTAGTGAATTGCAAAATTTTGGAGTGTAAATGTTTGTGTGTGTGTATGCCTATGCACACATACATATTTGTATGTCCACACAATCTCCAGCTACTATTTTGTATTTACTACTATGCAAAATCTCCACTTTGCTCCCTCAGCAGTATTTATGCTCTTTAAAACCCTAACTCTCTTCTGAAGCTGTTTCATGTTTGTTTTCAAAGACTTCTTGTAAGATATTGGTGGGTTGTGGGGATTTTTTTGACAGTAAAAATAAGAAACTACCTTTCCATTTGGGTTAGAACTGAGATGAAATGAGGAATGGCTGCCACCAAGCAGAAAATTTTCTCACTTTATGTGTGCCAGTTAATTACGACACTTCAGAGGCGCTTCTGAAAGGATAAGGCAAGCTGCATAAATTTAGCTGTAATCCAGGCAGGCAAAACTAATTTGCAGGGGATGGCCTTATCTAGCTGCTGCAGCTTTCTCAGAAAATTAACCTTGGATATTTGGGCCCAATTCAGAAAGTGTTTGATTTTTTTTCCCTTTCCTGCTCTGCATAAGAGAATTTTAAATTCAATACAATACCTGACTTTTAAGAGGCACTGTGAATGCTGTAGGCAGTTCAGAGTGATTACTGACAAGCAAAAAATATATTTATACATGTACATATATATGATTGTCCTTCAGGCCCATTATCCTGCCTTCTTGCCTGTGCATCAGAGGGTTTATCGCCATATGTATGGGTGGGGGGATCTTTGGATTAACAGAAGATGCAGCTCATTTTAATGTACTTAGAAAAATTCATCAAAGTTCATTGCAGAATAAGTCATGCATACTGACTTGTTCATTCCAGTGGAAATGAAGAAATCCCCATAAAAATAGAAGTTTAATGAAGTGTTTGAGCAGAGTCTTGCTTGTCATTCCAATTACCAATGATTTAGAATTTTTTCTTGATACACCACTATTAATTGCTCTTACTCAGCACAATCAAAAGTTTACCATAGATTTCACCAATTCATGGGAGAAAGATTTAATGAATAAATGTTGCCAAATCCACCTTAAAATCTTCAAGCATAATACAAAGTTTTTAAGAAGTGTTACACACTCCTTAGCATTTTGCAACTTACTTCATTAAGACCGCTTTTTATTTTACCTGACAGAACTGAGTTCACAGCCTGACCCCCACTCTGCCCAGGCAATAGTCACTGTAGGAAAGCATGAAAGCATAACCCACATAAAATTTTACTTCTATAACTTAACTGGTTTGAAGCCACTGGATGTTTTGTGAACAACAAAAAAAAAATATTATGATATTTTTTGGTCAAATCTGATCATCCAAAAACATGCCGAAGATTACTTGGAAAAAAATTTCTTTCAATATTTTTAGGTGGTTGAGTCTTGCTTTGTCTGTTTTCAGAGAGACTGTCTCCTTTGCAGACGCTTATTCCTGCCTACGCTTGATGACTAAAAATAGGACTACAGCAGGGTAATAAATGCCTTTTAGGTCACTTCACTGCCTTCTGTCTTCACTGACAAGTCTTGTGAATTTAAGACAGCCAAATTCATACTAGCTTAAGCTAACTGGCTAGTTAAAGCCCATTAACTCTTTTGATGTTTAGCAGTACATTAATCACGACAATATCTTTTAAATACATGCTCACTTGTCATTCTACTTTGATTAGGCCCTTGAAAATACAGCCAGCTTTCAAAAGGATCTACAGATGTTATGCATATAATTCTGAATATTTCCCTCCAATGTAGAAAATTGCATGGCAATGCAATCCTCATACTTGCTCTGAATTTTGCCAGGTTTTATCAACCAAGAGATATTTATGATGAATGAAACACAGGCTAATTTAGCACTGTCCTTCTCATCCAACTTCAGTATGATCCAAGATACCTTTTATTCTTGCATCATGTCAGTACAATTTTATGCAAATGTCAAGATAATGAGTAGCTGTCAATTGATCCTGATTTTGGCCTTCAAATCAATAGCAGGACTGCATGCAAATATAAATGACAACATAACAAGTCTATAAGAAAAGATTTTTTCCTTTCATTATTGTAATTGTCACTTTCACTATTATTTTTATTACTATTTAATTATTACCACTACAAAAATTTGCAATGTGCTAGCTACTACCCACTCACATAGAAAAGTCCAATACAGCTTGTATTGAAAGAGATATACATTACATGAAAGACAGTTAAATGTACAGGTATATACAGACCTTTTCTTAGGGAGTAGAAAGATGTTCAGATCTAAATGTTCACTCTTCATGAACAAGTAAAAATGAGAAGTGATAAAGCAGAGGTAAGAAAAAATGCTACAAAAAACTACCAACAACAAGCATAAAATGAAAATTGACCAAGGTATCTGACAATCAAAGCACAGACAACTTCCTCCTTCAAAGAGAGTTTTTGCAATTGTATTCATAAAGCAGATCTTAAATTGCTTCAATTTCTGAAAGTATTCTTCCTCTCTGAAGTTTTATATTATGTTAGTCAATACATGTCTTGAATGTACAGATATTCCACTCAGGGAAAATAAAAATCAGGGCCAAGCTGCAAGAGAGAGAAAGATATTGATCTTCAGAGTTTTGTTGCTTCAGACACTCAGTCAGACACCTTAATTTGCCAGATTCTTTATATTGGACATACAGCAATTGGAGCCAGGTACTCAGTTAAAGTAAATATTACTATTAACATACAACGAAATGATGTGGCTGGTTCATCACACATGCCTGACAGTGTCAAGAGCATTGTCAGTGATTTCTCATAATTTACCCCTTTCCTGTGTGATGGGAAGTCAGGATTTGTAAAAGGGTTTTCAATACATAGCCTGGTGACTATCATGTCACCAGGTAGGTATTTCCTGATTTCTAGACTTTTGTAGAAGCTTAAATCAGAACCTACTCAAATTTCTATATTCAGAACTATTTTACATGAGCTTTCTTTAAGTGGAAATTCCTATTCTGCATAACCTCGAAAAATTGTCTCATGTTGCTGAACATTATACTTAAAATTCTGTTAAATACTGCCAGGCACCTCCAAAGTCACATAGACAGTCTTACAAAGGAAAGAAAGAAGCATCTCCACTGATATGTACTCATCAAGATATAAATCTGATAGCAGACTCCTCATATTGCATGACTCCTCTTTTCTTGCACCATTAAGAAAAAAATCTCTATTATAAATTTATCATGTAAACAACTGAAATCAAGCATGCTGAATAATCATAACCTAAATACTCTTCGCATTTTGTTATGTATCAATATCTGAAGTGTTATTTATTTTTCTGTTAGTTGAGGAAAGGTCAGGGATATAACTACTAAAAACACTTGGAATGATCAATACTCATGAAACAGAACCCCAAATGAAAGAATTCTAACATGTATTTTGAATATTTACCCAATCTAGCATGATCACAACTGATTACTGGCCCTCATAATGAGAGTCTTCAAGATAGGACACAAAAATGTCATAGAGACCCAGTGTAACTGGACTAGCATTAACATTAGTCACAACCCCAAATGGGTCCAGCTGTGCTGATAAAAAATGCATGGTAGAGTCTAGAATCACCAACATAGCATTTATCATTCTCTGAATGGGGAGAGTAACTACAAAACCATTTATGAATCTCTAAACCCATGTTGGCATGTCATTTGGCAAACAAAAAATATTGTAAAAGACACTATGAAGTGCATTTAACATGAGGAATATTTGTCTCAGTGGTCACTGCACAGAGAACATTCGGCTTGGTTATTTCCATTTTTTGGGAATTTTCACTCTCTTGGGGTTGTAGACAGAAGATTTTAATTCCAATATTCATTGCATTGTTTACAAAATCATATCCAAAAATCTAGGTGAAATTAAAATTTTTATAAATGGCTCCTATTTAATGTATTCAGGGCCTTTCCAATATTCTAAAAGGCAGAACTGGGATTAAAATAAAAAAAAAAAAAAACTAAAAAAACCCCCAAACACTCTGGAGCAAAGAGGAACTTCAGCAACATAACAATGGAAATGGGTTCATGGTTGACAGACAAGTTTGTACAAAGACTCCTTATGTAGACAAAAAATCCTACAATGTTGGTCTGTGAAGGTTCTACTTGCTAGCTCAGGTCAGGGCAGAGATAGAGAATATAAAAATCTGTTCAAATGGTCAGAGTTAAAAAATCAGAGTCAAAATGGAATACATGATCAACTGTGTTAGAAAGAGTAGTAGTTGAAGCTGTAGGTGGAACACAGTCTATCAGACTTAACGACATAGGTAAATTAAATTTGATGTAAAACATCATTGCATATAAATCAAGATGCTTTTCAAGGAAGAAGCCAGACTACAGAGAGAAACATTACAAAGCAGTTTGGAAATTAAGGACTGATTCTTAGAAAAATCAAGAGTTTATATCTACAGCTTGTGCAAATTATTTTTATTGTATTGTTTGCATGTAGTTTTTAATTTTTTATTCCGTTATGCAAATTCCCTGTCTGTGCATCTTGGCCATGTGGGTTTGCCACAAGGTAAAGAGGATGTGAATGTGTGTCTTGCACATATTGAATCAACACACCAGAAAATAATAATTGATTTTTTTCATCATCTCTAAATTTTTTGTATAATGGAAAAAAAGAAAAAAATATTGAATACATTTTCTTCTTTACTCTAATTTTCCTTCTTCCATTTCTTTTTCCACATTGCATTATTGAGAGCTGCCAATTGTATAACAATCTCCTGAATAAATGACACATCAGTTTTTCTCAGAAAGAATATGAAAAACCATATTATTTTTCACTCCAATAATTGCAAATCTACCCATCTTTTCCAATTATTTTCCTTTCAGATTAGGTTTATTCTATCTTCCAGTAAATCCTTTACACTCACAGTTAGAATTCATTCTTTTCTATCATTCAGACTAGTCTGTAGTAAAGGCAGTTTTGCTAATGAAATGTCAAAACACCAAATGGTTACTTTTTAATTTAGCCCAAGGTTGAATGTTGTTGTTTAGAGCCACTGACCCATTGCTAAATCTAATTTCTCAACTGTTTAATTAATTTCTGTGTATAATTTAATGAGATTTAATTTGATATGCACGTTCAAGATATATTGTGCATTTCTAAATCCTTAATTACTAAAATTACTAAAACCATCTTTTTAGTCTATGGGGTTATTTTATAATTTTTTGTTTTAATTTTGCTATTTTATCCATTATATTGTGTTTCCCAGAAGACCTGAATAATATACTATAATTTCTAAGAGAAACTAAAGATAATAACCTTTTAATTTTTTTTTTTTTTTGAGGGGGGCAGTGGAGGAGGAGAATGGGGTTTTACTTTGGATTGATACATTGCATGTTGTGGTGATGAAAAAGAATCATCAGGATGTTAGTAAAACAGCAAAAAGCAATCCATGTGTTCATTGTATTAGGCAGAAAGGCATTCCAAGGATAAATGTTTTATCTATTAGTGTCTCATGAAGAGCTTCTGTTCTGTGCTCTAGGATCATGAAGGAAAAGCATGCTTTTCTATGGGATTAATCACAAGTCAAATAGTAAATAATGGAATTTTGCACAAATCTGCATATTAGAAAATAAAATTACATGAAGTTGTAAAAGTAACAAAAGAATCAGAGAAGGTCTCATTTATGGGTAAACAATATTTGTTACATCCTAGGAGTACCATGAGTTATACTTTGTTATAAAAAAGGCCCTTCCCAAGCTCATGACTCCTGTGTTGTTTGTGCACCTTACAGCAGACAGTCTGTACAACAGAATTTACTTTTTGAATAGATACAGAGACAATGGAAGGAACAAACAAATCAAGTTTCACACTCTGACTATCGTGAGAGAGATTAAGTCTCAGCAAGGTTGCAGTCTAAAACTTTTACCTACTAGATTCTGCTTCCCCTTTTCCAGAAAAGGAAGTTAACAATCCAAGGGAGCAACCTGTCATTGTAATTTTTGCAATCTCTCTGTGTATATGAAGAATTAGAAATATCCAAGGAGGGAAATCCTGAATGGCTTTGACTGATTCAGCTAGGGACGTAACATTGCAGGCAGCAACATTGTCAAATGCCAAACACAGAGCACAGGCTATTTAATGCTAACCCAGGACCCCACAATGCTTTAACAGTCATCAAGAAGAGCACATTTCATCAAGAAGCCTTCTTGTGAGGGAAATGTAAGAGGCTCTACAAACCACAGAGTCTTGGCCAAGTTCTACACTAAAAACATTGTCTGAAAACATAAATTACAGAGAAAATTACCCCATTATTCTTCACTCCTTGGTCAGCGCTGGGTATCTACCTTGCAACATTCCTTAGGGATTTTTGGTTACTAATGGCCAACTGTTGAATGCAGGAGCAATGTAAGATCTGAAGTGAAGTTCAACTCACCTACCTTTAGACATTTAAAAGCTAGACATCTAAGTCTCACCTGGAGAGAAACAGGCACCTCTAGAGGGCAATTCATTTGACCTATCTCAGATGCCTATTTTAGTCAGGGATGAATCACCCTCTAGAGATGCCTAGATTTCTCTATTGACTTTAAAGGAAGCCTAGGGCAAGCAGTTCAGTGCTAGACTTCTGACTTTCAGACATGTAATTTGGAAGAGATACATCCCGCTCACTGTCGTGATAAGGTTCAGTTTCCACACTTAATCACTCATGCTGTTTCCAGTTTCATAAAATACCCAAGAACTCATCTCTAAGTATTCCTCATTCGCTCTTGTTAATTCCTATTTTGGGTTGTTTGTTTCTTCCTGAGCACCTACTGGTTTTAATTTTCACTCATTTTCTCACTGAAAATATTCATTTATAGCAAGTTCATTGTAACCTCCCTATATTTCACCTTCCAAAACAGATGTCTCAGTGATAACCGCCAGGGTGCATAATAAAATTACCATGTTTCATCCAGCTGTTACTCTTTCTTAAGATTTTCTTTTTTGCTTCCAAAGTGTCTGAAACCGCACTTTTCAGGTCTCTGTAGTGGAAATAAATTATTGTCTTTCTCTATTTAGTCACTGATTTAATAAGATTACTTGCTCAGCATCGGATATTATATTAATTAAATCCTTATAATTTATGTCAATCATTTAGAAACCAGAATTAGTACTTGAATTGGATTTAAGTTTCTTCTGATCTAGAGGTCTGACATTCCCAAACCAATTTTCTACGAGTGTAGCTCCACTGACTTCAGTAAAATCTTTACATATGTATCAAAAAATGAGAGAAAAATTTACCAGAGGCTTTTGCTAGACAGTAAATCACTGCAGTTGTTTCTATTAATTATTTAACTTTATATCACCCATTAAAAATACTTATTTTATTAAAAAACATTTCAGTTTGGCTCAAAAGAGTAGATATTTCCACCATTACCTGTTAATTGTAACACAAATTTGTAGTGGGTTCTTTCTTTGACCATTGGAAAAAGTCTGTTAGTCAACAGTTTCACAGAGATATTAATTGATATAAACAGCAACTTATGTTTCCTCAGGATCTACATTCAAGTATTTTAAAGAATTACCCAGCATATGTTGTACTTTTATGCAAATCAGGATTTCTTTTATTAAAATATATAACCATATATTTTAATATTCTTTAAGTCACTTCAAACATTTAAACAGAGGATTCTTAACGTGAAAGTTTCATAACACAGGCTAAGTGCAATCAGCATAAAAATAATCTGACAGCCTTCCACATTGCTGAGTAAATGAGGCATAACCTTAACTATGAAACTTAGAGGCTGGTGATTTCTTTAGACTATATTAGAGAATTTATGACACTTCCTTTGGAAGAGGAATATTTTTCAGGAAAGTTTATCCCATCTCCTATATGCACTGCAACTTTTTCCTAAATATTCTTAGATTATCAGCATGAGCAGGTGTTTTTCATTCTCTGAAGGTGTCAGAACTGTGGCAACAGAAGTAAATTTTGTGTGAAAGAGTAAGTTGTGGAAATGTTTTGCAGTTGTTTATCACATCCACTACATGAACTTGACTGTGCCAAATAGTATCTACTGTTTTATGTCCTAATAGTTATTCTGCAGACTTAATCTTAGAAATGCTGAACAGTGTCCAAGTACAGGCAAATTTTCCCATGGACTTTTAGGACATGCAACAATATTTGATTATCATTTATCATTGTGAAGCCACTTCCTGTAGCTTCACAACTTTTCTTCAAGCATGGAGAGCTTGAAATAAGCAGCAGCTGTTGGTATGACAGCAGGTAGATCTTAGGTTTGGGTCTGGCCCTGATACCTCTTAGTNGATCTTAGGTTTGGGTCTGGCCCTTTATTTTTGTCAGAGAAGCATACTGGATTTGCAACAGTATGTATAAATGTGTTCTAAATAATGTACATTTATGCATAGTACTATAATTTATAAATAGTGCATATACTTAATAAGATTATGATAAGTGCACATTTAGTAAAGCTTTCCAGATTTAAACCAAGGCTTATATGGCAGAAACTCCAGTCTTGTTAGGGTATGGCAGATCAAGAAAAAGTGCCACCAAGGTAAACTGAAGGTTTGGTGGCCCATTTTAAAAACACTTTCAGGACCAATGGTCAGTTGTTTGGCGAAAAATGAAGTTCAAACCAGAAAAAGTTAAATCTGAGAGAATGCTGTGTCTTTAAATAAAACAGACTAATGCATAGTTTTCTTGCTATTTAAGACATTGCAGTAGCAGTCATTAGAGAGCATGGATGAAAATTCCTGCAACCAGAAATCAGGGTGTTTCTTCTCAGATAAGTCTCCAGAGTACAGAACCAAGATTCTCTTTCTCTCAGTTGTTATTGGTGTGCTACTCATTGGTATCACTTCAGCAAACAGGATGAAGATTAGTATCTTCCTTCAGAGATACCCTGATACCTCTTAGGTATTTCAATGTAGTAGATTCTGGATTCTGCTTCTAGTTTGTGAATGAGTTCTTTAAGGACTAATGATCTAATTTAGGGGTGGAAAGAGTGCAGCAATGTCCACTCTGGCCTCAGACACTTTTTTTAAAAGCCTAAAAACACATTTTATGTGCATGTTGATCTTTTATTATATGTTAGACATTCTCATGAGACATACTTTTACCTAGATTTTTGCCTTTTTAAAAAAAATCCTAAATACAGTTCTCAATTAAGTGTTAGTATGAAAGAAGCAGCAGGAGTTTAGGATAGAATAAAAATTTAAAAGCCTTCATTCAGCCCTGTTAGGTTGTAGATGTCCTCCCAGGAGGTTGTAGAAGCTGAAAGTTTTATATTCAAGTTTTTTCAGGCATACCTTTTGTCCAGCTGCACATAGATCCTGGGCAGTGTAGCAGTGTAGCTACTTTATGTAGTAAAATGCAACATAATTCAACTCTAGGCCAAGCCTAAGAGATTTTAAATGTAAGGACATTACCTACCCATAGTGGCTAAAGTTAGAACTTTAAAATTATGTGTTTAACAACAAATTAGGCATTGCTAATCCTACTGAACATGTCTGCAGAAGGACATAATCTGGTTGCAATAGCTCAGATCAATTCTCTTAAGCATAACTATGCAGATAAAGGCCAAAAATGAAACAGCTACAAATTTTCAGTTCAGGAGCAAAAGCATGAGGAAGCTATTCAAAAACATCAAACAGAGCAGATGTAAAAATAATGTTGTGACAGAGACAAAATGAAGCAGTATTTTTGAACTATTGCATGTACACTTACTAGATGTGGAAAGAAAAATCTAAAAGAACTTGTCATTGCATCAGCTTGCTATTTGAAACATGATAATTACACAGTAATTTATCACTGTCTCACGTTTTCAAGTAAATCAAAGTGAATTTATACTTTGAACACAAATGTGTCAGAACTTTACATCAAGCAATACCTTTTTCATTACATGGAAGCAGATGTTGGCAGCAATCTCAGTTACAAAAAGCTACCTATGACAAAAGCACTAAAAGGACACCAAAAACGTGAGATTACTATCACCAAATGTATTATTTCTTTCAATTTATCATTTTATGGCACTTCTTCCTTCCATTGTATCACAAAATTTTGATAAGTCAGGGACCAAACTGCCTGGTTACAACTCTATAATACAACTTTTTTGAGGTTTCCAGATACATCTAAGCCTGGTGTTTATTACTTTATTGTTGATTTGAATGTTACCATATACCTTTGAATCCTAGAGGCCAATACTAAAGTGAAAAAGTATGCCCAAAAAAAAGTACAAAAAGTTAGAAGGGAAGGGAAACTTGTGTATGTCTGTGGTTGTACACAAGTAGATTGTTCTTATTCTTTGTTGTGATTCTACACAAATCTGGTGAAGACTGTAGCACAATGTTTATGTAAACATGTATAAATATATTTGTGTATGAGTAATTTTACCTATGCATATATATTTTTAAAGTTGCTTCAGATTTTTTTAGTCTTGCCCCTTTTTTTTAACATCAGTATGACCTCAGCAAACGAATGTCTTTAGTTTCTGTATTTAACAATTTTACAGTTGTTACAGGCAGACTGAATGACTGAAATAAAAACTTCAGCTGATATTTATATTTAGTCTCTTACTAGAAGAAAAGGACTTTTTAACAGATTAGGAAACTCAAACAGTCAAATCAAATCATATTTTAAGGTAATAAAAAAGATTCAGAATTTCCTTCCTGCAATTTCTCTCAGACCTCTCTTTCATATTAAGCACCTGTAGTGTCTAATATAGAAGACAAACAACAGTCATTCTTTCAGTGAACTCCAGTTCTCATGTTTCCTGAAGGATGCAGAGGATCTATTTGGGGTGAATCAAAAGAGAAAAAACATAAGTCTGGGATAGAAACTGGATGGAGAAAACTAGGAAGCTAAGTAACATGGTGGAGGGTGATGGGGTTGGGGTATACAGATATATACATGTCAGAGAATAAATAGTGTAGAATAGGGGGGTGTGAGGTGGGATTCAAGCATCTTGCTGCATGCACAAACAATCCAACATAATTCTGAAAGCTGCTGCTGCTGCTGCAGTCTCCCAGCCAAAGTGACCCTGGAGTTTCTTTTCAAGAAGAGGTTTGATTGACTTTTAATGACATAGTGTGGACTTAGAAGTGGTTCTAAGCCAAGGCATCTGAAGGCTGCACTAAATGTTTTAGGTGGAAGGGACTGTAAAGAGTCATACCATTCCCTCTTCATGGATGTGAATTAGCCTCTGTACTGAATAAACTTTGGGGGGAAAAATGTGTAAAATCACAACTAATATATATATGAAAATTCTGCACCTGTAACTTTAATTCTGTTCTTTCTAAACTCTTGAACACCTAACTTGGCAATCTAAATTATTGTTTCCTATATGGCATTCATAAAAATTCACTGTGCTATTAGCTATAAAAAAAAAACATAGTAATGCATTTTAGGTTTTTTTTGGTCATATAAAGATATGTTGCAAAATGTCTCTCTATGGGATAAATAAAATACAAATTTTAAATGCCAATGCTTTCTCATGTTTTTGTGAAAACGTTTGGTGGGGGAGCAGGATATATGAGAAAGAGAATGTTTTTCTTTTGTTCTGCATTGAAAGAAAAAAGAAACATTTCCCTAACACAAGGTAACCCAAATACTCATTAATTCCCTAAAAATGGAATGTAAGCATATTTAACTCTTAAAGAAAAAAAAATGTAGACAAACATCTATAAATGAAAAAGAGAAAAGAGTGAAATGAGATGTGACTACTTCTGAGCACAGGGATTTTTAGGCAATATATTCATTTTCAATAGTTGTCAGAGAAGCAAATGTTCCAGAAACATGAGACCTGAAAAATTATCCATCATCTCTCTTGGTGAAACAAGACCTAGCTAGAGGATGAAATACAATGAAGTTATAAGTTGACAGAGTGGACAAGGTCATATTGCTGTGCAGTTTCAATAGCCAAGATGAGCAGCTTGTATTTTCTTTTACCCAGCATGCTAAGGACTAATCATTCAAGTTTTCTTAAACTTCTCACTATGACTGTCTGGTATGTTAGTACAGTGATTACACTTAGAAACAGGAAACTTCTGCAAATTAACTGTATTAATTTACATCATGCTTCCTTTTTTCTCCAGGTGAATGTATACAGAACTAGCCAGAGCCTTCTCATAGGTTTTTAGGGTTTTTTTGGTGGGAGATATTAATGAAAACAAAAAAAAAAAAATAGGGAAAAGTTACAAATGTTTTATTGTTGCAATGGTGGGAATAAGGCCTTTTGACATGGTTGAAACTTTTAAAGTAAAATACCTTATTCTTTCTAAAAGCATTATTTCAGTCAAAATTGTTTACTTAAATACATTTACTCAAAGTTAAACATAAAATTAAAATGTCAAAGTAAAAATTAGAGTTATCATTAATGTTCAAAGTGAAATATTTCTTTAAATTCAATTTAAAGAAAAAAATTGTAATGTCTTCATCTAGGAACATTTTGTAATTTTCCTCAAGAGTTTTTATATAGCATCAGGCCAGAGCTCCAACGTCCAGACATTTTTCAAGAATGTTATGCTACTTTATAACCTTTTCCATCAAACACAACCTGTATAGATAAAATTTTACCAATGAGTGAATAATAAATGTTATAATGAGAAAGTGATTAATTAATTTTCAGACTATGAAAATAGATTATTTACTTTCCAAACAACAAATTAATGTACCAGGTGTACAGAGCAGTGGGGAAGAGCTGCATGCTTTGTGTTCCTTTTTGTGGCAGCCCTCTGGAAGCATTCTTTTTATCCTGTTGGTGACTGCTGCTGCAGGGATAGTAGCTCTGCTGGCTCCTGGGCATAGTTTCCATGGAGAAGAGCTGAGATCAGATGCACAGCATTCACAGGCACTTGTTGCATCCATTAGTTCTTCAAGAGATGATCAGAACATGTAGCACCACAGGACAAGAGAGATGTGGAGCTGCTGCAGTGGGTTCAGCTGGGGACTATAAAGTTGGCCAAGAGACTGGAGCCTCTCTCTTATAAGGAAATGCTGCAGGAGCTGGGCCTCTCCAGAATGACAAGAGGTGGCTGAGAGAGGATCTCATCAGTGTCTATAAGCATCTGGAGGCGGGATTCCAGAGGATGGATCAATCTCTGCTTGGTGCCAAGCAATAGAAGAGGGATTGAATAGGAACAGATGCACAAGAAGTTCCACCTGAACACAAGGAATCACTTCTTCACTGTGCAGGTGGCCATGCACTGGAATAGGTTGCCCAGGGAGGCTGTGGAGTCTCTGCCACTGGAGATATTTAAGAACTATCTGGACACAATCCTGTGCCATGTGTTCTGGGACGGCCCTGCTTGAGCAAAGAGGCTGAACAAGATGATCCACTGCGATCTCTTCCAACCTTACCCATTCTGTGAATATGTGACAGTTTAACTACCTGTTTAAATCCTTTTGCAATGGGTGCTTTTACAAATAAAATTAAACTCAACCAGTAGGTTTATAAATTCTGTTTTGTCTCTGAAGATTCCAGTGCTGAACAAAATATACTTCAAACTTTACGGTCATTATTGCTTGAATAAGTTTCAGTTACTTATTAGTTTATTGAAGTACTGAATCTCCTCATTTAACTCAGGTAATTGTACTTAGAATGAAGCTGTTTAAGCATTTGAGTATGGACTTCTCCCTTGAGCAAGGATTACAACATTGAACCTTTACAAATTAACATATTTTTGGGCTTTGGTCTTTTCATTGTTAAAATATAAATATAAATTCTTCCCAGAAATATGAAAATACACTAGCATGAACAGAGCTATATTGTTTTAACATGCATTTGATAGCTGTGAATAATATTAATTCTCGCTGGCACAGCTAGGCAGTGCATGCTTCAAAAAGCCTGCTGTGGTATCAGAAGTGATTTAAATAGGATCACCCAGAAGCTGATAACCTCATGGGTGAGATTAGCTGCTGTTAAACCCACAACTAATACCCAAACTGCACTTTCTTTTTATGCCCTTGGAATAATAAGTCTCATTTGATTTTTTTTCTGAATCAGAAATGACAAAGGAAATACATGGCCATATTCTCTTCCTTACGGAGGACTTTTTCACAAGGTGAAGTAATGTTTATGCAAATAGAAATACAGATGCAATTATTGTA
Organism: Alaudala cheleensis; assembly: GCA_013398995.1. Lineage (NCBI taxonomy): Eukaryota > Metazoa > Chordata > Aves > Passeriformes > Alaudidae > Alaudala > Alaudala cheleensis. Next base: position 191,101 of record VWYE01008148.1, on the reverse strand, counting down.
GCATTCACCCAGAAAATAGTGTATGGCATTTAACAAGAGAATTCCAAAGGATGATGCTAATGTGTATACTAAGCCAGGAAGAGTAAATACTATGCCCTTGGAAAATTTTCCCTGATAACAAAATAAAATAGAAATTTTATTTAGGTCAGGAAAACACAACAATGTAGGTAGGATATGTGCAGTCTGTGACATCAAGTTCAATATTCAGAAGGAAGTTTCAAACAAACATCATGCATTAGAGAGTTGCTTATACAATAAACAAGTTTCATGTTTCAAAGCAGCATTTTCTGGAAGCATAGATAATTATTATTCTCAAGATGTTATTCTTTAAAAACCACTTCCCTAGCTCTTCTTTATTGTGTCACATGAAATATATATATTGTCCTGAATACAAATGTAGATATTCCTCATCTCAGTTACTGGGAATACCCTCTAAGTAAATGGTAATAGTACCCTGCATCCTGCCTCATTCAAACTTGTCAATCTGCATCTCACTACCACATGGAGATCAGAGAAAATCTTGAATTTAAACAATAATAACTTGTGGTTTTACCCCAGACAGAAAGCAAGTACCACACAGCCACTCGCTCACGCCCCCATCGTGCCTGTGGTGGGATGGGGAGGAGGACCAGAGAAAGTAAACCCCCTGGGTTGAGATGAGAACAGTTCAATAATTGAAGCAAGGTAAAATAATACTATAATAACAATAATAGTAATTGTAATGAAGGAGGCAACACAGAGAAATAAATCCCAAGGAAGACAAGTGATTAACAATACAACTGTTCACCCACCACCTGCTGACCAGTGCACATCCTGTCCCCCCTCAGCAGCAATCAGTCCTTCCCGGCAGCCTCCTCCCAGTCTATATACTGTTTATAATATTCTGTGACAAAGGGAATATCCCTTTGGATCTTTGTATCAACTGTCCTGGCTGTGCTACCTCACAGCACCTCCCCATTGGCAGAGCAGGGGAAATTGAATAGTCCCTGATTGAGGGTAAACACTACTCAGCAACAATTAAAACATCAGTGTGTTATCTACATTTCCCTCATACTAAATATGAGAAACACAGCAACCAGAAGAAAATTATGCCAGATTTTACCAGCTAGCTACTGGAAGAGAATTAACTCTGTCCTGGCTCAAACCATGGCATAATGAAAGATTTCTTCATCTGACTTTGCATTTGGAAGTTTTGGACATTTAATGAAAAAGGGATATTTAATTTGGAAAAGTGCTGGTCATTAATACCTACCACTACTGTCAGTTATAGATTAATATGTTTATACTCAAACTGAAATAAATTATGGCCACTTTTTTAGCTTTGCTTAGCAGACTGCTGCAAATTCATTTCAGTTTGTTATTTCCAGGTTTTAAAATTCTCAACCAAAAATGGCAATATTTCCCTATGCCTTTAAATTATACTGGGAACATAAAATAGTTTCCCATCCAGTTTATTCTCAAACCTTCTTGAATAATCACAAGAGGTTTGTCTCAGTATAAACTGATGTTGAGCCAGACTAACTGCTCCCATGCCAATTCTCATCTTTCTGTCAGCACAGATGGAGTGAAAGGACTTCCCTGTGGGTTCTTGGCAGCTAACATAATCAGATCACCAAACAATTGTTCCAATTTTTTATAAGAAGATGTTATCTCCTCCTAAATATAATTACCCATTCAGAATTCCTCTGATTATTTCCTAAGAAAAGCCTATCATTTCCACTTTTTCAATGAAGTATATCAAATATTGTAGCAGCAAAGTGGGTTGTCTGGTTATATACAGTGTCTGTAACATGTCTGGTTATGATTTAACTTTTTAACTTCTTAATGTTAAAAGATCTTATTTTCATTTCTTTGGAGACAAAGAACCAGACAGTTAAACAGGGCAACAAAACACGTGGTTTGGGGGTTTTTGGGGTTTTTTTTCACCAAAATTAAGATCTGGGAAAAAAAAAAAAAAAAGAAAGAAAAAAGAAAAAAAAAAGCAGAAACCCACAGATCTCACAGGTCCAGATATGCAGCTGTGAAAGTCAGTACTGCACTGTGTTTTGAGGGTCTAAGCTGATTGATGCCAGCCGAGAACTTGTCTTGGCTCAAAAAGCTGGATAATCAAAGATGTCAGTCTACTCTGAAAACTTTCCTTAAATAGCAGATCATGTAATCTAGGGGGACTTAGAAGAGCTTTCATTCAACTCCCTCATCTGTATAGCCTCTTACTACCTGGGAAATACAGATAGCAGATACACTTTTCACTTCATTTCCAATACACCTCAAAAGGAAAGTATACATCCTTTCTCACAATGTGCCAAAGAAACAGAAAATGTTCTTAGTCTGAAAAGACAGCCAAAACAAGCTGAATAAATGCTTAAATATAGAATTCTGATTATTTTTTGTTTGCATTAAATGAGTGAAAAACTCAAAATCCCAATCATCAGTAATGCTTAGTCTTAATTCACCACTGTACTGCTTCAGCTGCATTTCAGTATACTTCCACTGAAGTTACAAGAAAGCTACATCACCATAAACCAAACCATTCTTTTTTCAAATCCTCTAATATCTGCCATCTCTAATCTTTACATGCCTACTGAATTTTCATACATATTATAAACTTTTGTTTTATTATGTGCATATAGAAGCAGTCATGTGCTGTGCCCTTCTCTGGGTCTGTGCACAGGCTCAATTATACATACCCTATCTGTATACACATACTGCAATAAGCTCACTGTGCTTGGCTCTTATCAGATAATTGCTCAAGTGTAAACTGTTTCCCATGTCATATTTTAGCAGGTTGCTAAGGATATTTAACATGCTCTGAAGCTGTCTATTTTTGGCTTCACATTGAGAGTCTATGATAATTTTTTTAATATACTTAATGTTTTTATATGATGTGCTGAAAATAAGTATTTAATTTGCACTTCAGTTAACAGGCGTTTATTGTACAGTAAGAATCAATTGACTGCTACAAGGACCCTTTTTATGTTTTAATCCACTCAGAAAATTCAGTTGCTATCACAATATTCTCAGAATTGCATCAATAATAAATATAAAAGTAGTATATTATTAGCAATGGGTATCTAAATGACATAAAACAAAATATATAGAGAAAGTTAGCCATCAATTAGCCTACATTACTAGTGTCAAAATGTATTTAAATTAATTTTGTTTTTCACTAATTGATTCAAATCAGATTTACTTTCTCGGTTTATGAGACAACTAAATTTGTAAAGGAGGCTTTTAGCTGTACTGTGTGAATAATGGAAGCACAGCTATACCCACAATATACGTGCATCTGAATTCAGCAGCACTGGATGGTGATTCACAGTGCCGTCTCCTAAAACACACCTACAAATAGCATACCAGGTTTGCCTTCAAAAAGCTACAGAATTCCCATAAACCTGCTAAAAATGTACAGAAGTAGGTCTAAATTCAATCATTGAAACATTTAAATCCTTTAAATCGTGAGTGTTTATTCAGTTGTATATTTAGTTGCACTGAAGCTGCATTGACAGGGGAAGAGTGACAGAGAACTACACAAAGTTGCAAAATTAAGGTGAGGGATGCTGGAAGAACTGTAAGGTTACCCCTTTAGCCTTCCCCAGTGATGTGGCTTCAATATTGTGATGCAAATTAAGATGAAAGGTGATGATAATCTGTGGTTGCTGAAGTAGAAGCTTGGAGATATGAAAAACCTTGAGAGAATACTGGAGAATTCAGAATTAACAAAATTGCATTATTTTTTTAATTTAATTTTATTCAGCCTACCAAACATTAAGGTCCTAGGGTCTAGTTGCCTTGGACAAGGTAATTAGACTGAAGCCTGGCAGAAGCACAAAAAGCAAATGAATGGGCATTTTCAAAAACACATTCTCCACTTTCCCATCCACAAAACTTATTTTGCTGGACTGAAAATCCATTCCCGTGCCATCTCTTCACCTTAGCTTTTCTCAGACATCAGCTAAAATGCAGAGGCTTCACATGCTGTCACTAAGGTCAGCATACATATGCTATTTCCTTTGCCAATCTTGAGAACAAAATCCAAAATCCATTTTTCAAATCAGCAAGTCCCATTTTATGGTCTGAGAAATATGAGGATGGTTGCAGATGAAAACCGAATTCCTCAATCTACTGTCAGAAACCACCAGGCAAAACCTGCAGAGTTAAAAGAACATATATCTCTCTTTGTAGCTCAGAAAGTAGCCCAGACATCATCTCTATACCAGTAGGAATATCCAGATAATTTAAGAGGCAGACTTAAAAATAGAGTACTGCAGCTGCTGAACCCTTAAGTCAAGGACTGAATGACAGTTTTAAAGTCTGCACCAAAAATGTACAGTTGACTGGAGACCTACAGAGAGGTTATGCTGATAATTGTTTAATATAAATGTTTTAGAAAGTTCATCATAGAATCATAGAATATCCTGAGCTGGAAGGGACCCACAAGGCTGATCGAGTCCAATCCCAGCCCTGCACAGGACCGTACCCTAGAGTCACACCATGGACTCAAGAGTGTTGTCCACACTTGAACTCTGCCAGGTTTGGTGCTGCAACCACTTCCCTGGGGAGATTGTTCCAGAGCCCAGCCAACCTCTGGGTGAAGAAACTTTTCCTAATAACCAACCTAAACCACCCCTGACACAGGTTTAGGCCATTTTCTCAGGTCCACAGAGAAGAGATCAGTGCCTGCCTCCCCCTTTTATGAGGAAGTTGTAGAATGAAGTCCCCTCTCAGTCTCCTCTTCTCTAGGCTGAACAGAACAAGTGACCTCAGCCACCCCTCATTAGGATCCTTCTGGCCCTCCTTTGATTACTCTGTAATAGTTTCCTGTCTTTTTTAATATGGTGGCACCCAAAACTGCCCCTAGCACTCATGGTGAGGCTGCCCCAGAGCAGAGCAGGACAATCCCCTCCCTTGCCCAGCTGTCAGTGCTGTGCCTGATGCCCCCAGGACATGGGTGGCCCTCCTGACTGCCAGGGCATTGCTGGCTCATGTTCAACCTGACATCAGACAGAACCCCCAGGTGCCTTTCTGTGGCACTGCTCTCCAGCCCATCATTCTCCAGTCTGTCTGAACATCCAAAATTGCTTCATCCCAGGTGCAGAATCTAACATTTTTCTGTATTCAACTTGATAGTGTTGGTGATCGCTCAGCCCTTTAATTTGTCAAGGTCTCTCTGCAAGACCTCTCTGCCCTTGAAGGATTCAACAGCTCCTCCCCTGAATATCCCTTCCAATCCTACATCCAAGTGGTTTGTGAAGATGTTGAAGAGCACTGGTCCTAGAATTGTGTTAGCTTTAGCCACAACTGATGGGACACAAACCAGCTCATATTCATGTTAAAGTACATTGGTGAGAATTATACCTGCTCTACACCTGCAACTCAGCCTCAAAGGTAGCTCATTGCTCAGCTGAGTGAAAAGTGGCAACCAATGCCCATAACCTCTCATCTTGTTCTTTACCTGTTTTTCCAGATTACATTAATCATGCTACTCAGCTTTGCAGACAGCTAATTCTCTATAACATCTCCTATTTCAGTCAGTGCTAGGCACAAAGAAATACCTTCCTCTGTGCCCTCTTTGTTAACCAAAAAGGAAGAGTGGGAATAAAATAGTTTGTATACTGAAATTACATCTGAGACACTAGAGACTTTTGTCCCAGTCACAAGGAAATGGACAGATTGGGCAGTTTGCCTATGGTCCAACATCTGGTGTAGCAGACCAGAAATTATACCATCATTATTTCAGTAATTAACAATCATTCCAGATTTCAGCACTGACTTCCTCTTACCTGCAAATGCTTCCAGTGTAAAGGTAAAATCTTTACTAACCGTAGCAATGAACTTTTGTCTCTCACATAATTTTTGAGCTGTTACAATCAGTTGTGCTGACTCTTCATATGTCCAAGAAAGGCAAGATGGAGGAGAACAAAGTTATCCTATGTTCACATCTTATCAAACTATGAATTTAAAATGCCTCAATGGCTGTATCATGAACCTGAAACCAAAATGACAGCTCTCCCAAAAATAGGAAAAAAGTCTTCATAGAAACTTTCATGCCTTTTATCCAGCTTGATAACAAAGCTAGTTCGTGACTTATAAATTGTTCTGACACAACCAGGAGAGCTTGTTACCTCACTTTTAAAGTTAATGAAAATAGGATTTATGTAGTTCTTTAGTCACAATCTTAGTAAAAAGTCTTGTGACAAAGATTGTTCAAGTTCTTCAAAGTCAGCTAAACCTTGCAACAAGAGCTAAGCAAAAAGTTCTTTTAGGGCTGCAGGTGGCAAAATGTTCTAATTCGCCCAATCTTCACTTTAATAGGAAGCTTTAAAGCAGCTTTTGTTATTTCCCAACATTTCTTTAAAAGTATTTTAATAAACACTTTTCTGTTGTGAATCTTTTCATCTACCTTACATCTTTAGATATTATCAACCTTAACTTCTCCCAAAAACCTTCATTAAGTCTGATGATTATTTCTAGCTTGGACCTCTCTTTCCCATTTAGTGTTTTTAATCTTTGCTTCCACAGAGACTAGCTTTGAGGCTTTCTTTTTTCTCCATTTTGGGTCGCACCAGGACTACTTCTGTGAAATTCAATTAGAACCTTATAACAGGTCCCTATAAATTTCATTACTTCAAAAAACAAACAGTAAGATCTTGAAAGAAGCACTCTGTGACTGCCAGAAGGCATTTATTAGCACTTTGTCAGAAAAGCATATTTGTTTTGGGTAGATCAATCAAAACTACTTCAAATGACAAGTCCTTGAGCTCTGAATAGTGCGGACATAATATTCAGATTTTATTTAAAAAAAAAAATACCACACTTCATCTTAGCATGAAAGACTAGANTTTTTTTTTTTTTTTAGATACCACACTTCGTCTTAGCATGAAAGACTACAGAATGAACTGTCTATTAAGTGCAATATTATTGCTTCAGAACATTTACTTTTACCTTGAACTTTAGGTAAAGGCTTGTTCTCAGAACATTTACTTTGTCACCTTGATATGGGCCACCAGAATAGCCATTAAGGCTTAGCAAATGATTGCTTTTCCTTTCTCAAGTCATCATTTCCCAAGCATGTCTTTTCAAGCTACGGCAATCACTGACTGATTTGACACATTTAGGCATGCCTGCATTAGGAGAATCCACAATAAAATAATCATATCAATGTCATTTAGGATTGCCAGCATCTGAAGTCCCACATTACAACTGCACAGAACATCTACTCTGGGAAGATTTCTGTGATGTCACTAATCACACTGGTGAAAAATCTCACCTCAACTGCTATGCTGCCATCAGGTAGGTCATCTTGAAATTTTTTTCTTGATGTCCAAACTGCCCAAAGGTGAGAAAGAGGCAGGAAGAGAAAAAGACTTTTAAACATGATGAAAAATCTAAATAAGCTGTGAGAAAAAAACTAGCAAAGTTGCAGTGAAAAATTGAATCTATTTAGCAGCAAGTTTCAAAATAGTAAGAAGCAAATACCATATTTTTACCATTTGGGCTAGACATTTCTCTTAGCTTCAGATGTCTTTTGGGTAATAGTATTTTTGTCACACAAATTTTAAAGCATGAACAGATTCAGGAAACAAAGTCATATTGTCTTGATAGTTGTTAAGGCATTTATTCAGGTTATGGAAAATGTTTTCCTGCAAATTAGAACAGAGTTGAATCCAAGTTGCCTGAAACCCAAGCATTCTGCAGAATGTCTTACATCTTGTCCCTTGTGTACTCTATGTGCACTATTAAACACCCAAGATAAAAAGAATTTCAATGCTATTTACTACTCTATTAGGTTAACAAGGCTTTAGTAGTGGGGGGGGATACAGGGGTGGCTTCTGTGAGAAGGGGTGGCTTCTGTCCAACAGAGCCAATTCCTGGCAGATCCAAAGATGTATGTGCCGCTGGCCAAGGCTGAGCCAACAGTGGTAATGTCTCTGTGACAACATATTTAAGGAGGAAAAAAAAATATTGTGCATATGTAGTTGAGGCCAGAGTGGAGTGAGAACATGTGAGAGGAACAGCCCTGCAGACACCAAGGTCAGTGGACAAGGAGAGACAGAAGATGCTTCAGGCACTGGAGCTGGGACACCTCTGCAGCCTGTGGTGCATCCCATGGTTGTAGCAATGTATTTGCATGAGTTGGGTTATTCTGTGTACCAGCCAAACTCCTTGTAATCTTATCAGAACACCTGTAGTTTTGTTATTCAAACCCTCAGGAATTCACCAAGGCCACTGAGACAAAAGCAGGACTAAAATAAGAACAAAGAGCCTGAGAAACTGACCATCAAGAATGCAAACCTCAGATAAAAGTGGGCTCTACATAATGATAGACTTTGACTAATTAAGTGCCTTGAGGAGTGCGTGCCAGCCTCGTGGACAAAGCAGAGGATCCAATCAAATAATGTGTGATTGTGTGAATATGCATCCTAGAATCTGTAACTGTTGCTTATTGTAAACAATAAAGTGGCTTCTGCATGACCACATTAGTTTGCTGTACAGAGGTCCTTTCCTCCTACAAATGGTGAAGAAGCTGTGCCCCACAACCCATGGGAATGCAGAGATCCACCCACAGCCCCAAACCAGAGAAGGTAGACGCTTGAGAGGGGGCTGTGAACCTGAGGGAGACCTGTGCTGGAGCAGGCTCCTGGCAGGGGGCTGCAGACCAGTGGAGAGAGGAGCCCATGCTGGAGCAGGTCTCCTGGTAGGACTTGTGACCCTGTGGGGGACACATCCTGGAGCAGCTTCTGCATGAAGGAAAGTACCCCATGGAAGAGAGACCCACACTGGAGCAGTCTGTGGAGAACTGTTGTCCATGAGATGTTGGAGAAATTCATGGAGAATTATCTCCCAAGGAATGGACCCGACTCTGGAGCAGGGGAACGACTCTTCCCTGAGCAGCAACAGGAGCACTGTGTGATGGACTGACCATAACCACCATTCCCCATCTCCTTGCTCTGACTATTTTAGTAATAAATTGAACTAGTACCAACTAATAATTGTATAATAATAGCAGTTGGAGTCTGTTTTTCCTGTGATGGTATTTGATGAGTGGTCTATCCCAGTCTGTGTCTCAACCCATGAGCCCTTCATTGCATTTTGTCTTCCTGTTCAGTTGCAGAGGGGAGTGATAGAATGGCTTTGGGAAGTGCCTGGCCTCCGGCCAATGTAAACCCACTACAACTATGTACCAAAAAAAAAAGAAAGAAAAAAAATCCAGCAGAAGTAACAGACTATCTATATGTAAATAACTAAGGCAACCATTCATTCCATGGGAGACCAAATAAAACTTTCTACTGTGGTAGCCCAGAGTGCTACCACAGGTCAGCTTGCCCTCCCTTGGAGGATGTTTAGGTTTGAAGCTTGGTATGGTTTTGTATGCTTTATTTTATTTTCAAAGATGGATCCTAGGTGAACAAAATGGTTACTGGGCCTAGGGGATTCCCAGGCAGTTAGGAATTGATGGACAGTTGCCTAGGAGATTAACAAGGTTATGTAACTTCAGTTAAGATATTCAGGTTCCTAAACTGTTATTGGTTCAATTGTTGCTCTCCAGTTCGTGGCTACCCTTGATTGGTTCGTTTGAAGTTTCCCCTCCCTGTTACGAGGTTATTTAAGTTACTCCCTTACATTGTAAGGGGCGTTTTGCATCAGGCTCTGTTCCAATAAAGACGTGTTGGTGAGAAGCCTGCCTCCCGCTCCCCTTTGAAGTGTCTCCCCGAGATCACTGAGCCAACTACCTTTCTTAAAGCAAGCTCACCAGAGCTAGCCGAGCCTGTGACCTCCTTCAGGGGCCTGCTCCTGACAGGGAAGTATCAAGGCTGTGGCTCTCTCCCGGACAAGAAGAGAAAGCGGGCGTCGGCGATATTCTACCTGTTTCAAATATGACAAAAGAAGGAGTAGAATATAGGTTGTCAACATCTAATAAAAGCTTTTAAATCTTTCTCACCAAAAAATATGTGGTTTTGACAAGAAAATACATATTGACCAGAAAACTGATTTTGTCTGTTTTTCTCACTAAGTGAAAGTTGCTTTGAAACTTTTAGGCTAGTATACCAAAAAAAAACTCAAAAAACAACAAAAATCTCCAAAATCTATGAACAGTCAGTCAATAAAATGCCATTTAAAATAAGGGGTATCTTTCAAAAAATTCCCAAGGAATTTTATCTTCTGGATGGTTTTACATCAATGTAATTCTCGGTTCTCATTTTTACTTTTGGGCTCTAAGTCAGCTGAAATCACTGCACTCTAATAACTGAGGACACGAGAGAGTTAGAGTATTGTAATCATCATTCAGGAGTTCTGTCTACACATAAGTGTTTCAAAGTTGGATGAATAGAGGTAGAGGGAGCATAATTATCTAGGTCTGCCATCCAAAGTATGTTTAACCTTTTCAGTAATATTCAAAGAATATGCATTTTCTAATCAAGTATCTTTTACTAAATGTCTTCAGGCCCATGCATATAAAGGACCCAATGTTTACTAACATTAATAGGAGTTTAAAACTTGGCTAAAAACTCAATAACTGATGCTCTGGAATATATTCCATAATGATTTGCTTAAGAAAAGATCAAACCACTAGAAGAGAAAGTTTAAACTCCAAAAATCAGTCTCTGGGACCACTCTTCTAATCATTCATCTACAAGCTTTCACCTTAAAATTCTCAAATTTCTTGTTGTGTGGAAATCTGCAGAGAAATTTGTCAAGAGTTACTTCATAAAATAGCTAGTTATTCTAGAGAGCTCAGTTGAAAGAAAATAAAATTAATCTTTACTGAAAAGGGCATAAGAGTCTTAGAGCTCACACATCTCTGCATCAGCATTCATTTTCTTTTTCTATTGAGGTAAACCTGACTCATTATTTGTGTTTTTTTCTGGTTTTATCACTAATAACATTACATTTGTATTGATTTCCTAAGTACAGTATAAAATATGAATTGTTTACACAGTCACTGTTCAGATTGTCATTACTTTCTTTCTCACCTTAATGTCATCACAGACGTCTCACCTTCCTTGCCAACCTGATGTTGATTTAATGACTTGACTTGCTCACGACCAAAATGCCTCTTATCTTTCAAGCTGCTTAAAGTAATTGTGTTAAGAATATCTGAAGTGACTGTGCAAGCAAATTAGAATTACCGCAAGAAGTTTTATGGTTAAAAATGATTACAGGAGTTTGAATGCCAAATTAATGATGAATTTAAAGATTTTATGTAGACTTCAAATCATAAGTAATTTTGCTAAATAGAGCAGCTAAGAATTAACTTTAAGTGTGGTTTTCACAGGGCTTCGACAGAATATTCACAAAATAATTCCAAACCTCTGATGCAAATGCCAGAACACACATTGCAATTCAATTAGAGACCTTCCTGAGGACAATGACCTAGGTTGAAAAAACATTGACATTTTAACCAAAATAGCCAAACTGACCGTCACCCCAGCTAATGGTAACAGAAAACGTCTCAAACCCAGACTGACTTTCCTAAGGACATCTATCATAACCTCCTTCTGTTCAGCCCTGACATCCTCACCTCCATTTTTATCAACTAAATAAAAACTAACTTCTTGACATCCCCCAGTACCTCAGCAAGAACTCAGATCTCTCCAACAAACATAACCTTATGATACAGTAGTAACATTCATTAATCAAGAAACTAAAATGGAGATTTACAGGCAGGATCCAACTATCCATTCCTAAGGTGTATATATTTATGACACAGTCAGGGAAGATGCAAATGTTTTGACTCCCAAATTAACCTGTTAAGATTCAGCCACCTCACATCACTGCTAAAGTAAACATCTACATAGTGAAGTGTGCATGCTTAATGAGTCCAGGAGCAATTCTAAGAGTGATGAAGTTACTCCCATGTTTAAAATCAAGTAAATGTATAACACCTGGTGTTACAGTCAAATATACAAAAAATACACTACATTTATTGCTCTATGTGAGCATATCTGGAATTGCATTGTAAACAAACATTTCGAACTTCTCTGTTACACAGTAAGAGGAGATCTCCTCTGAGAGTTCTTCTTTTCCTGTCATTGTATATTAAAAATGGCAAAAATAGTCTTGCAAATAGATTTGTAGGCTACTAAATATCATTATTTTATCGTAACTGATTATGTCTGGTTTTCCATACAATGTTTACTGCCTAAAAGTTAACTTCTCTCATTTGAACAAGCAAATTTATTTTGCCATTAGCTTGACCTACCACACAAACACGTATATGACTGCTGTAAAAAACATTTGAAAACTTGAGATACAAGGTCAAATACAGCATAAAATCGATCACACATTATTTCCATACCAGTTTGTACCATCTTGGCTAGTGGTAGATATCAACCTAAGTGAAGCCTGTGTCCAGTCACCATATACCTATGCCAAAATGTAAAGAACAACCTGAAATGTAGGAAAAAGGATGAACAAAAAGGGCATAAGATTAATATATAGCAATTAATATAGATGTATGATTAACAGTCATTTGTTCTTGGGCAGTATTTTTTGACTTGCCTTCCAATTCATCGATCATTATGTCAAAAATGCTACATTGTCATGGGGGAGTGCTTGGATGGTGAGAACTCAGGGAAAAGGACAATATAAAAATAGAAATAATAGAGATATTTAGAGAAGCTGAATTCAGAAAAACTTTTCTATGATCTTGTGGCATTATTTGTTTAGAATTCTTATGAGGAAGTCTGAGACATCTGTATTCAGATAATCCACACTGCAAGTGATGCCAGGAAAACAAAGATGACTAAAATATTTAAATGCAGAGCTACTTCCTATAAGACATGCAAATCACATTCTGATTCCATAAAAATTTCCTCTCCCTCAGCCTTCATTGTGCCATTATTAAAAACAATACTCACACACACAAAAGCACAGTGTTTCCTAAAGTTCCCTGCAGATATGGATAAAAAGCTCTTTAGTTTACAGAGAAAAATAGTGGAGTGAGGTGTTCTCTGGTACTGAATCTGAAATACATCATTTGCAACAGAAGGGAACACAGAAAAACACCTAATCAAGGTTCCAGAAGTAAGCATAATATATAGCTTTTGCATATTTTAGAAGCTGAATTCTATTTCAAGATTATGTAACATATTAGATTTTAGAGTTTTAGACCTAAGTCTCATCTCTCCTGAGTGCCTACAATCCTGTCTACAACAGAACTAATGTAGCTGAATTAGTGTACCTGAAAAAATGCCTCCCTTTGCTGTTACAGCTTCAGTGTATCAAGATCCAAGCATGTACAGAAAATTTGCAATGTTCCTAAGTGAACCTTCCTAGTTCAACCAAATGAAAATGGAAACATTTTGTCATACTGTCCCTAACACATAAAACTGCAACAGAATATAGAAAGTCTGGGAAGGCTGTGGTGACTTGCTGCCAGCTAGTAGCCAACAATCCACAGGGCTACTTACTCCTTCTCCTCCCCCAAGAGGGGCAGAGGAGAAAATAATAATAAAAACAAAGAGAAAATTCATGAGTTCAGAAAAAAAATACAAGGAAATCACTAACCAAATACTGTTACAGGCAAAGCAGACTTGGAGTTTTTCACTTAATTTTAAAAATTTAGTTATTGACTTGGGTATTGGGAACAAAATAGCAAACATTTAAACACCTGGGGAAAATGCTTTTCTTCTCCTTTCCTCAGGCCCAGGTTCACTACAGTCGTTTACTCGCTTCCCCATTTGCTCATTCTCCATGTTATTGCCACGGGCTACATTCAGTCCCTTTTGGGAGGCAACATGCACCTCAGGAGGGTGGAGTGAGGGTGTAGGGGTTTCCTTCAGCCTCTCTTTGTTTCTCACTCTTTTCTTCCATTGCTGCTTGCAGTAATTTTCTTTGCTCTGGCATGGGTTGTCCAGAGGCCACAGTTCCTCCTGGGATGTACCTCTTCCAGTGTGAAGCACCTCCCGCTGCTCTGTCCTTGTTAGTTCTTTTTTCTCGCATGTCCTGGCTGGGAGAAGGGGAGAGGGAAGTAATGTTACTCTTTGTTGCCATTTATAGCCTTTTGTAAATACAAGCTGAGAAACTTATTACAAGCTACAGATTCAATATTCACTTTTCTGAGCAGAAATATGCCCCTGACTCTCTACAGATGCCCTACATCTACATACATTTTTAATGCCTCCAGGGACAGTGACTCCCTTGGCAGACTACTTCAAAGCTTAACCCTTTCAGTGAAGACATTTTGCCTAATATCTATTGAACCCTCCATTGGTCCAACTTGAAACCATTTCCTCTCATCCTGTCATTTGTTACGTGGGAGAAAAGACTGACTCCCACCTTGCTGCAACCTCCCTTCAGGTAGTCCTAGAGAGTGTCCTAGGGTGACTGGTTTCTCTTGAGCCTCCTTTTCTCTAGGCTGAACAACTCCATATCCCTCTGACGCTACACATGACGTGCTCTAGATCCTTCACATATCTCAAGTGTGTTCTCTTAATGACATTCTAAGGATTTATTCAGACAATGACCCACCAAATCAAATATCTGTTTGTTTTGTTTGGGATTTTTCAGAAAACTAGGAAAGATAGTGCCATAGTTCTGAATTTCAGGGTTGACCAAATTCAAGTTGAAAGCAAAATGAAAGCTAAATGGGATGAAAACAAAAGAAATAGATACAGCAAGAGCATAAATCTTTATGGAATATTTTGTTAGTTGTTAAATTTTATTCCTTCTTAAATACAATAAAAAAACCTTCATATATATTTCATTTATATATACATAGATACACCTCAAATTTTTAGGCATCCAGTTCAATGCACTCGTATATTGGATTAGAAAGCAGCAATAAATTAGAATGTGTTTTTTCATATTGCAACGAGCATAAGTCATAGTCCTGACTGGAAGGTCTGACAGAAAGTCCTGACTGCAAGGGAGTACCAGGAAGAATTCTGACTAAATCTCCAATCCTTGCATCTTTGAACATTATAGACTGCGAGTAACATTTCCTACCTCTTTTTTTTATTTTTCTTCAAGGTCTTTAATTTTTCTTTGGGTTAGATGTAACCATTATTTGCATCAGGCAGGGACTTCAGTCTACAGGCATTGGGCCGAAGTCCTGTTTAAGTTGGAATACGGAAAGGTTCTCTCTTTTGTACATGCATGCTGGTTAATCTTTACCTATTTTAAAATACACTTAGAAAACTGCATGGTTTGATTCCATGCACAGCTACAATTTATGCAAAATATCTCATTCATTGCAGCTACAAATATAGATATTTAAACATATATTTTGTTTATTCAACCTCTAAAATTTACATTGGGAATTATTATATTTTCTGTACTGGTTTGAAAGCAAAACCAGTGAGAGACTCTAAGTCAGAACTACAATAAAATAAATATAATAGTAAAAGGAACAAACGAAAAGACCCTTGGCAGAGTCAGAATACAACCTGATACCCTGTTCGTTAGGGTAGTGGCAGCA
This sequence comes from Alaudala cheleensis, assembly GCA_013398995.1. Taxonomy (NCBI): domain Eukaryota; kingdom Metazoa; phylum Chordata; class Aves; order Passeriformes; family Alaudidae; genus Alaudala; species Alaudala cheleensis. Next base: position 175,680 of record VWYE01008148.1, on the reverse strand, counting down.
GTCCAAATGAAGCAGTCTCGTTGAAGCAGTGATCCCATAGAAAGATCTGGCAGCTCCTGTCCTCTGGAAATCCAGTCAGTGGTGTGTTGTCCCAAACTCCAGATTATATCCAGGCGGGAATGCTTGGCTCCTCCCCCCTGGGCAGAGCATCTCACAATGGGCTGATGTCATTCTATGAGTCATACAATGGGTCCTTGATTGCCCATTAAGCAGAGATAGCTCCCGAGGGGAGTTACCTATGAGTCATATGCCAGGGCATTGATGGGCCATTAACAGCACGTTGTCAGGAGGGAGGGGGCAGGGAAACACTGCCCCACCTGGTTCCAACAGCCCATGAAGATGGTAATAGATTTGGGCACATCTTACATTGCAACCTAGGACATTTTCCTACGCAAACTACTACAACAAAGTACTTTCAATACCTTCACTTAATCACAGAAGTGCGTATTTCTATGTGGTGCATCCCAGTGCTACATGAATGTTGACCATCCACTTAGAACCTTAGTCCCTCTCACACAGACTTATAACAGAAATGGTCACAAGCTTCAGAAACATTAAACAATCGTCACCAAAATTTGCAGTGGTTCACAGAACAGGAGAAGGTGGCCTCTGAATTTTTAGCAGGCCTAGTTGCTCTTCTGATACAGCACCATAAACTCTGCTAGTTAATAATTAATTCCAATCAGGTGTTGAAAGGAAACTGCAGAAGGCCTCCACAATGTTTAACCCTTCAAGTCATAGAACATGCTTTCAAGTTTAGATCCAATTCTTTTTAGAATGACAAAATACCAAAACCAGTCTATTTTAGACTAATTAAGTGAGGGCAAATACTTTTGCATCACAGCATCAAATCTTTTAACCAATAAAACCAAAAACTAGTGATTCTTCAGGTCAACCTCCTATGATTGCTAAACTGTATAAATGAAAAACAAGCTTCTGGTGTAACTAGTAGAATACTTATTATTTATCTTCTCCTTGCTGAAATCACTATGAAAAAATTATGTCCCCATTTGGAGTGAAGTCATTCTTGGAGCAGAATACAGCGCTCATCATAGGTTCAGTAGCACAGTGCACTAGCCTGTTAAGGGGAGATTACCTTGTTGAAAATACATTATTAAATAGGCAACAGTGCAGTTTAAAAGCTGGAATCTGTCCAGGCCACATCTTTTGTTATTCAGAGATCCTAAATGACCCAAAGTAGGTTTCTCCTTGGTTCTCTCTCAAAAGCACTTCAGATATTCTCTTAGCACCCTGAACCCTAGATTTCCCGCAAGTGAAGAGCAAATGGAAAATGAAAAGGGCAAAATGTCAGAAGTACGTATTGTCTTAGTATAAAGGATCCCCAGAAGCTTGGGAAACATGTCTTTTTAACAACAGTTTGTGGCCAGCTGTTCCTCATCATTATGAAAATGTTAGCTCTAGCAAGATGTACAATAGGGACTATAAACACAGTACACTGTAAATAAAGCCTGTTTGGATAATCTTACCTTTTAATATAAAAGGCACTGAGAAGAGGTAGACTGAGCTCATATACCAACTGACAATTAAAGGCAAAACATACTGTTTTTCTTCATCATCTCAATGAGAAATTAGACGTAATCTGGGTCCAACAACTGAGCCTCCTTAAAGTGTTTATTAAAATTCGAATTGAAATGCTGAGTGGGGACATCGTGCTGCATATGAATCTGACAGACACTCTTTTGAGTTCTTTTACACCATTAGACTTTACACACAATAGGATCATGCATTGGACTTCTTTTCAAAACACAGCATAAATGTGGATTTATGGAGCTTTTCTTAAAGCTATTCTAAAAAACATACAAGTGCAGGCAAAGAACTAAGTTTATCACAAATCTCAGAAAGTTTCCTGCCTTAATAATAACAGAGGGTTAGCCAGAGAGGATGGAGTTGAAGCAGGTATTTCAACATTTTCTGTCCTGTGATTAAAAACTGTCTAGTCCTGTCTAAGATTAAATACTTGGAACTTACCTGACATCAAAACAACCAAAAGAAAATCAAGAATCTTTTCCATGAGTTTCCCATAGCAATTTGCTCTGCAGGATTTTGTTTTATTTTAAACATTTCCATGATAAACCAGAGGAACAAAATAAAAAAAAAATCAAATTCACTGTATAGGCTATTTTTCCATAGAGCTGTATTCACGCAAATTAAACAGAATTACATTTCCCAGTTAACTGGGCACAAACGACATGGAAGGAACAGGAAGACAATTAACTTCAAGGAGGGGTTCCTTTCACCTCAGCTTTCCTTTCCTTTCCTTTCCTCCCCTTCCCCTTCCCCTTCCCCTTCCGCTTCCGCTTCCCTTTCCCTCTCTCCAGAAATTTGTTGTAGGTTTTGTGCCTGATGGTGGTAGACGGTCACCGCTGCCAGGCAAAATTATTCTGAAACCTTCAAGGGGTTTTGTTTATCACATTTTTTCAATTAATCTCTGCATTTTAACTTCATCATAATGCCTGTGCCAAAGAAGAAACAAAAATCCTCGTTTCCTGTCATTATTTCCTAACTCATAAAATCAAGGGGCTTGGGTATTTTTTCCTTGTCTCCCACTTATTTAACACAGGGAGAAAAAGGGTGCAAATTTCAGATTACAGAAGACCACCAGAATGGGCAAAGGGTTTGATATAAATTACATTTCTACATTAACCTTTCTTTCCTTTCTTTCTTTTTCTGCTTTTGAAGTGAGAAAAGTTATTTTCATGCAGAAAGTATGTTTTATAAGTTTTAAAGTTTAACTTGAGGAACTTGAAGTAGGTACACAAGGTTCAATACTAAACTAAACTCAAGTTTTAGGAATGCCATCAGAGAAAAATAATAATTTTATATCTCTAAACCACTTTGTATGGCAAGAGAAGCACTAAGTGTCTAAGAATTCTGGCACTGCATTTGGAGCAACCATAATTTTAATTGAGTCTAGTTGTAAAGTATTACTGAAATCTCATAGCTACAACTCAGATATGTTTAACTACATGGAAAAATACTCCTTTTTTCTGCTTTGAACCCTTCTTTACCACTTCCCAAATCAGTGGTGACTATCCACATGTAGGACAAAAAGAAATGCAACCGTGTGCAGTTTTTATTGCATCTGTGATACTTTCTGTCCAAACTGGGATTACAGACCTGGTCACCCAGCCTTCGAACAGAATAGGCCTGTTTGTAACAAAATCTAAGGTATTTTTTCACATCTGTTAAATAATGCTATTTGTGTGGGATGGGGCTCAAATCATTTAATGTTTGATATGTGTCTGCTTACATGGAAGCTTGGAAGCTAGTCCCAATTGGCTCACTTTCAGGACAGTGGAGAGTAATGAGCACTTTCAAGGTTTGATTCATTTCAGTTCTCTTAGACAGCTGCTTTAGGATGAGACAAATTGCACTTCAGACTCTACTCACTATATTGACTACATCTCCACTGACTATGAATAGAGCCCAGGGCACAAACATTACCCTTGATGAATCCAATCCTTTCTATTTTTTCCATCGTCTTCTCCAGGTATATCAGCTAACTGACAGCATTCAGGAAGTCAGTGATAATTAAACATGCAATAAGACAGGTAGACAATAAGCAAATTTTAAAGAAAAGAGAACTGAGGTCGGAATTTGGAATGGATTTGGGGGACTACACTGAACTTCAGCATGCCAATTTTTTTTTCCCATTCTAGCACATCCCTGTTAAGTTCTGAGACACAAATAAATTGTAAATTCTTAATAGATTTTTTTTTTCTTTCCAAGCCATATGTATATGAATTCTCAGCTACTCACTAATCATAAATAATTTTAAAATCTGTGAGTTTTTCACCGCATGGTCAGGCATCTGATAACTTGTAAAGTAGGAGGTAAGCATGACTGATACTGAGGGACACTGTTGTCCAATGTTTAATCTGGGTAGCAGCTGCATGAAAAACTAAATAAATTTGAAATAAGCCTATATCAAACTGAGAACAGGAGCAGGGATTGGACTAGTGTGAGACTTATCAATTCAAATATATATCCATGGTCTCCAAAGCCAGGACAGAACTTGCCTTCCTGTACAGTCTTCAAAGGACATAGCAAATACTAGCATCTGGACAATAGGAAACTTAAGTCCAGATTCAGAATTTTAAGTATGAAGAAGACCAAGCCAAGACATGTATTTTAGACCGTGTTAGTATGTACTGTTGGTGTGCATCACTAGGCAGGAGAGCTGGCTGGCAGTCAAGACTTACTAGTTTGGCTGCAGTCCATTATTAGAGTAAATATCTCATCTAGAACATACAAGTATGTCTGAGACACTGTGTGCACCAGCTGTGTTTGAACTCCTCTATGTACCATACTTACAAATTTTTTGTTTGTACACTCAGCACCTCTATAAAGCCAGATGTCCATCCTTTTCCAAGAACCACAACTATGAACCATCTCCTGAGATTATTAGATGAAATCAGGTCAGACCTTTCAAGAAAAGAGAAAAAGTGAACAATGTCACTGCCCCATTTTCATGCCTCTTTATTTACTCAATAAATACCCCTAAGTTAGTACAGACTTTGGGGATTAGAGAGATCCAGGCTTAAACCATTTCTTGTCTCCATTGACTAGAAATCACATCCCTTTGCCTGCCAACCCAAGTGTGCCTTCACCATAGAAGTACAGATTATTTTGAGGTGACAACTCTGTTTCTCTCCCGTGAGGTAATTACTAATATATATCCTGGCATAGAACAAGCTGCAAGTGATTTTATAACTTCCTCATTAGAGTGTTGTCCTTCTCTCAAAGCAGATGTGGATCTCAGAAGCTGCTCCACATGTTAGACAAGAGCATAGGTTCCACCAAACAACAATTAAGGTCTGAAGGGAATGTGGAGATAAAACATATTGCAAGTCATTTCCTCCCCTGTAAATTAAATAGGAGTACAGCTCCTTTAAAATAGGAGTACAGCTCTTTTAAATACCTCAGGCCTCAAAAATAAATTAATAGCAAAGGTAACATTAGAAATGTTTATGTAAAGTAGCATTCCATCAACACAGGAGGTAGAAAAGCAAGGTAGTTCCTTCAACTTCACAGGCAAATGCAAATGTTTCCCTCCTAAAAACCTGCAAGTTCAGATTGCATTATAACTTAAAAGCTTTAGAAAAGTGTAATCTTGACAGGGTACATATTAAGTAAACTATTCTAACAAGAATTGACTGAAAGCTTTCTCCTGGCAGCATCTCTCTTGAATGTAGCAAATCTAAAGTGCTTAAAAATTCTGGTAGGATGCAGTTTTCAGGTAGTGGTAAAAGATCTATAATCTCTATTTCGTAGATTGTATCAACTTGATTGGCAGAGGAAGAACCATAGCTAGCAGATCTAAAAACAAAGCTACTTCCCTGTGGACTGGTGATCAAACAGGAGGAATAAAACCACATAAAGGACAATGAAAAATTCTCATATGCAACAAGAAATTTACATCAAAGTTTAGAAACCTGAATGAGTGGATTCATTCAAATATCTCAGAATTACCATCACAAAGGAAAGTCTGAGGCAGAAATCAAAAGTAGAATTGCTTTTGTAATATCAGTATTTGCAAACTTCAACATAACCTGACAAGACAAGGATATCTCAAGTGCATCAAAGATAAAACTCAGAATAATAGAGAATGCCATAGGCTTAAAAATATGTGAAAACTGGACTCCAGCAGTATGGATCAAATGAGACATTTAGGCCTTTATATTCAAATGCTTCCAAATAAACATGCACTGTGTAGGAATAACAACTCTATTAGAATGAACATTTCTGAAATAATTGCATCCCATGAGTCTGTGCAAGCAACTGAAACAAGAGACAGCTGCTGGGCTGGGAGGAAAGCAGCAGGCCTTGCAAACACCACACACAGACAGAAGTCGAAAAGCAGACATAAAAAAGGCTCCCAATGGCCATATAAAGAGATGCCAGCATGAAAAATGTCCATTTGGACAAGGATAGTTTCTCCACTAATAACAATTACCTCAAAGGCCAATAAGTACTTTAATATAATGAATCTATGATAATATAAGTCACTAAAAAGGGCTGATTTTTTTTTTTTTTTTACTGGGCTGAAAGGAGCAGTCTCATGTGTAAATTCCTCTGATTTTATCTTTGTTTTAACACTTTGTTATAGAGATCTAGCATATGAGGAGTGTTCACTCTGGATGGCTTCATTGGTACTTTGTGGTGGGGCAGTGTTAGATCCAGAAATGGGCTCAACATTTCATCAGTAATGGTTTCTAAGGTCATATTTGAAGATGATCCAGGATCAATTATTACATAAATACATTTGTTACACAGATATACACTTATGTGTTAGTATGAACATACGGTGAAGCTTAACTGTTGCTACACCTAAATACATATTACCTCCATAAATATTAAGGACTGAAGGTCCTTACTTTATGCAAAACAGTAAGTTGTGCATGACCTCAGTTTCCTAAGTCATGGAATTTTGCTTTTCTCTTAAGTTTCTGTAGCAGGGAGGTTGGACCAGATGATCCCACCTTTTTCCCTTCCAACCCTACCCATTGCTGGGCAGTCATCTGTCCTGAAAAAGGTGGAACACTCCTTTGAAAATATGCAATTGTTAAAAATATGGTTTGTTTATTTTCTGACAAAGGTGTTCATAGAAAAACTTAGTGCAACAACGTTAAGCACAAAGGTAACAGATAGAAAAAAGACACTTTGCAAAAGCTGAACTTCACAGGTCCTGTTCCAGTGTTCCTATTCCTTTCTCTCAGAAGCTTGCAGGTAACTGTTGAGTATTTTAAGCACAGACACATCTAGTGTGGAATCACATGTATTTATCAGGACAGAGGGGCCATAAATTAGCCATTAGAAACCAGTGGAGGAACGTTTTTCTGAACTAAATAAGTAATTCACATAATCAATCACAGAAGAAGGCATGTTGCACATCAGTCAAATTAGACTCATTTGGGTTAAGTTTTCCCATGACTTAAAAAGTTTGCACAAATCTGAGCAGCAAGACTGAATGGAAAGCATATGTATGGTTTCAGGGTAGAATTCAAAAAGTCCAAAGTTTACCAGAGACAGAAAAAGATCTAGCCTATAAGCAGGTAAATTCTTTTGGAAATTGCGAGAACAAAGGAACATATATATATTTAATTTTGTATTTTGACTGTCTTCTTTCCTGTGAAAGAAAAATAACTGAAACCTTAATGAAAAGTAGGAAATATGTTTATTTTTTAAAAACCCAAAAACTTAAAAAAAACCTTTAAAACATTTTGATTATTAATTTAAGGTATTGAGTATAAATATTAATAGTAGGAATTGTATAAATATGATTATTTTATAAATTTAATTCAAACTACATTGGTTGTGTATAAACATAAATAGTTATTGTTGTGTCTTTTAGGGATTCTTTTAAAGGTCTTGATAAAGATAAGATGCTAGCACTTCAGCAGTCTGTTGACAAACCTCTGTAAATAAGAAGATAACCAGATTTTCATGACACAGATCTACCTTTCAGTGGGAATACATGGACTAAATTCTGTGCTCATAGATGTTGCTTTAATGATGACAAGGAAAATCTACCTATCTTCCTTCTGCACACGCTTTTGGATGGTTACAGCAATAGGCTGAATATAACTAAGACAATTTCTTTTTGTGTTGATTTTTAGTGCACAAATTAAATCCTAGTGAATTATTCACTTAGTTCATAATGGAATAAATCCACTCAAATCAATGGAACTAAACAATACAACCCAACTGGGAATCTATCCAATGGTGTTCCTAGAGTAATTTTAACTTGTTTTAGTTAAATAGCATGCAACATAATTTTCCTTTTTTTCTATTAGTGCAACATTATCATTCTGTTGTATGTCATATAAATTCAAAATGTTAGCTTTACAAAATCTTTCCATTGGAGTATGGAGCCAGATTTTTTTTCTTTTAAGTTAGTGCATTTTATATGAATAGAGATAAGAGTGTGAGTATTTTCCTCATTTGTGCATCCATCTGGTAATCTTAAGAAGTGAAACTCCCCAGGGTTCTCGGGAAATATACTGCACAACAGCAAGGTACAACCAGCCCAACAATTTATCAATATAAATTTATAAATTTAACTATTTATTTTTAATGGCCATTCTCCCCCCGCTTCAGAGGAGAGTCTGGAAGTTTCTGTGCATTGGTTTGGTTACACGAGGCAGCCTCCACTGCCAAGGCACCCCATCGGCCTTCAGGCAGAAGCTGGGTGGTGGAAAGTGCTTTGTGTATGCACATCTACAGTGAAGTACGTGATTTGGGCAGGTACAGAAAATCCAGCAAGCACCAGACTTGATGTATCTGCGCAAATGAGCTGAAACTTATATCTCTTGTGGTGAGGTGGAGGCATAGCATCATTCTGGGGTTGTGGTGCAGATCAAGCACCATTCAGACACTAGTTAATGCATTATGGTATTTTGAAACCATACATGAGACATCCAGTCTGTTCTCACTGGTTCACTATGGTTTTTACCATGTTACTGAGAGCAGCATTTGACAAAGGAAGAAAGATTTATTTCAACAGTGGAAAAGATTTCCCAGACTGCCCTTGTTCTGTCTGAATTTCTGATGCTCTGGTAAGGAGGACTATGAATCTACATAAAGCATTGAAAGAACAACTCTGTCCAACAATATTTCCCACATAAATATCTTGGGTAAGTTATTTATGGCCTCACAGACTCCTGTCATGGGTAATGTCAGTGATTAGCTAAGATGATCCCTTGGTACTCTAACAACAGGTCTGACTGCCTAATAGGAAAGCATTCAAATCTGTGTCATGGACATTGATTCTGTCGCTTCAGAACAAGCTTTCACAGCTTCAAAGTATTCCCCATTGCCAGAATACTGCCACTTTGTCCAGAAAATTGACTATCTCATGATTTACTCTGCTCAACAATGATCAGCTCCTTTAGACCCGATCCATACTGCCATACACATCTGAAGAATATTAAAGATCATGTTAGGGAGAAATAAGGACACAGATGTACAAGCTACAATGTTCCCTTTAGCCTCCAGCAGGCATTCCATGCTGGGCAGCTAAAAATCTCTGCAACATAGGCTCCAAAGATTTGAGACTCAGCATCAAGGTCTCATGCCACATTCTCTCAAAACATCTCACATATAATCTATGTGTAAGTCACAAGGGTAGAAGCTTATAGCTGCTGTAGCCATCAATGCCAATATGAAGAAAAAGGAAATCTCTTAGAAAATCTGAAGAGGAAAATATAGTTTTAAATAAACAAGAACTAAGTCATGCAAAACAAAGACTATGTTCCCTATTCCCACTGTCACCTGCATGCAAATATAAAGGCAAGGGATTTTCATGTAAAATGCTAATGAGTATCCTAGGAACTTAGCTTCAACAAAGCTGAAAAGCATCTGTTCAGTTTCAGTGAGGCTTGAATACACTGGATAGTCTCTTGAGAACTCCTGATACATCTTTGGTATGGCTGAAAGAGAAGAAAAGCAAACCTGAAGAAGTCAGCTAGATTAGTAAATATTTTTATGCACCTGTTTTAAAATCTCAACTCCTTGCTGAGTTGTGAAAAAGACAATCTGTTAGTCTGACCTGCACTGAATTGATAATTTTTAGAGCTCAATGATATAAACATTCTCAAGAGTTAATTGGCATCCACATTGGACCTATTCAGTAACTAGGGAATGCTGCATCATAGGACAATTCCCCATCATGTCTAATTTTATACAAGTCACACCACAACTAAATATTAAAAAAATCACACAACTACATTGGGTAGAAGAACTTACACATCTACATTCCTAGAGAGGAAAAAGTAATATTTTCTTTAGGGACAGACTACGAAAAGAAAAAAACACTGCCAGAAAGTCATAAAATAGAGCAGTGTATGCTCTCGAAGGACCTTGAGCAACCAAGGTTTTTGACAATATAAGAGCAGTCAGGTGCCAAGGCTCAGCAGGACTAGTCATATCTTGGATAAGTTCCATCTGGCTCCAAGCAAAAAGGCACTAAGACTCAAACATCTGTATGCATGAAAACAAAACAAAGCATTTGGCAATACCGAGACTATATCCAGTATAAAATTTGATTTAATTAATTTCTAAACAAGGCAGTGAAAGTGTATGCAGAAGCCAGATATTTCTGTACCTTCCTGTTAATTATCACGGCAAGGTACAACCACCTGACCCAAGGAACAGCCTTTTGTAGATAGGCTTCTCCCATCGAGGGGCAGACTGAAACTTCATCTTCTATGCATTATGAGATCAGCTACTTTGTCAAAGGAAGTCCAAAGCAGCTAAACTATGTCCTATATATTTCTCTAGGAGAATTTTCACATGTGTAGAGCATTGTACCAACTATTCAAATAATGGGAGTCTGTGCCAGTTATTGTGAAACAGATAACACTTAATTCTTTAGGAAAATTCTGGTCCTTTTTTTTTTTTTTTTTTGGGCCTTCTGACAGAGGACAACAGGAATTTAAAAAAAGCTGTTCTGTGTGAGGGCATAAGTGACATCTTACTTGCTTAATTTAGTTAGAACTGTACTATACAGAAAAGAGGAGAAAGAATGGTATTGGTTATAGTCATACGTTATATGACTATATCATTTTAGACAATCACAAGAAGCCATTTTCTGACATAAAGCATAATATAGCAAACAAAATGTCTGTTTTTGTGACAGGAACCTGCAGCAAAAGATAGGAAAGGCAGATTTCCTCTTCATACACTTAACAAATAACACACCTAACATTAACTAGGGCAGTCAGTTAAATTAAATTATATGACTTGTACCAATATTGTTCCAGAGATTCTGAGACTCAGAACATATCAAAATATCAAGTGACCACTCATGAAGAAGCAAAGCACATCTAAGTATAAATCTCTATTGTTTGTGACCTGTTTGCAGTAGGACTGACAGGAACCCCAAAAACAGAGCACATGGTTTCCCAAAGAATAATTAAGGGGAATTGCATTTGTATCCCAAAACCTATCTCCAAAGGAGCTTCCCTAAGAAATACCAGGAAAGGTTATTCAGTGGAAGGCAGTGGTAAGAAGATATTTTGTGAGAAACGCTGGCTCTTCAGTTTTGGTTTGTTTTTGTTTTTTTTTTTTTTGAAAGGGTCTTTACAGCAACATTAACTAGTGTCTCTCCTGAAAAAAAGTCAGTAAAGAGATATCCTCAGGATTCAGGAAATCCTCCAAGCATCCCAGGTAAGGCCTAAGTTTGCACAAGTTTTTGTAAGAGAAACAGTAGGAAGGCAGGCAAGGAAAAAAAAAAAAGAGCCCAAGAAAGACCAGGAAAGCACATAAAAAATCACTAGAATAAAATTTTAGAGAAAAATGCAAATGGTTTTCTGTTTGAAACCTTCCAATTCAGAGAGACAAAAGACTGGCTAAAAAACTGCTCTATCAATTTCTCCACCTAACTGAGCTATCAAGAGGCCAGATTAGTCACCTATCACAGGACAGCATAGACAGTTACACATTATTACTGCTTGTAATACTGCTAGTGCTACCCAGTCGTGGTTCTGATTCATACATGGTGTGAAAGAGACAGTTTCTCTCCCCAAGAAATCAACATCTAAGTTACCTCCAACCTACTGCTGGATGGCTGCATGGGTCTGTAGAAATATTTTCCAAACCTCATTTCCAATCTGTTTCTCCATCAATAATGATCCCAACAATCAAATGTTTCCACAACATCTCTGTCAACTTTCATCTACTACTAGAAGGTGTTTCAGCAATGATGGAACATAATTCATATCTATCTTCAATGAGATTACAATTAATTTCTGGAAGGAAAGATACATTTAATAGTGTACTCACACTTATAAGCTTACAGCCACACAACTTAGTATATTAAGGAGGAACAACACTGATGTGTAACTTTTCTCTTTCCTATAGATGTTCAACACAAACAGAGTTATCTTCCACACATTTTACTCTCTCAGACAATCTTCTACCATCACAAAAAGCACTTCTAAACATTAGCAGGGACTACATCCTAGAACCTGCCAGGACCTTCCTCACTCCATGGACAGACTTGAAAACATCTCAGCTACTCCATTATAGCACTTTTATCCACTGACCATTCATTCTCTAATTATAAATGAGCAAAAGAAAATACTTAAAAATAATCTGCAGAAACTGCTCCTCTCCAAGTGTAGAAGAACTGACTGAAGCATTTGTTCCAGAAATAGAAATTTGTTCCCAATTTCCATACTGCAGAGGAATGGGTGACACTTGATCTCTGCAACAGTTCAACCAGTTTAACTGAAAAAAGCTATCAACCTGCTGTGACCCTGTGAGATGCAGTATATCCTTCTGAAGTACAGCTTAGACCAATATGTCCACACTATTCATGTTTAAAATATCCATTGTCTCATCAAAAAAAAAGTGTTTTCACACCCATGCACACTAAATAATAATAATTAACTAAATATCTAGATTTAAACAGAGTAAGAATCAGTATGTCTGCAAATAGTCACTAGCAGTCATTTTCAACAAAAAAAAAGAAAAAAATTATAAAATAATGGAGATTAAGACCTAAAAGGGCTGCATGATCTTTAGACATTGTCCTTGCATTGACATCTTTTGTATATACAATTTTGTTGTACTTTGCTTGTTACAGAAGCAAAGTAAACATGACAGGAAAACATTCTGGTTATTGTTGTTATTACAATTACAGTCACACCAAGGATGAGTTCTAACTGAAGCTAGTTGCACACTTGGTGTGTATGGCTTCTGTAAGGAATTCAAACAAGTCAAAGTCATTCTACAAACTGGTAAAAAAGAGAAACACACATTGCTGATGTTGTTTTGCAACATGTTATTTTACTATTATCCTTAACATCTCCTAAAACATCCACTGACATCTATAAAAAAAGAAAGAAATAAAAACCTTTTTCTGTATTTAGTATTTATTAGCACTGAGACATATGCAGTATACAACATTGAAGTCCCTACAGTGTTAATACTTGTTTCTTGAAGCAATGGAGTTCCTATCAGGGGAAAAAAAAATCAACCAACCCACACTACTTTCGATTAGAACAGTTTAATCCTAATCCCTTTTCTCTGATCTTGGCAGAGGATTTTAAGCAAGTAACTATATTTAAATAACTACCCAGAATTAATCCTTTTGGTTGCTCAAGGCATGAAGGGAAAGCAGTCAGAAACAAAGAATTCAGAAACATGTTGCAGCTGTTTCTTAGAATTCACTATTTATAATTGAAAACATTCTATTTTTTCTTTCCTTTTTTTTCTATTCTTTTTTTTTTCTTTGTGTGTGTGTGAGGGTGGTGTGAGGGTAACCTTCAACTGCCTTACTTGTCCTTTCCTTTTCACAAAAACAAATATCAAGAGAGGGACAGAGTAGGTATAAAACATTTCAGCATGAAGTTAAGTGTTTCTGACAGTTTACAGCATTCTGCGCAAGGCTGTATGTAAAAAGAAGGTTCTTTCTCCTATATAGCTTGGGTTGATTTAATAAAACTGGGGAAAAAATCCCATTTTTAGTCTCAGCAATAATTGGTTGAAAGCATCACCTTATTCCAAGTTTTCAAAAAAAAGGCATTGTATGAATTGAAAAGGAATTTGATGTGTAGCTGGAGTCACTCTGATGCTACCCTTCTTTATTAATATTTGGTCCTTTCCAGATGCAACGGACCAATTTAACACAAGAATCCCATCTAAGGTGTAAGCCAATCTTTTTAGACCCATTTTAAATAGCAAAAATTAAGCCAAAAAGTACATAATGCACTTTTAAATTTTATTTTTAATAATATGTTACAATTAAATACTGTAATACTGAGTAACCACTTTTTAGTGCATGAGTATGCTTTGTTCAAAGGCTGGATTCTTATAGCACATTTGGGCCTATAGTAGACAGAGAGCTAGAAAGTGAGCCTCTCACTCAATCTGCAGCATGTTTTAAAACATACAAATGTGCAATTCAAAATATACAAAATAGAGTGAGGAGTGTTGGGGAGATGGAATATTTGGGTACTCCAATGATTCCATTGACATCTGTCAATGGCAATCAGCCAATTCATAGGTAGAAGAGAGAAGCTGGTTTTGTTTCAGAGTTTTTGAGAGGAGTTGCCTTTCCAAGACCTCATCAGCAAAGATGGTTAAAGAGTGGGAAGAACTAAAACACTGCATAACTTTCATTGTTAACAATGTTAACATTTTTAATAATAGTTAAATAGCATTTATTCATACAATATGTGAGCTGTATTGGCACATGTTATAGCATTTCAACAAATCACCAACAATCTTTACCACTAGGGATGTTCCCCTTAGACCTTAGGAATCGGAATCTTAAATCAAAAAAAAAATTAAATTGTTCAAGGTCACACAAGTAGCTGGGGGCTACAGTAGACTTTTATTCTAGCCTTAGGTCTGAAACCCTTCTTGATCCAATATAAAAATTATTAACTTAGTTAAGAATTGATGAAATAGGAAAGTCTTTTAAAATTATTCTAAAAAAAAAAGTAAGTTTCCTTCTTTAACAGAAATGCAGGTTTTGATAGCAAGTTCCTATATCTTGGTGATTCATCAGACTTTAATAATTTTTTTCTACTGTGTTTTCTTATTTTTTCTGAAATGGATTTCTTTTACATGAACTAGTCCTCATTTTCCTTTCCTTGAACACTTATGTAAATGTCAATAACACGAACCCCTTTATTAGAGATTCCATTATAATTCTTTCATCAGATCACTTTCATAGTCCTTGGGCCACAGTTCTTACATTTGCATTGTACATTCATATCTCTCTATATGACAGATTTTCTATTTTGTACAGTTTTATAATCTTTATCCTGATTACACTAGAAAAACTTGACATCCAATTATAAAACATTTCTTTAATTCAGAAGTAGGTAATTTTCTCAGATTTCCAAAGCACCTTCTACAAATGATTGGACAGGGAAGAAGATCAGAATTCTCTAATTCTTCCGTGTTTTGAAGCAGGATATTTGGTGAACTTGAGATGTAAATATCAGCTGGGAAAGCATTCTCACTTTTACCCTGTGGGTTAACAGTCTAGAAGCAAAATATCATTAGAAGAAATATAACACTGTTGTTCAGGGGGAAAAACACTCATTTTGTGATATGCATAAAATGCAAATATTTCAAAGATTTTCAGTGTTATCAGCACACTTCCACTCTTCTGCCTACTGTTTAGATGTAGAAGCTGAAAACTCCTCCATTCCTGGTACTCAATTTAAAAAACTTTTATATCATTAATAAGACTTCCAGTAGGTGGCTAAAACAAGTCCAAGAAGTACAGCTTCAGCAAAAACATGAAGCATATCCAGGGAAAAATCATGCTTTCTCTGAACCAAGCAGTTACCAGGATCTTGCACTCTTAAACATAAATATTTTGCCAATTGTCACTGCAGAGAAGTTACTCAATTTGTTACACACATCATATAATCTGTGGGTCCCATGAACATGGCAGAGACCAATGTTGTCAGTAGCACACAAGTAAACTTAAACTAATGGTAGAGGGTTATGAAAAACTATTAAAATCCCAACTAATAGTTATGAATACAAAGCTCTAACTGCTTTGTCTGCCTGCATTATTTCAGAATGTACCACGAGTTTTAATCCATTACAGTTATAATAAAACATTGTCTCTATATAGTTAAAAATGACACTCAGAAATAGATCTCTTTTTCTTTTTTTTTTTTGCCTTCCACAACCATGTGACATTGCTAATGCAGAGGAGAAATAAAATCCAGATACCAAAGTCATGCTTTGTAGTCTATTAAAGCCCAGCTGTCGGCCAGAGTTAAGGAAATGATTGTGCTGTTTGTGCCATTTCTAATTAATCATAACTAAGGATTAATAAAGCAATTTGGAAAAAGAATATACCAGGTAAGGATTTATAGAGAGATGAAAGTAGTTTTATTGTAAATAATCATGGATAAAATTAAATGTGAGCTAAGACATTTTATAGGGCAGCAGAAAAAAAAGAAGTTTCACGTACTTTTCAAGCTCTGCTTCTGTGAAAAGTATATTCATGGAGGTGGAGGAACTGGAAAGCTGGAATTTCATCCCTGACAAATAGTTCAGAGGCATCTGCAATGTTTAACTGTTCTCTGCATTGTTGCAAAAAGCATGAAAACTGATCTTAAATGGGGACTTTTCTCTGTTTATTCTGTATTAAGGGTCTTAGAGGATTCACACCTTGATGAACAACTCTGACAACACTGCTGAGAGAGAAATTTTTTAGGCTTTACAGGAGCCAGGCCCAGGAGCTGCACTCCAGAGCTGCACTTCACCTACTGCAGAAGGTTTATTATGTTTTCTGCAGAAAAAAAAATAATTAAGTCCAGTTACATTGGTCATGACTTTTTCTGTCCATAATGAAGGAAAGAGCAATGGACCATTCACCTGCCAAGGCAGCTTAGCATGCACAAGTGTGAAAATATTCAGTTCTAACGCAGTGTGTGCCACTGTCTCCCGAAGCCAATCCCACTCCACAGGCCTTCTGCAGGCTGCTGTTTCTGACATCCATACTCTGAACATGGGTCTTAACCCACCCTTGATCCACAGGCCTGTGTTACGTGTCCTTATGGCTGACACACAGCCCCAGCTCAGCCTGGGTGCCAAAGTTAAACACACCTCGCACTTGTCATCTGTGGAATCCTGCGCTTTCTCTCCAGGAGGGGATCATCAGCTGCTTCCAAACCCCCCAAGAACGGGACTTGTGGGAAATAGTAAAGGTAAGAAGGCTTTCAGGAGCAGTGAAAGCAAGCTTCAGAAACAGAAAGAGCAGAGAATTTAGAGTCAGCTACAGCTGCAAAGTCTGAAACTAGGAAAGATGCAATAAGTACAGCAAGCAATGATATGAAACAATAGTTTAAGTATTTAGGCTTGGTCAGGATAGACATTAAGACTGCAGAAAAATATGCTTAGCAAGATACTAGAAGGTTTTAAGCTTAATAATGGGGTATTGTGTATTGTTAATCAAAAGCATACAAGCAAGCATTGTTTGGAAGCAGGCATACAGGTGCTTTTAGTGATTGGCTAAAACAATTGTCTGTAAGCTTTAGCAATATGCTATTTGCTAGAAAGCTTTTAAAATACCCTATAACAAAGAGATCTTTGGAGCTGCCTGGCAAGATATGAGCTGTTGCCGTCCCTCAATTGTCTCAACCTTGTCATTATATGAGTGATGCTGCAATAAAGCTCCTGATGCGTCTCCAGGTAGCCTCGTCCTGTTTGTGCAAACTTCCAATACAGGACTGTCTTCCCACAGCACTGGAACCCTGGCAGACCATGGTGGAGGGACTGGGGGAGAGGGGGGGAGGTCATCAACTGCCCTGGCTGCCAGAGGGGAACAGCTGTGGAGCTGAGGGCCACCGCCCTGCTGTGGGGACCTGACCCCTCCAGTGCAGAGTCTGAGGGCTTTGGGGCTGTGGCAGAGTAACTCCTGCATGTCAGGTAGGAGTTGATGAGTGCAACACTTTGAGCCCAGCCATGGGCACAGTCTGGGCTAGGAACAAAGAGCACTTGGTAACATCCTTAGACCTTTCTCTTAAATTCTCTTAAATCTCACACCAGACAGAGCCCAAGTTTGCAGCCCTTGTCAGACTGCAGTTTCTTCTCTTGATCCGCCAGATGGTCTCTGGCTCTCCAAAATTGGTATGAAACAGTGAAGGAGTCAGAACTTTATTTGTAGACCTGTAAATTTTGATGGCAATAATATGTACTGATCAGGGCTAATACTGATCAGTAGCCTAATAGTGCCCTCAGGAGCCTGACAGGTATATTGTGGCAGGAGTTCATTCTGCAAGGATCTCTCCATGGCAATTCTTACTTAGAGTATCTTATTAGATACTGTCTATTTTCATGGTACATACTGCCTTAATCACCTATTGCCCCAGAGGGAAAAAATTAGACATGTATTTGATGAAAAAAAAATGCGAAACCAATACAGCTTATAGAAAAGAGTGCACGGCAATATGGAGCTACTTCTACTCAAAACCTTGCTAGTCTGTCTGTACTAGGGCCCTAATTCCTTCTGGACATACAGTTCTATATCCTTCACTGGTACATAGATAATTTACAACAGCATCCAAGTGCCCAAAAATAGGTTTTACTAGCATCTGTGCATTTCTCTGCCACACCTTGGAAATGAGATCATATTCTACAGACAGTGAAAACATTTGTTTTAAAATATCTCATTTCTTTAAAAAACAAAAACAGATTTTTTTTTTTTTAAAAAGCACTCACATCTGGTCTGCTGACTGCCAAGGAGTTTTAGAACATTTTGGAACAGTGAGTCCTAGTTTCTTCTGTGGTTTATTCATATATTTATACATTTACATCCATACACAAACATAAACATATGCACAGAATAATAGACCCTTGTGCTGGAAACTGCACAGATCCAGTTTGAATAGTAAAAAAATAATACTTCATGAAGGATTAAGAGAAGAGTTCAGATTAACTTTATCAGTATCTATTCACACATCCACTGTGCAGAAGTGGGACACAGGTATTCATTGCTGCCACTGTCAGGTTTCTGGAATTATTTTCACCAGGAAGGGAAGTTTTATGAAATGTTAAGGTGAATTTTTACATATGAGAAATCTTGGCCATGAACAGATAATAAAGAGCACTAATAAGTCTGCTAAGATGTAATTTTTTTTTTTAACCTTGAAACATGAGGAAATAAATTGCTGTTTAGGCTACTCCATTTTTCAGGGACAGTTGTAATTGTGCTATGGTGATTTTTGTCTTTTTCCTTGACTTCCCCATTTACAAAGTAAATGCTCAGAGTGTCAGCTGCTTGCATTAATTCTTTACAGGACAGCAGGATAAGAATCAAAGCAAACACTTTCTTTCTTTGATTAGCCATATATCAAACACAGCTGCAGTTCTAACTTCTGATTATCTCCCAGCTTCAATTTCATTTAGAGGATAACATGTGTTAAAAACAGAATAGATCGCTTTGTCTAGATGCAGCACATTATTAATATATTTTTGTCTTTTAGAAAAAGCTACTAATTCTTAGCATAAAACCACTCAAATATCAAGTATAGGGTTAGAGGATAGTTTGGAAGGCAATAGTGTGGTCAGTTTAAGTAAGATTGATATTTGTCTCATTAAATTTATTGTCCTGCATGCCATCTTGAGTATATTTCAAAATGTAGGTCAAGTAAATTGTTTTCTTTCTTAATCTTTATGTATCAGTTCACAGAATCTCCAAATTGTAGAATCAAAGTATGGCTGAGGTTGGAAGGGACCTCTGGAGGTCATCTTATCTAATAGCACTATTTAAGCAGGACACATAGACTGTGTCTAGACTCCTTTTGAATATCTTCAACAAAGGAGATATTCAATTTCTCTGAACAACTCATTGCAGTGCCAATCACCCTGACAGGATTTTCACGTTAATTTTGAATATGAACCAACGTTTGGGCCCCTCCTCCCTCCACAGCCTTATGCCATGAGACTCTGCCAAGTAGATCCTAAAAGAGGCCAATGGCTGCTCTCTGAACTCTAGGGTTGTGAACTTGCTTTTTGCTCTGCTCCCTCTTCTCTGAATCCCAAACTCCAACATCTCATGGTCACTGCAGCCAAGGCTGCCTCCAACATTTGCAATTCAAATGATCCCTTATTCCTGAGCCTGAGATCCAGCAGAGCATCTCTGTTCATTGGCTATTTATCACCTGGGTCAGGTAGCTGTTGTGGCTTCTCTCCAGAAACATCCTTGATGGCTTGTGCCCTGCTGTGTTGTTCCTTCGGCACATACCAATGTGGCTGAAGTCACCCATGAGGTCCAGTGGTCTTGGCCACTTATTCTTCCTTATCAGGTGGCTTTAGCGGACACTACACCCATATTGATCTTCTCTTTAATTGTTACCATAAGTTTCAGTTGGCCTATCAATCCCCAGGCAGACCTCCATGCATTCCAGCTGTTCTGTCGCAGAAAGGCCCATTGCTCCCAAAAACTGTATATCCCTCCATTGCAACCCTCCAGCCATAGAAGACATCCCAATAGCTTCTGTGTTCCAAACAGGATTATAGCCCAACAGCTGCACACAGACCTCCCCATATCTTTTCCCCATGCTGTATGCATTAGTGTACAGGCACTTTGAGAGGCACCCCAGCAGGCTGAGTTGTCCGAAAGGTTTGGGATGCTGGTGGTGTTTGCCCCAGAACAGGCACTTCCTTGCTCACTTGAAAGTGCAGGAGGTGGCCTGCTGGAGTTCTATCTTGGTGATTCTATGTTCACCTCACTCCAAGTCCTTTGCTTGTCAGGCCAGTCCCTCACCCCCTCACAGGTCTGCTGTTAACTCCCTCTTGATTATCCCACTCTGTATATTTAAAGAAACAGATTCACAAAATTACACAGACCAGATAGAACTACCTGGATTTTGAGTTTAATTACTAATGTTAATGTCTGTTTTTTTATTTAATTAATACCAATATAAATTGTACTAATCTGTACAAAGTGACTTTTAAAAGCCGTTACTATTTTCAGCCTCATGTTGTTTCCTAAAACACCAAGAAAACACAAATGGTAATAACAAAAATACCATTAGTCTGTCACTTTTACAAAGCAAAATCTTGGACCAGATGTTCAGCTAGGCAAAGCAAGAGAACTATTCTGTTCATTTTATCTGGGGAATTGTAACCATGGACAACAGTAGAGTTCCACAAATTTAAACTAGCCAAAAAAAGCAGTCTGATTTTCATATCCCTTTCATCCTAAGATTCTCTTTGTTTTTCTCTTAGGATTTAGACAAAACTTTTCCATCCCTTTAAAGAGTGAACAAAGTCCAATTGACACAGGCCAATTTCCAGTTTTGGGATGATTCTTCAAGCAGCTGTAACAGGTAAAATAGAAAGGATTCAGTAGGACTTCATGGTAAATTCAGCTCAGGACACAGGCTAACAAAATTCAGAATTTAAAGCAAAAAATATATAAGAGTATTATCATTTTGCCACTCCTCTGTTGCTGTGAATGTGAATACATTTCCATTTACCAGTAAATTTATTCTCCTACCTAAAGGGCCTACAAGAAAACTGGAGAGGGGTGTTTTAATAGGGCTTGTAGTGATAGAACAAGGGGGGGATGGTTTTAAACAGAAAGGAGGTAGATTTAGATTAGATACTAGCAAGAAATTCTTTACTGTGGAGTTGATCAGGTGCTGGAGCAGGTTGCCAGAGAAGTTGTGGAGCCCCACCCCTGGAAACATTCAAGGCATGGGAGGATGGGGCTTTGAGCAACCTGATCTAGAGGAAGATTCATGACTGTGGGGTTGGGACTAGGTGATCTTTACTGTCTCTTCCCACAGAAACTATTCCATTATTCTTAATCTGTAAATTCTATATGTGCTATGAGGAAACATTCCACTTGGAATAAGAAAGTAAACAAAATATTATAAAAAT
Source organism: Alaudala cheleensis (assembly GCA_013398995.1). Lineage (NCBI taxonomy): Eukaryota > Metazoa > Chordata > Aves > Passeriformes > Alaudidae > Alaudala > Alaudala cheleensis. The sequence goes on along the minus strand of VWYE01008148.1, from coordinate 154,290 downwards.
GGGATATTAGTTTTTCATAATTTTCATTCCAAACTTGTCGGAACTCCTGTACAATCAATACATTAAACAGATATACTAGGCACTGTAGAAAAGGAGCATTTCTGCAATAATTCACCTGAATTGCAAATGATAGTAAAATAAACCAGTTTTTTAGCAACAGAAAAGACATTTTGATGAAGAGTAAAGGAGGAAGCCAAATACAAACCACATTTTTCTGAAAGGGAACCAGTTTCTACTTATACACAGGTAAATGAGGAGTGCATAATAACTCTCTTCATTTGGGATTTTTAAAATGTAATAGTAGTTGTTAATTGCTATGAATTACTATGCACTTTAATGTGAAGAAGGTCTATTTGCTATAAGACACAAGGGAAGAGGGAGCAGAAATTAGGAATTTGAACCTTAAGAATCCGTTCTTGAGGAAAACTGTAAAATTAAGTCTTTATGAACTTTCCAATCTTGCCTACATTCAAGTATCCAGCTCATCTGGATAACAACTGTAATTAAATAACAACTCTGGTGTTTGTTGAAATGTTCGTTTGTATAAGATCTTCTTCATGTAACCAAAGGAAGTAAAATAATCTTCGTAATTTCCCAAGTACTGGATAGTTTTCTTTATTACTAAAAATAATATAATTCTACAAAGAATGTAATTCAAGTTGTTAAAAATTAATTATTTCGTAACATAAATAAATTTCCCCAGAGCCTCCTTTCAAACATGCTGTTAAACTAGAAGTGGGTTACCAAAAAAACTTAATCCTTCCAGGTACTTCACGGCTTGTCTGTGGCATGCAGAATGCTTTCAAGATAAGCATTTTTCTGATAAAGCATTAGCAGTAAGGTCTGTGCTGATGGCCCAATTTCCACAAAGGTTTATTTTACAAAAACTAGAACTCAGGTGCTGCTGCTCTACAACACTTCTGTAACATTAATGTGGGTCACTGACATGGTGACAGAAAACTATGATTTCATGTCAGTAGGGTTAAAATTTCAGACTTGAATAAAATGTTTCAGTCAGAAGGGACAATACTGTCAATGAACAAAAAGACATTTCCATTTATCTTATCTGATGGTAGAAAACATACAGAATAAGAAAGTATTACAGGAGCCCTTGCTAGCACCATTACAGCTAAAGAGGACTTTCACACCAGGGAATGCTTTAAGTATTTTACTTCTTACATGGATTCATTTCTCTTGCAATTACCTTTAGGTGTTCTGCTATTTGGGCTGCTTCCACCAGTTACTTCTACTAATGCATCCTCTGCTACTCTTAGTCTACCTTGCAATTAAATTATGTGTTTTAATGGTGTCAGAGGCATTACTTGATGTACTCTGGTGTTGAAATTAAGCCTTGTTCTATAAAAAAGGAGCATATAAATAAAAAGTACTTGAACAGACTTTCCATTCTGAAATATTTTTTTTAATAGTTAGGAATATGACATATCTTTGCTGGAGACCCAAAACAGAAACAAATGAGATCTATAGCTAAGATATCTATACCTGGGAAAATACACAGTATTTTTAAATTTTGCTCAGTGATATTGTTCCTAACTGAATCTTTGCATATTCACCCTTAGCAGCAAAATGATAAAATTTTTTAACTGTATTATTTCTGCCCCAGACTGATGGAGATTTTTATAGACAACTAGTTTGCTTCCAGTTAAGAGTTGATATAAAGCTCAACACTCTACTTTGCTACTTCTTATTTGTACTCATAGATTCACAATCAGAAAGAAAAAACCCAGAAAATTTTGCAGGGGAGAACTGTAAAGGAAAAAAAAGCCATTAAAATTTAGGAATGCAAACCTTAAACTGTGTTTAGGTTTTCCAGTGTAAAATATGGATGGAAGAGTTTACTGGAGTATGTGTCTAGAAGTTGTATTTTTTTCTCTCATATAGGTATTTCTTTGCTGTTATTTCATGTGCATTTATTTAGATGCACACCTACCCTTAATTAGAATGTTTGCTGGAGCTGCTGAAAATACTAAAAGCATTGCAAACCCCAACTTTCACAAACCATATACAATTTGGCCTAAAAATTGTTAGGTTTAAAACATATCCTGCATGGACTGACCTATTTTTCATTCATTGTTGGGTTTTTAGAAATTAGTATAACTTTCCAAATATTTTGTCAGTTTATCTCTGCTGTGTTTACCACGTCCTCTCCCACTAGAGAAAGTGTTCTTGGCTTATATGCAGACTCTAAATCTACAAAAGGAGATTTAGACCAGATATTCTGCATTCCCAAGTTTTGCAGGAGACAATGGTCCAATTTGCTTTACTGCCTTAGGAAAAGCTTAGATTTGAACCTGACCTGAAAAGCTGCAGTGATGATACAACTAATGCTGGTCTTGGTGATGCTGGTGACAATGGAAGGCAGAAGTCACTTTTTTCTCCTCTAACAGGGAGATAATCATGGCAGATGTGTAAGTTATCTTGTCCAGAGTGGAATCTGGCATATGTTACCTTGTGAGGCATTCCTTTTTGGTAGTGGTAAACCACTCATGAGAAGGGATGAGTGGGAGAAGAAAAGCTGCAAAAATAGGCAAAGACAAATTTTCAACAGTACAGACTTTTTGCTGGAAGATTCTTGATCCTGCCATCACCTACACTCGGAGATGTGTCTGTGGAGCTATCAGAGCATGACTGAAAGAGATTCACAATTCAGAACAAGTTCATTTTTGGTACCTATGGTAGGTTACAAAAAATGCTGGTGATGCCTTATTAACAGAGCTGTCTGATAGCTGACAGTGACACCATTAAATCTCTCTTGTACAAATGAAAAATTTGATCTTAATTGCAGCAAGCTCAGGTATGAGTGGCAGTGAAGCCATTCAAGCTTGGCTTTAAGCCATGGCAACTCAGGATTCAGCTGCAGGGTAAGTGCAAGCAACATCTTGTGCCAACTCCACTGCAAATCCACTGATTAAAGGAAAAATGCTGGTGAACAATACCAAAATAACTCCTTGTGAACATTTCCTTGTGAAATGTTCTCAGTTCAGCTCAATCCTAACTTTCTATTAAACAGCATATTACTAAATTTAAAATAACTAAGTTCAAGATAGAGTTCTGGTTACCTTCAGATTACCAGTCTTTTCTAAAGGCCTTCAGAGCAAGATATATCATTGAAGACCTAAAAATTCTTAAAAATACAGCTCCAAGGTCAGTTCTGTATGATGATTTTTATTGCATTGGAATAACACTTCAACAAATTCTTACATTGTGAAGAAAATCTTTTGCACATCCCCACAGAGCAGGTAAGAGACATGCTCCAGCTGTTCCGACAAGGTTATGTATTCATGAATTGCTGAGTCACATTCAAAGATAAACCACCATTCCCTGAAATCTGTAATTGAAAAGCTAACATGAGATCCATACAAAGTGAGAAAAGACCAGTCTGAACAACAAAGAGATAGACTGTAAACCTAATGCCATTAAATGCAGACTAAATACTCAGATAATTTAAGACAGGTAAACCATCTTTTGTATCTATTATAAAGTATACACCTGGAAATGTTAAAGGGAAGCAGGACTCCTAGTGCTAAACCACTACATAAATCCAGGAGAGCTCACACAGGCTCTCCATGGCCATTACATCTGTAGCTTCATATGGCAATCTATTAACCATTTATATGCCTGATGATGTTGAATAATTATAATCAAGTTATCTGTCAAATGTGAATAAATTGAAGCAATTTGCTCCTTTGCTCTGAAAGAATAATGAAGGAAACAGTCAAGGTAATCCCATATTTCTGGTAGAAATACTACTGGCAAAAATTAAGATACTGTTGAGTTCTCTATTTCATAATAAAGTAAACAATTTTTATCTTTGCAGTTGTGGATTTTTCAGCAAAAATATGAGGCCGATTGAAAAACTTCAAGGATTTGCATTATTTTAAAAGATCAAGATTCTGAAAAAGGCATACTTTTCTACCACTTTTCCCAGCATGGAAATGCCCTATGCCTTGGATAACCAGTAACAGTTATAAGAACTTGGGGCCTTGGCCCCAGAACCTGTTTTCTGATTGCTTTGAACATACTCTGCATGGCACCACTGCCTCTGTCACCCTGCAGCTGCTTGTGCCAGACTCAGCTGTGGCTGGCAGCATCTAGCAGATGGTGGAAGTGAGATGGAAGCTGTGGGAGTGCAAGGAGGTAATCCTGTCTAATGGCTCTTCCTGTGTAAGATTTCTACACCATTCGGGTAAGTCTGGTTTTTTACACAAAACTCAAATGCTCTCAGATGGTATCACTGACCATGGACTATGCAATGGTAGTCCAAATAAAGTTTCAGCAATCTGAACAATTAATGGATGGGCTAATTAGAGACTACCCATTTGTGACATGGCCAATAAATGGTTCGTAGCTAGCTAGTAGAAATAAATGCATTTTTGAAGGGCTAATATTGTGTTTAGCTGAAGTGCAAACAGCAAGAGAAAGAACTCAAGAGCCTATAATTACAAGTGCCATAATGACAAAATACAAGAGTAAACAAAAATTGAGATCAGATAGGTTTGCAATAAGTGTTGAACTAATCACAACACAAAATAAAGGTACAAGAGGTTCAGAGTTGTTTATTCAATAAAATTTTTTCTGATATACTTGAAAGCATAAATACACAGATTAGTTGTAATGTACTCCAGTGCAGCTGTGCAGAACCACTTTCTCTTTGCCACGGCCCCAGTATACATCACCGAGTCATATTGAACCCCCAAATTCTACTGTACTGCTGAGTCTGAAGAGTGACTCATCAGCAACTTCTTAATCTTTCTTCTCCCATGATTATGAAAATTCACTCTGCTCAATATTTTCATTCATATTTCTCCCTCACACCTTCCCTCTCAGAACTATAGTTTATTCTTCACATTTGCATGTTTATTCTGCTCAATTTAATTTCTTTCCAACATTGTCTGCTACTGCAGCCACTTGTCATTCTAAAGAGACAGTTTTCCTCTTGTACCTTGCCTCATAAAGCTTTCAAATGATCTTGATAAGGGTGGTTTCCTTAAGGTTGTGTCAAATAGCCTCCAATTTAATAAGTCCAGCAGAACCTTTGTATTTACCCATCTGTTTGGCTTGTTTAAGATGCTAAGGTTTTCCTTAACAATAATTTTGTATCAGTCTTTGCATTAGTCTTACAATTAATATTTTCATACAGAAAGAGATTGAGTAACTGTGCTTCCTCATGGCAGTAGAAGAGGCGAGGCACGACCTTCGTCTGACAGAATGACATGAGTGTTTTCTTTCAACACTTCACAGCATAAGGGTCAGATATCTTGAGATCTGAAAGGGCACAGCATATTTATTCTTTGTACCACTGGATGTAAGGTGGAGAATTTGTATCCCTTATCTTCCAGTCTTATAAAAATACTTTTATTCCTTCTTTACCTCTTAAGTTTTTCCCTAGTTCTACTTACTTTCATTTTTATATGACAATAAGAGAAAATACAGTGTTTCAGCTCTCATTTTTTTCAGTGGGTTAAACCTTAAACAGCTTAGTGACTATTAGTGACCAAATCTTAACTTTTGAGAGGGCAGAAGCATAAGCACTAACATAAGATGTTGCTTCTCTACAGGGGCACAACTCAGCAGCTTCTGACAAGTGAAGGAAGAAGTTTGGTCCATTTCATTATTTTATACGTGCTGATTGAGTTTATTTGTTAGGCCAATAGATGGTGGTGGATTTTCCATTTTTAGGACAACACCTGCAGTAAGTGTGCTCATCATTTAGCAAAACAGATCATTAACAATTGATGCAAAATGGCATATTAGATGTTGCTGTTTTTCTTTTGCATCTAGTGGTGGGTTCAACTGGGGATTAAATTGCCTCATATCCCACACATTAATAATTTTGAAGGCTGACATTTATGAGCATAGAATGAATGATATTCAAGGCTTTCAGATTAATGTAATTTCAGAGATTCTGGATCAGATGTTTACATGCTCATGTGGCTGCTAATAATTAAATTGAACTTCAGTTATTGGCCTTACAGTCATCAAACCTTTTTAGATAAACATTAATAAGGTACATATAATACTTACGTCATGGGTATATAGTACATCCATAATATCTTTTAGGCTAGGTTTTCAGCAATAAACAAAATGTTTCTATACTCTCAAGTGTAAATTCACATTAGACAAAAATATTATCTACTACTTATTTTAATGTTTTTTAAAAACCACAATGAATCCCAGTTTCTTCCTGCAGATGGGGTACAGTTTTTCTTCTTTCATAGTGGAATGGAAAGGCATAATTCTTTCTTTTGGTTATTATGATCAACTTCCCTAAATAAAACAATGGACTAAGATCAGAGTATGCTACATGAATCCTCAAGCAGATGAGATGGACACAATTCTGTCTAAAGAGATATTAGCAAAAGAACTGCCTGTAAAACTATTTGTTCAGGCCATAAAGCTCTGTGTTACACTGATAACTGCAGAGTTTCTGCTGACAGAACACAACACTAAGTATCCACGTGACTTTGGGTGAAATATTGCCCTCTCTGCCACTACCTCATCATACCAGTTTCAAATTCAGTTTAGTTTTCCACTTTCTTTGCCAGCTAGCATTGGCCTGTTCCTTGTATCTATCAAGCAACTCCATGGCCTGGTATATTTAATTTTCCTTCCAGCATCTCTGGCTTAGTTACTCAGCAAAAGAAGTTTTGATTGCAGGGCAGGTCAATGTAAGTGACATAAGTGTAGTCTTGCCTGTGGGCAAGTGGGATCAAGACTGAATCTCTCAGTACTCAGAATCCCAGTTCTGCCTTGCAAAACTTTCATGTGGCTGAGCTTCTATGTATTCATTTTCTGTGCTTAAACAAACTAGATTAGAGCTGCCTCTGGTGCAGCATTTCTACTGGTATTTCTTACAGGCTGCGCCTCTTTGGTGGCAGTTGGGAAAGGTGCTCCCTTTAAATAGGAATTCTCAAGCTTAGTGTAAATAATATAATGTTGTTTTCACCACTATATGTTTTTGTTTTCATTCTGGTTATTTATCTCTGCATTCACAATATTGAAGCTGTCTGAGGATACTCAATATAAAGAGTTGCACTGCCTTGCTGCAGACATTTGATCTGGAAAAAAATCTTGTCATTTCACTATATTCATGTAAAGGAGAATCAGGGGGAAAAAAGCCCTAAATGTGGTCAGTAAATTCTGTGTATGTAGTAAAAACAATATCAATCTCATAAAAGAGAGGAGGACATGGGATTTTAAGAGGCTGTTTATAAAAGAACTCAACTAAAATAGTAGTTTCTTAACACCAGCCAAGTGACAAACTGACAGATGTTGTGCAAAAAAAGGACAAGCAGGAACTGAAAAATGCCAGAACAAAATATGCTTTCAATTACAGGCTTACAACACCTCAGGTATGCCCTTACTGCTCCAACTTAAGAGGTAACACCAACATTCCTATGAAGATGAGTGTAGCTATAGAGGAGGGAAGCCTCTAGTAGACCTCATTAGAACAATTTTTTAAAGTTTTTAGAAATTAACAGTGCCACCTTAAAATTATTCTACTATTATGGGCAGCAAATTTAGAGAGTGCTGGTAGTATCTTGTGTATCAGAAAAAGAAATAAATGTATTTCTGCATTCCAAGGAGCTGCTGGGAAGAGAAAAACCTGCATAATCTATTAGAGATTTACAGTAAACACACCTTTTGATCACAAGGCACATATTGCTGTTGCAAGGTTAACCATCACAGAAACAAAGTCAAGGTGTTTGGGTTTTGGGGTTTTTTTAAGTCCAGTGGAGATCTGGCTTTTTCTACTAGAACTACTACATAGTTACCCATGAAAGGAGTTTGTTTCTAAATAATGCTGAGGATTTTGGTGGTTTGAAGGGTTTTTTCCCTGCCAAAAAAAAGGAGAAAATTAATTTCTGCTTCAGCTAACTAAATTAAAAGGAAGAAATTACACATTTCAGGATTTGCTCAGTGACTCTGTGGCCATAGCCAGTTTGATGTGGAGTACCTTCAACACACTTTTTCTGTGATAGTTTTTCTCACAGGTGCTGAGGATGATATGGTCAGACTATATGTGAGACATCATGAGCAGGTAACACTGACATCAACAATAAAATTGTACTATAAATATAGTCACAGATAATGGTTTTTTTACAGCCCTGGTGTCTGAAGTAACGTGAAAGTTCAAGATTTTAGTTTCTTTGAGAAAGAAATAACCTAAAATGAGTTTTCCATGCCTTTTGGCTACAGGAAGAACTTCACAATCTAAAGATTCAAAAAACCAAGCACAACTGCCTAAAAAAAAAAAAGTGTGGATTTTTATCCCTATTTTTGCCTATACTTATTATTTTTTTAAAACTTGGGGGTTTGCTATATTGTTAATGTGTCAACACAGAAAAACTTTCAATTACTATTCAAAAGATAAAAACAGGAAACAGTTCAATGGACTTGCTCAGATTTTCAGAGAAAGCTGTAGTCTGACTGAATCTCAATCCCCTATACACCAATCATTTATTCATGAGACTACCTTTGCAATTTAGGTAATGCTTACATAAAAAGAAAACCAGTAAAAATCACTGTGTGTTGAAACTAAAGTTTCTGGGAATATTTATTTTACATAAAAATTACTTACATTTACATGTGCAGTAAAACAAAGAGTCAATATTAACCTGTTAATCCCCACTCTTAGCAAGGAAAATTTAGAAAAACTTGCAGAGGAAAGCCCAGTAACATTTCCAAAGATGTTATTTAATTTTAAAACCTGAAGTATTTATCTTTATTCACTCCTAAACTAAAACAAAATGCTTTCCATTTTGTTAAGCTTCTCTATCCAGAAGGCAAATAGAAAAGAGATCATATTAACAGAAAGTTTGATTTTTTTTTATTTCAGTGAGTTTTGCACTGCTAACATCTACATGAAATGTATAAGGGCAGTTCAGGGAAAATCAGTGTACATAACATGGTGTGAAAATGTAGTTTGTCATATTAACTAAAAAAATCCAGAATAAAGTGTTACAGGAGGCCAACAAACTTGCAGAGATTATGTAAAGGTACTCAAAGTCCCTATGTTAATGAATTCTTGCTAAGCCCTCTTTTTAATATCGCCTATCTGAATATCTTCACAAGGAATTGTCTATTCTGATTACTACTACCACAGCTACTACTGTGGGTAAATTGGTGAGATGTGTGTTACAGACAGAGAGTATGGAAAGTTCAGGAACAAAAGTAGGTTTACAGAGCATGTACTCAGGATTTATGGCACAATTGTCTTTTCAAGAGAGGGTCACTTTGCAATACAATAATTGTTTCATTTAGCTTTTGCTGAGTTACAATAGCGAGCAGACTCAAAGATGATTAAAAATTAAAATGCACTTTATTCAATATAATAGTAAAGTGATGCTGCGTAAATGGAATGGACTTTTCCATTTCTCTCATCATAGTCTGCTCTCTGGTTTCTTTTCACATGCTGATATTCTTAAATGCCAGATATTTTCTGCAAATTTAAATGTTAAGGATTAAAAGAGATAATTGCTCCCCAGGCTAATGGCCACTATTACATGGAGCATGACTGGAACATTCTGCTGCTTCATTTGGTTCACTGATATTCCCTTCAGGAGGTCACCTGCTGTACTCTTATGGTATAGAAATGCAATGAAATTACTTCTTATTCCATAGATTTCATAGAAATATATGATACAGATATATTTGTAATGCACAGAAAAGTGCTGGGTCCCAGCACATGAAAATTTCCAGAGCTGGATTTCACAGTACTTCATACTTAATTATAGTAATAATTTTATTTGCTACTAAAGAAGACTCCATTTTTATGTCCTCAGATTAATTCTTGACATTTCATAGTGTAACCCCAGTTACACAAGGTAGAGCAAGTAATAGACAATTAATGACTATTAAGACCATTTTCTCACAGGATTATGTAATCTGCATCTTTTCTCAGATACAACTTTCTCAAAAATTCATTTAAGTTTTCAGTCCTATACTTACATTCAGACGCTTTGATAATCCTAGGTTAGGTAAGTAAAGCATTTAAATGGTATTTTCAGCCAGGACACATATAAAGCCATCTCCCAAGCTTCTTTTACATACTATGATTGCATTACCTTGATGTCCAGGTTCCAGCCAGGACACAGTTAGTTTTAGCCAGGGTTATGGCTAGGAATAGGAATTCTATACCACCTCACATAATTTTCCAGGAGCAGAGTAAGGAGTCCCTTCCATGTCAGGGTAGCGTGGCAGCAGTTGAGTACTGTCAGGTACAGTAGTGAGCATTTGCCTTTCTTGTGAACTTTTTTTGTTTATATTGTTGCCTTTACTGTTCCTTTTCTTACCTCATCCCTGTTTCCAGTCAATTGTTCATATCTCCACTCGATGATCTTTACCTTTTGTGTCTCCAGTTCTCTTCTCCAGCTCACCACAGGGCAGGGAGAGAGTGGGGAGTAAGTCAGCAGCCTGTGGTTTCACAAAATCCCAGCTTCACAGAGTATTCTGAATTGGACAAAACCTATTCTTAAATATTATTATCAAATCTACTGCCTGTAGCATCTCGTGACATAAAGCAGACTACTGCCAGTGAGAAATTTCATGTGCCTTGGATTTTTTGATCATTACTGCTTTTCATAATATGAAGATCTGCTTTTTACCTTCAGAATCTTAATAAACATAATTAAAATCTCACTATTTTGATTTTTCTTCTATTTTGTTGCTAGGGTTTTTTTGTACGGAAAATGAAGCTGTTAATTGATATTGATTAGTTGTTAATATTTATTTCTATATAAAAAGGAAAGATGCTGTTAAGTGCTTTTATTGTTTTCCCATGAGACTCCTTCTCACTAGAAAACATGTAATGAAATACAGTTTCCAGGAAGCAAGGGAACTACTTGAAACGTATTACATTAACATGCATTAAGGTCACAGAATATCCATGGCCAGCCCTCTTTCGACTTCCTTCTCATCAAAGCCTGGACTTTCAGGTCACACATGCACAATGTTTAAGGTCACAAAACTTGTTAGCTCATTAAATGGAACTAACTTCAACGCAGGAAGGCATGTAAATCCCACTTCTTCAGCATAGCCTCTGTTAAAAGTCAGAACTTTTAAGAAAACAAGATATAACAGAGTGGAGCAGAATCTTCCTTATTGAGTGTGGTAACAGTTCTGCAAATCAACAATATCCACAAGTATTGATTATAAGCACAAGTATCAGAAAAGAATAAAATTAGTCTTGAGTCTAAGTGGAATCAGCGGAAAATGTTGATGACAAAACAAGCACAAAAAACCCAAAACTGTCAAACAATGTGGCTCCTTACACATTCTGGAGTCTCTCACATTAACAGTATTTTGTGTGATTCTCTTTCACATGTTTTTCATCCTGTTTGCGCTGAAGATCATTTTCCATACATGTTTTATTACTCCATGCAGTTATCCTTATGTTCAATGAACTATGTATTGCAGTGGCCTAGTCTTGCCTCTGGGATTGTCTTGGATGGGTTTATTCTGCACCATGCTTCAGCTTCTCAGTTGCTTTTACCTGTTCATTTTACAGCTTAGCAGCCTGTGCCATTTAGAAGTCTCATTTATTTGGATGAGAATGAAGTGTGGGGATGAAGTGGACCACAACCATTTATTATTAACTTTTTTGTATATTTTGCACATAGGCTCTCACATCCATCTGCCTAATGGCTCCATTCTGTCAAAGGCTTCATATAAAGACATATTTCATTGTTTTATCCTCTTATTTAGAATCACAGTACTCATTAAGTCTTTGGCACTTCCTAGGGTGACTGTAAAGAAGTTGTGCTGTTCATTTATTAGCAATTCCATTGTTTTGCTCCATTTGTACAGTAAAGTCTTTGTCTCTTTTTCTACATTCCTTTTTACCTCTTGATTTGTTCAGTAAACCATTAAAATTCTTAATTTCATCTTTAAAACCAAATTAAAAATCCAACTTTCTTAGTGGCCATTGTATATACCCCTTAATTTCATTCCAAAAAGCAAGGAGTGTGCTCTGAAGTCACCAACCTCTTCATTAATGTTTTTTTATTACATGGTCAAGACCACACAGCCACTAACCATCTAACCCCATCAAATTCTGGAATCACTGAGGAAGAGGTGCCTTGTTTAATATTGGGTCACACAGAGGAACATGAATTCAGACAGCTGTGGGTACAACAGGGTGCAGACATCAGATAACAGGGCCAGGGACGAGTAGTGATATACAATAAAGGAGGTGTTTAAACCACAGAGCTGGTACTGGGCACAGACGTTGAGATCTGCCCAACAGGAGATCATGGAACAGTAAAGAATGAGAAAGGACAAGGAGGGGAAAGACAAGAGCAAAAAGAAGATATGGGAAAAAAAGAAGGAAAAAGTAATCTGAAAAGAGTCAGGACACCTAGATAAGACAAACTACCCAGTACTTCATTCCCCAGAAAATAACAATAGGTTTCCCTAAAGCAGACTTCACCTTGGGGCTTCTCAGACCCTTTTATTTAATACTGATGGCTAACTAGTCTGGAACTATACCGAAGAAAATAAACTTAAAGCAGCTGATTTTTAATCTTTCCCAAATGTTAACTTTCCCAAATTAATAGGTATGTGTTCTCTTTTGAAAGCTTTCTAAATAGTTCTCTGCCTAGGATGACTTAAACTACAGCACTATAAAATGGAATTTGCAAAGAGATCAATGAATATAAATAAGAGTGGAAGGCAGTGTATGTTGCATGGAGTGCTGCCATCTTTTGGTTATAAGAAATTAAGATTATTTCGAGAGCTCTGAATACCTCTAAGAAAGATGAATACAGTCTGAAAGCATAATATATAAATCAAATATTATTAAATAAAATTACTATTGTTACTAAAAAGACTAAATTTTTTATTACAGATTCTGTCTGTAATTGGAGATCGCTGCTTAAAAATGTGTCCTTTCATTTAGACTACTATTAGACTACTATTCACTACTTTTTTACTCTTTTAGAGATCTAGGTAAGCAGAGCAATTAAATATTTCTTCTCCTGCTGCAGAAGTTGAAGCATACAACATATCAAGAATATAAAAAATAGTAGTTAATAAAAAAACCACATCTTTTTGAAAGAATTTACATCAGTTTTGTTTTGTCTTATTCTTTCCATATGAGGATGACTCTTTTTCTTTCTGTGCTTAATTCATTTGAGTTAATGATATGCACAAATTCCACCTTCATCAGAAATATCTGTGTAAGTGACTATTATATTGCTCTTTTTCTTTTATCTCATCTTCATAGTTTAAAAAACTGTATGCATAGAGCATTTATTTAGCTTTAGAAGAGCCTAGAATTTGATGAGGGGTTGGGTTATTTGTTTTGAAGGAAGAAAGTCACTGGTCCTTGAGCGCAGTATTCTAATTTTGACTTTTCTTTCAAACTTTCAGTGTTTCCTTACAGTCATGTTAAATTTCTGGATTCATGGCTCATGATAAAAGTTAGAGATGTCATTTGAAAGGAAGGAAAGTCAATAGCCAAAATAAGAGCAAAATACAGATTATTTTCTCTGGAGCCTTTTGAATACTCAGATTTATAAATTTGCCATTTTAGTGATTTGAAAATGTATAGACTTGCCCTCAGATTTATTTGCTTCCTTGCAGCTACAATGGCAAAACAAAAAGAATTTTTTAAAAAATTAAAACCCAGACCTACTACCTACTGCAGTGGCTGTCATTTTCTGTGCAAAAAAAGATATTTACTGTGCTAATAATGATATTCCTCACTTGTTCTAAGTGTTTTGTTTACTTAGTAAGAGAACCAGTGGAACATCTCAGCTAAGGTTGTTTCTTCCATTCCCTTTGCAAGATTCCAGCTGATTTAGGTTTCTTTTGCTTACATGAGTGTGTTTGCTTGGTGGAAAGACACTGACATTCTCTATTCCACATTGTGTGTGTTTTGTGGTTTTCTGGTTCTGCTGATGCAGTAATATGTTTTCTGTCAAAAGCGTTTTATAGGCACATCACCCTGCTCGACAGAAACAGCGAGCTACAAGGATTTCCTGAGGAGAAACTTCCAGATGCAGTGTGTGAGATTTCTCATCTCCCAACTACATTAATTACATTATCTCCCTGAAACAACATTCTAAATGAAATCATTCACTGAAAGCCTTACACACAGTCCAGCTGTCTGGACTTCTCTAATGTTTCTGTCATCTATAAATTATTCACAGAAAGCAAACTGGGAGACTGCATACTCATTTTCTGCACTCTCAGGATCTGCCAGTCAAGGGTAAGGAAAGAATTTCAACCTGGCAGCTGTGGGGAGATAGAAGCCCACCAATTTCAAGTCTTCAAAGAATCTCAAGTGTGGTTTTAATAAGAAATGAAATTGGCTTTTAAAAATAAAAGTATTTTAAAATAGATTTTTAAAATATTTTATCTCTTCTTATTTATTCTGAAGTTCACTGAGGTCCTATTTTTACATGCTTTATTATAACCAAGAGGACAAGAATTTTAGACTGACAGCAAAAAAAAAAAAAAAAAAAGGTGATTTCTACATAGCCTCTCATCTTTGGAAGCTGGAGCTTCCAAAAAACAGATAAGGAAAAATGAGAGCTGGAATAAAATCATGAGTATTACCAACACTACTATGTAAAGGTTCTTGAAAAGATGGTGCACTCTATTAGACTAGAATAATGCAATTGCTTCCATAGGCAAAAAGATAATTTATATTGCTGCATTCAGTAGTTAAATAATATGGGTGAAGTGTGATATGTACAAAGCCAAAGGCTATAGCCCAGAGGACTGGTTATTTTGTTTTTTATCTGCTTTCTTTGCACATTAATTTTTGGGGGGAGGAGAATTATTTATGTCATCACTAATAATTCCAGTCAAAAGATGAGGAGGCTAAACTCAGATACGATGTAATTAAATTTGCACTTTCACCAGTAAGAGATTTGGCTCATTATTTGTATTTTCTTGTTGTGTCAAGTGGCAAAAATTTTTTTTGACCTTGTGATCAAAGGGAAAAATGCTCACAATTTGCCTTTGAAAGACAAATGGGACATGCAGCTTTCTGAGTCATCTTTTTTTATAGTTGCATCCTTCAAACTTTGATTATAATAGTGGGAATTTTGCTTGATGAGTATAGTGTTGGACCAGTCATAGGTTTAATTTAGCTCAAAATTCATGCAACTCCATTGAAAACAATTGGTTGAATCTGTTTACACCCAAACTGATTTTGCATCAGTTCCTTTGAGAGACTATTTCCCTTCAGCTATTAGAAACTTCTCTCCCAAAGGCACAAACATTATCATATCATTTGCACAAAGGAACAACATCAAATGCTACATACATAAGAACAGGAAATTAAGTTTTAAAAGAGCTGCATGCTCTTTTCAAGGACTTTGATGAAGAAAGTATACAAGGGCGACCTTATACTCCAGTACCTATGGGATGCTCTATGGAATGAGCAGATTCCAGTTTTTCACATTTTTGCTCTCTTTACTGTAGTCAACTAACAAATCCTTACTTAAAACAGATCAAAAGTTGGTAGCACTTGCAATGGTAGTAATACTTCATCTTGTTCTTAAAATTGCTGGAGAAAAAAAGCATCTTAGTATTCTTTTTGAAAAAAACTCAATATTTGCTCTGTCATGTCATGGTAGACATTTTTCTACATCCTGAAATTGTGTGTTGGGATTTTCTTTCTCTCTTCTTCATTGTCTTGTTGCAGGTATTGTTTTTCTCTTTTCTGTAGAGCTGAAATAAGTAAAATGTACAAAAGAGAAGGTGGATGAGAGTGAGAGTGAGGATACAGCATTAACATGAATAATAAAAGTTTAATTTCAATTCAGAGAAAACAGAAGTTTCTATTGTATTCTTGAAAATAGAACTGAAGAAACTAGATTCATTTAAAGTCTTGACAGGATTAACATGCTCACAAATATCACCTTTCAGCATTTCATGCTCTTATGGAATAGTCTAAGAACCAGCAATTTGATGCTTGAATCAGTGATCTATTTCTGTATATACAGCAGTATTATTACTATTTTTCAGTCTCACGTGGTACAACCTCACAATCCATTCAAAGCTAAGATTTAAATTTTTTTAATTAGCATGAGACTTTCAGTTAGACACAATGTGTTATGAATATTCCCCCAAGTATGCCTTGATGGAATTTGATACTTTGTGGTGCACCCTTTTAGAGTATGAGGTCAGATTTGAATGTTTTATCTCTCCTGAAACCAAGAGTAATAGGTGTGTTCATCAGACCTTTGAGTAATGAAGGCCTGAAATTCTTTGTCAAATACTTTTAAAGATCATTTTGAAGTGCTTTATTAAGGTTTAGAGAGGTGAGTTTTTTTCTCAAGGAGGAGGGGGAAAGTAGACTCTTAGTATATCTATAACTTTAAGATCTACTTTAAGTATTATTGCATTTTGTAGTATAAAGAATATTTCAAATAGAGATTATTTATCTACTCTTCCAAACAATTCTTCCCTCTTTCTTTCTAAAAGGTGACCATTGGGAAAAGCAAATTTTCTTAAGATACATATCTCAGGATTTGAATACTAGGCTGGTCATTCAGCCAGATAAAATTATATGTTCTTAGAAATAACCATGTCTTCATTGTCTCTTAGCCTCCTGTTTTTTAAAGTATGTTTGTATTCACTGTAGGCAGGGTTCAAATGACCAAATAAAGTGTTTTTCTATCTATAAGACCCCTAAAGTAGCTATCCAAAATAAATACTGAAGAATGAGTCATGATCATCTGTCCATAAGTAAGTCTGAATTTTGAAGAGTTAAAAGGAGAGAATAAAAGAAATAACAATGGTCTCAGAAAATTCTTATCTGCAAAGGTGCCATAGATATGTTTCCATCATTTTGATTTAAAGCCGTTACAAAGAATTTGAGGAGTGGCCAGTATTGGGACTGGCACATTTTTACATTTTTGTTTGTGATATGGACAGTGGGATTGATAACATGAAGCTGCATGGTGCTGATGGCAGACTGGAGGGAAGGGATGCTATCCAAACAAACCTTGACAGGCTTGAGTGGTGAGCCTGTGGGAACAGAAAGTTCAACAAGGCCAAGTGCAAGGTCCTACACCTGACCTGCAACAAGTACAGGCTGGGCAGAGAGTGGATTGAGACTGTCCCTGGAGAGAAGGACTTGCAGGCATTCATGAACGAAAAGCTCATCAATGTACTGTCACAGCCCAGAAAGCCAACTGCAACCTGGGTTGCACCAAAAGCAGCAGGTAAGGGAAGATGATTGTTATCCCTCTGCTCTGCTCTTGTGAGATTGCTCCTGGAGCACTGCATCCAGCCCAGGGACCTGTGACACAAGAAAGACATGGACCACTTGGATTGAGTGCAGAGGAGGGTCACTCAGCGGATGACAGGTCTGGACACCTCTCCTGTAAGGGAAAGGCTGAGAGTGTTGGAGCTGTTTTCATCCTGGAGTAGAGAAGGGTTTAGGGACACCTTAGAGCAGCCCTCCTGAACTTAAAGGGTATATAGTGACAGAACAAGGGGGGATGGCTTCCAACTGAAACAGAGCATGCTTAGATTAGATATTAGGAAGAAATTGTTTGCTGTGAGGGCAGTGAGGCACCAAAACAGGTTGCCCAGAGAAGTGGAGCCCCACTCCTGGAAATGCTCAAGACTAGGCTGGATGGAACTCTGAGCAACCCGGTTGAGTGGAAAATTCCCTGCTTATGGCAAGAGGATTGAAACTAGATGATCTTTAAGGTCCCTTCCAATTCAAACCATATAAATAAATTTTATTTCTTTCAATTACTCTTAATGGCTAAACAAAATATGGTTTCAGTCAAAAAATCCACAAAGTAATACCAATCAATGACACTTGATTGGCAGAATTATTCCTAAACATATAATTCTTATCACAGAATCTCTCAAGCAACAAGTTTTTAGAATGAGCTGTTGAGCGCTTGTCAAAGTATCATAGACCCTACATATAGCATTGTATTTAAAGAATTTAAGTGTTGGACTTTGGAAGGAAATAAAGATTTGTCTTCCAGTACTGGCAAAGTTAGCATTTATGTCATACAAGATGAATTGTGGCATTCTTCCTTACTCTGTCAGCATTTATGGATCTCTTCTTTCTTCTTTTGTCTCTGTTACAGTTAAAATTCTCAAGATCTATAACCAGTTCCTGAGAGGAACATTTTCCATTCTTTTTGATATATGTGTGTATTTAGGTATTTAGGTCAACTAGAAATTATGCACAGTAATTTCACATACAGAAAGAAATACCAATCTTAAATATTTCTATAAAAATTATAACAACAAGTCTAATATAGCTGTTGAACATAAAATCTTTTTCCTTTTGCTGTCTCCTTCTTCATTACCTTATCATTAGGAAGAATTTCTCCAAAGAAAGGCTTGTTAGGCACAGGAACAGGATGCCCAGGGAAATGGTTGAGTCACTGCCACTCTAGGATTGTTTTTTTAAGTGTAGCTGTAGCACTTAGAGACATGGCTCAGTGGTGGATGTGTCAGTGCTCAGCAAATAATAGAGATCTTTTCCAAACAAAATGATTCTATGATTCTGTTCTATCATGCTTAAATATCTAAAGCTGGACAATGAAGTCTATCTGATGCAATGTAGCAAGAGACACTGGATGAATTTGTTTATAATTACTGAAACAAGTGATCTAAAAAGAAGACTTTGACACCAAAAATAGTCATAACATGCACTTCTTGCACCATGTGCCAGAATGAAGTTTCTAAAACCTCTGTCTAATACATTTACATCTCACGTCATCCCCAAATCTCACTAGATTAGAAAGTTCTCTGGGCAGTGGGTTTTGCTTTTGCACTTGCATTAAATTATTCTAGTGTGGGCATCATAAATGCACAATTTTTTATTAATGAACAAGTTTATTTCAAATTAACCCTCATGAATTGCAAGAGCCCCAAATTTTTCCATCAAGATTTTGAAGTCTCAATGAAGTTAAATCCTACTGTCTCACCTATTGGTGTATTCAACCCTTTAATGAATATTATTAAAAAATCAAACCTCAGACCAAGGACTAACTCTAGGACAACAGATACTAATTCTCTCATTTTGCTAAAAATTATTATTGAGTCTTATTCTTCTTTCTTGTCTGCTAAAAAAAATCAGAATAATTCTCCTTTTATCTCATATCATCAAACACAATGAATATCATCTATATGTCTTCAATTCTATTTTCTCTTTTCAATTTGTAAATTAACCTGAATAATTTAATTTACCCTACTCGCTCGTTTTCTTTGCATCATTTGCTACTGATTTCTATATTTCCTCCTCTTTACAAGAGATTAATATCTCCCATTTTGAAAGCATCAGCCAAACTCTCTGTATCAGATTAGCAGCAAGAGACTACATAGTCCACATGCAGATAACATACTACATCCTAACTGTGCCCTAATTACATCCAAAAGTGAAAATTCCTCTCTTCTGCATCAAACATATGCTCATCCTTTGTGAAGCATTATGTAAAGACAAATATGACCCATGGATTATCTGGAAAGTATCTAATGCTAAACTTTCTTTTGCTACATTAAGATTCCAGTGTAAAATACCAGGATCTGCTACATATGTCAATGTGTAGACATTCTGATTTATATTAAACTAAATTATGTTATGTGAAATAAAAGCCTTACTATGCTGTATTTCTCCCTTTTGAAAAATAAAAATTGTAAAATTACCTTATATAGAGTCTTAAATAAATAGAAATTATCACGTTTCAGAGGTCTCAGAGGTAGTCTTAGAAATAGCTTCATTGCTTTTTCTCTATAGAATGTGAAATTATGTTTCATGTCTTTTGTATCTTTTTTCTTCCTTTATCTGTCTGTTCATAATTTAGATCCAGTGAAATGCAGATCCAGAAAATATATATATATGTGCAATCTATAGTTTTCTCCTTTACTTCATCATTGCTGACCTATTATATAAATCCTTGCTTTTTCTCCCAGGGTCTTCTTTTCCTTTGTTTCTGGCTTTGGAGTTTGTAAAGGGCTATGCAATTTCCTTTGCTATATTAAAACTTGCCTTTTTTCCCCCCTAGTGCAGCACAACCAAACAAAGGACAGTACAAGGACATAGAAACCATCACGAGATGCCTTTTATTTCACAGCTCTTTTCATCTGCTTAACAAATAACAGAAACCATGGTTAATCATTGCATACTTCTGGTTCCCTGGGCACTCATGGAGCTCTCCATATGGTCTGTTCAAAATGGAGGCACTTGCATATATCAGATCTAAATTATGCAAAAAATGTGATCATATAGTGGAACAGAGTAATAATAGAAAAGATACTTACTCAAGAAAAAGAAAAATGTAGCTAATAATCACTCTACATTTCCAACTCCCATGGTAGGACAGCATTGTACTAAATACATAAATCTATATTCTGACATTAATTTCATAATATTTAAAACATACTCACTCTTGAGCTTTACATATTGTTCCTTCATGCAAGAAACCAAATAGCACAATGAATTGTTTTGTTTTTTCATTCCTCTCCTCTTTTTGCTTTCTTTTTTCACCTTGCTCTTGATATGTTCAAACTCTTCTAGGTCCTCTTCTTTTTATTTAGCTTTTATTTTGCTTCCAATTCCTATTATTCTTTTCATCTTTTAGTATTTTACCACTTTTTAAAATGATCATGGCCTAAGATAAGCAAGGAGTCTAAGCAAAGAGGATATGTGATTATTGTCTACAGAGAAAAGTTGAAAAAAAATTTTACTCCGGTGCTACAGGCCTTGTAGTGAATGATCTTTGGAGAAGGCTACACATGCACATTTCTGGAGAGCCAAAGTGGTTATGGTTAAACTTTTTTGCTTCAACTTTGCTTTGCTTCAGGTTTTGATTACAGTGCATTGGTATTTTGAACCAGGGACACTATTAAGCAAAGAAAGCAGGCCAGGACAAAGACATGAGTCCATTCCCAGCTGGCAGAAGGAGACCAGGCTTGTAGCTGTTGGAAAGAAGCATCCAGTCATTCTCAATGCAACTGCACAGTTGGATACCAGGCATTGTTAGCAAGGGCAACCTGCAGGTACAATCACTGTTATAGGTTAAAAGGATATTACTATGAAAAAAAGGAAACATGGGAGAATATTCTGACTGAAAATTCAGAAATCAAGAAATGGCAAAACTAGATTTTCCTCAGTTTTGTTAATTCAGCCTGCATATGCTATAGACTTATGGCTTAGTTTGGTTAGTGTCAGTGCCTATCTCAGCAGGAGAATACTTTGTAGGCTGAAAAGGTATGCAGAAGCATATACCTTAATTTGGAAAGTATAGTATATACCTTAATTTGGAAAGGCATAGACTGAATTTTCCTATAGAGATAAAAGAGAACATGTGTTATTACACAGTCTTAAATTGGGTAACCACCTACTCTTTTCACACAGGACCTAAGCCTTTTCAAAACATGAGATGGACAATTGCCTGTACATGAACCAGAGTTGTGCAGTGGTAAGAAAAATAAGTGAATACAGCTAAATTTGGTGCCAAAGCCAGCAAATGAGCTGGTACTTTGAGATTTACAGGTTTAGAAAAAGCAAAAATAAAAACAGCAGTTCTTCAGCTACAAACTTACCTTTGAATACCTACTCTACACTGACAAAGTGAATGCCAGAGCTGGCTGCTGACATTCTGATATATTTTGAAGATGTTATGTTTGTGTTTTAACAGGCTAGAATCTCCTATTGTGTTAGAACCAGCAAGGTTTACTTGTTACTTTTGTCAGAGGGTTAGACCAACACTGTACTAAATGAGACAAAGCAAATTCCCTGTTTTTCATTCCCTTAGCCTTGTAGGGAAATGCCAATCACCTGATTAGTAGTATTAATATTTTATGCTGCTCTACCCACTTTCAAGAACTGGGAAGGAAGTTTCTGCAACAACTCTCAAATTGTTTTTAATGTTGCTTAATAGAAAAAAAATATTAAATTTTGTATACTTGTTTTGCAATATTCATAGAGTTCCTTGTTGGTTTTTTTTTTTTTGAAACTCCATACTAGAAAGGTAGACTTTAGTTTAAAAAAGTTTATCTTGGACTTGAAGCTCTAAATCATAGTGTAATTTTTTCATGACCCAAGTTTCTTGATAATGGAAGACATGAACTTAGGGTTATGTACTATTAAATAGATTTATTAAGTAGATTTATTAAGTAGATTTATATAGTAGATTTGAGCCCTTATACAGGCTAGCACCTGTATTCAGGAAATACCCAGGTAATTTTCTTTCCTTTAGACAGCTTTTAATGTGAAACTTTTCTTGGTACTGCCTGATAAAAATTTACTTAATTGTATCCATGTATGTATTGGTCTGTGTTTTGATGGGAACGTATGATTTCAGGAAGCTAGAATCAGTTTTGAGACTTATCTCTCACAGTACCCCCTCATCCAACAGAGAATGGAGGAAAGACCTGTCCTGCTCTCACACTGGATGCATCCTGCAGTTTAGCCTCTTACTGGACAACTCTATAACCTTGAAATACAGATTCACTGACTGGATTATACTTTTCATCAGCTGCACCTGTATAGCTAAACATGTTATCTGTTTAACATGCCCAAACAATTTTGTACATGTTTAATTTTAAGCTTAACTATCATTGCACTAAGCACAGATAAGACAACTCAGTTAAGACTCTAACAAAGTAGGTCTAAACATGCAAGGGACTTAAACTGGGGCTTTTTATTTGGATTTGGTTCTTGAGCATTCAAATGAAGGTTTGAATTCATAAACTCTGTTTGGTAAAATGCATCTTTTTGTCTCAGGGAAATTTGGATTAACCTAATTAGACAAAAAAACTGTATTCTCATGAATGTCAAAGTAACGTTATCATATTCTTCCAGTCCAAGATTAACATATAAAGAAAAAGTCTGCTTTCAAGTATTGCAGGTTCTACCAGGTATACTATTTGTACAGTCTGCTAAATGCAATTATATCTCTAGGACAAGGGATTATCATACAACTTAACCACAAGGTTAAGCCCTTTTGCCTTGAAATATGACTAAAAGAACTGTATCGAGTCCTTTATGAGTTGTTTTCACTTCCATTTTCCCTATGTATGATTATCACCCTTTGTGTGTGAGCCATGTTCCATGAGTGTCTGCCCACACAGGCAGAAGCACACACATACACACACACATGCACATGCCCCTCACATCAGCAACAAGGATGTGGAAACAGAGAGACACCATGGGACTCCACAGTCATTCCCCAGCTCCTCTCACTGGCTGGAGCTGAAGCCCCCTTACAGCACTGCCTGTCCTCTCCTCTTCTTTCTCACTTACAAGTCTCTATCTGTTTGAGGTTGATTGCTTCTAAGCCCATTTTAGGAAATTAGGGTTTTTTTTCTAAAACTTCCTATGGGGATGTTCCTCTGCTCCAAGATGGTAAAAAAGTGAATATTGTTTCCCACCTGTTTTTAACCCTGTGACTCTCTTTGAGGGGCAGATGTTTCTCTGCATGAAAATAGTCTCAGAAAGATATTGATTTCCTAATTACTCTGTGCATTTTGTTTCAAACTTCTAAACTGGACATGGCAATGCTAAAGAATCAGCATGGAGCTGAATTCATTAGAGATATGCTGATATATACTGACTAGGACTGCAAATTGCTACATTAGAACTGAGCAGGCATTTTAGCCAAAAAAATTTACTTAGAAGGTGTTCTGAAGACTTTTTTTTTATTTTCCTTATTAACAGAAGGAAGTGTGCTTGATTAGCAAAAGGAAGATAAGTTTCTCAGATATGAGTTTTTAAAAAGGCAATAGTTAGGAGGGGAGAAAACACAAAGAACTAATTCAAGGTGAAAAAACCCAGGCATATGGAGCCATATGGAGGATGGCCTAGATAAGAACAAGAGAAAAATTCAAAGCAATTAGTTGTAAAGCTCTGGGAGAACAGCATGGATATGAATTTATGAATGTTGCTTGTCTCAATCTCAATTTGAATTCAATTTATCCTTTATCCCCTTCTCTTCCTACTTGCTTCAGTAGTGCAGAATAATAAAAAGAAATAAATCTTCCTACTCTTTTTTTATTTTAAGTAGGAATTAATCAAATCGACTGGTTGTTCTGCATAATACATTTTGTTGTGACTATTTTCACCAATACATGCAGATTTGATGCATTGTGTGATTACTGCTTCTGCAAATCTTAGACATCTAATAATTTCTTTCCTCACATATAGTGAGAAGAGATAAGATTCAACTAGAGTCCTTAGAAAAGTATGTGAACTTGAGCATATTTGGTGCAATGCTTCAATGTAATACATAAACATCCTATACATGTATGAGATGCTTCACTGGAAAAGGGGCCTGAATCTTCTTGTACTGTTTAATTTATGTTAGGGAAAGCTTTTGTTGAGCTGAATTTGAAAGAAGTTCCAAAACTTGCCTATAGGTTATCAAAATATTGTAGCAAAATCATACCTATCCTAAGATTGAAATTTTTCATGCTGACTTAACAAACTCAATTTTGAATGAAAAAAACCCCAAGAAATTCTTTACAGATTTGCATTAAAACAATTAAATCAGTTTAAATTCAGTCTTTGCAATTTCCATCATGAGTTTGATAAACTCAACAAAAGCCAGGATAAAGGAGGTGGAATACTGCCAGGAAGGGTACAAGTTCACTTCCAGGTTACTTAAAAGCTAACTGTGTGGTCTCACACAGTCAAAAATATGCACAACTATATGGTACTTTCTCAGTCAGTCCCCTGTTACCCCAGGGGGGTGTCATTTGGTGCCTATGACAGGTGA
This sequence comes from Alaudala cheleensis, assembly GCA_013398995.1. Lineage (NCBI taxonomy): Eukaryota > Metazoa > Chordata > Aves > Passeriformes > Alaudidae > Alaudala > Alaudala cheleensis. Next base: position 129,562 of record VWYE01008148.1, on the reverse strand, counting down.
TCAATTTTGCCTCTAACTTTCTCTACATATAAACCTAAATAACTCTGTCTACAAACATTTCAAAAGGTTTAAATAATATCTGAAAATGTTTGAGGTCCAAGAATACACGTACTAAGGAAATCCAGAACATTTAGGTGTTGTAATAGTGCTGTATTTGTCAGTGTTTTTCTCTTGTGCTTTGATCTTCACAGTCACTTTCCATTTCAAAGCAATAAAATATTGAACAATTCCCTCAGATGGTGGTTCTTTCTGAGACACCCTGCATGACAGCCAGCACTGGGATAAGAAATGGCAGATGGCTGAATTGTGAACAATCAGAATTGTATAAATGAAATTAAAAATATGACAACTGATTTGCATATGTGCTCTCTATAAAGTCAAAGTTAAGTTTCTCCTTACCCAAAATGGAATTTGACTAGGGGTATAAAGCAAAAGCGCTGCTTAATTGCTTGGCTAAGCAAGACATTAGTTATATAGCACAATACAAGACTATAAAGCTGTACAACAACATGCCTGCATTTCCCTTGGTATTTATCAGCCTCCATATAAACTTACAGTTTAGCAAACACCTCTTGTTTTTGATTCCCAGACAATGGTTGTGAGGAATTCACTAGAAGATCAAGTGTCACTCATTGTTATTACCTGTGTGGCTCCATTACATGTGTAAGGTAAGAAACATTTGGCCCATAAACTGCTTGCGTTCATTATTATAACTCCTTAATTTTCCAGGAGTGGCTCTACTAACACATAGAAAAAAAAGAGAGTTGTATTCAGATATAATATTTGTACACTATGTAATATATTTGTATATGTTCATTTTTAGCTGCATAGATAGCAAAAATGAAGATGCATGTTGCCATAACAGTGGCAGTATTGCAATATTTCTCCAGCTCGCTCCAATGTCTATATTAAAATGCAGAGGAGAGGTGTCATAAGTACACCTCTTGAAATAGAATGGCACATCAGTAGCAGTATTTAAAGAGCCTCTGTTCCAAAAATGAAATGTTCATTTCATTTACACTAAACGTGAGGTGGTTTTTTGTTTGTTTTGGGGTTTTTTTTGTTAGGAGAGAGGGAGAGAGAAGAGGGAATGTTGCCAAGTGAGGGAAGATAGGGCTGGTTGCAAAGAAACATTTAGTCAGTAAAACACCATGCTTTCTCATAATGTCATGCATCTCACTCACAATAATTCTTTCTTATTAACTGCTTGGGAACAATTTATTTTCCTCTCAGGCTATGAAGCAAGTGCAAGTGTAGCAGACTCTGGTTGGAGCTGATAAGCCATCCTATAGAAGCAACACTGCTGGCATGATGAGATTTGTTAAGAGGACAATATCCCATTGGCTCAGACAAACCATGCTGTATATCAAACCTATCAACAATAATATCTGCAAAATAATGCCTTTATGTATCTGCCAACTGCCACAGAAAGCTCTCCTGCATTCCTTTGGAAATGTGGTTTGATTTTTTAATTTTTGTTTTGTTTGTGCCACTGACATATATAACAGCTGAAGGCTCACCCAGTCTCACTTAAATTTTACAGTATTTTAAAATTCCAAAGACACCAGGCAGAAAGCTGCACTAAATAAACCAGAAAGGGATCAGTTACTGATGTAAAGAAAAAAAATCAGCCTTTATAATAAAAACATTAAAAACCCCAACATATTTGCATTATTAAATTATTGCTATATCACTGTTTAAAATGTTTTAACTGAACTGCATGATCTTAAAAGAGCATAAATAAAACAAATAAATTTTAACCCCATGATTAAAACTCTATCTCCTTTCTCATCATTGGTTTTGAAATACTATTTTTTGCTTTTCAAGTGATTCAGTTTGCTATTCATAAAACTGTTTCAGATGGCATGTGTTCAAACACTATCCTTCTTAAGTTTTTTTTATATTAAAGATCACCCTCAACTTCTTCTAATGAAAATTTGTGTTGGTCAAGGTCAATGGGGAAATACAGTTTTATTTTGGGAAAACTACTATCAAAGACAGTAGAAGTTTGATCATAGGAAGTAAATTTGCATTTCAAAGAGATATAAAAGACAAAAAAAAGTTATCTAAAACTACAGGCAGAAGATTACTTTTATGTACTCAGTATTCATATTCTGGCAGGAAGAATAAAGATCTCATAAAATTTCTGGGAGATTTTTTCTGGTTAAATCTGTTGGTAAGTCTCAGGTTGAACAGTTCAATAATTGCTTGAGTGGCAATGTCATGAAAAATCCAGACAGAAATTCTATTTCTCTCTCCACTCATTTCATTACAAATATTTCTAGAAGATCAGTACTGATATCAGTGGACAGCTCAGCTTAGATCATAAATGCTGGACTCCCTGAAGAGATAAAATTGTGCAAAAATAAAATCCTTACTGAAAATTTTGCTTTCCAGTGTAAAAGGCAGCTTTCATATCTATAGAAGGAGAATAGGAGTATTTTTGCACTGGAGGATAGAGGGGGTGGATGTGAGAATTCAAGTATTGGATATATGATGAATCTGTCTTGCTGTTCACCAGAACAGTGTAAGAGCAACCTGCAAGTAGATAGACAAGCAAACAGGTACCTCTTCTTCAGGCACAGGTTTCCTGGGGTGTGCTGAAGGTATCTCTCATGAAAATACCTGAATCCTTATCACAGTATTGCAACCTCTCTCCAATTTCCAGATGTCCCCTGACAAAACTCATCAATCAGAGTGAAGCTGCAACTTCTTGAATCGATGTAAATGAGGATGAGGAGGCTGGGATTACTGACAAAGTAGGACTAAATCCACCCCTCAGCTGAAATCCCATGTTGCTGGCACAACTGTATTGTGTCACCATTCACATATGAAAATATCTGTGCTCCTGCTCTTCATCAGTGATCACTGTGGAAGTCAGCCACACCAACAAAGGCTCAGCTAAACAAGGGCTCAGAGACTGTGTGTGCAAGCTGCTCTTGCACCATGTATGGAGAACACACAAGTACATACATGCACAGGAGAGAAAGATGGCTTAGTTCCAGTAGACAGTCACTGCAGCAATTTTCCTAAAAGAGAAGTCCTTTTTTTTTTTTACTTTTTTTTTTAAATTTAAAAACTAGTAGGCATCTCCATGGTTACAGTTCAAGTCAGTGATCTACCTTTAGCTTTTTGATGCAAATCCATTCAAACATGCACCTCTACGTGCTTTCTTATTTTTCCTCCAACTCCTCCATGAATGCAGGGCTGTTTTGTGCACAGAAGAGCAGCAGACATGTATACCATTGTCTAAGCCTTGCAGAACATGATGATAGCTGCTGCCATGGAGCTTGCATGCACACAGACCCAAGTAAAATAAAGTCTGTTCTTTCCAGTGGTCCCAGACAACAGGTTTTGACCATTGGCTCTGATGGAAATTATCCATTTAATCATGATGCACAAGGACTGAGACACTCAGCTACATCCCCATAGTGTGAAAAAGGGAAAAAAAAAGGAAGAAACAATGCTCAGTGAAGTTCAACATTTATACTGCTGGTTCAAAGGCTGTTTTTTCCTGCTTCTCCACGGATATCCAACACTCAACACATAATGGAGCATTAGGCAGCTCCACCTCCTCCTAGTGAGATGTACTTGTTAGAAACTATTATTAAGAAGCTTTTAGTTCCCCTAAATATTTGGGCTGTGGTCTGCCATCCTCTTTACATGGGCCTCTCAGAGGGAAGATGTCTTTTTATTTAACTTAATAAATAAATGCAGTCTTTTCCAAAAATGAAGCTTAGCTACTAATTAGCACTTTTTGATTAATGCAAGCAATTTATGAAGATTATACTCACAGTGTACAGTTCAACAAAACACTTAAACTCATGCCAAACTTCAAATTCATCTCTAGTAAAACATCTTAGGAACATAATTTCCTTCGTGTAGTAGAGCTGATATCAAGAAGCAAAAGCACAACTCCCTAATTTAAAGGATACTCCACACTACATGAATAGTATTGATAGCAAGCAGTTTATGAGCGGATTGAAACTTATCTGTATAAAGAGATTAAAAAAAAGTTAACCAGCAAAATATTTTTTTAACAATCAAAGCTTGATATCACTCATTTCACTGCAGCCTAACTTCTCAGCTGCACAAAATGGCACTGGGAGATGGTGTGGAATACATGAAGCTGAAATCATGTACTGAATTCCTTTCATAAAAGCGTAGCTTGTGCATTTAGCTTCTGAAGAAGATACTATGAATATTCCTGGACCCCAAATCTTGTGTTTTGCATTTCTTACGTTCTTGTAGAATGTTTCACATTGTCCACAAAATGCAAACAGTCCTTCCTACTGCTCCTAAAATCTTTATTAGTTTTGACTGCTTGCCATCTTTGGCATTTATGTCAGTAAGTAAAAATCCCAAGAGGCAGGCATTGATATCTTCATAAAGTCATCCAAGCAATGACCCCTGCAGAAGAGATTCTATTTTCATGTCATGCTCAAGCTGCCCACCTAAATGTATCTCCAGTTTATCCCAAGACCCAAAAATTGGCATACAGCACTGCTAACAGGCATACTGCCATACTGACAGATGTGTATGAGATTAAGCAGCCAAAATATGGGATATGATCTCTAATGTTAATTTCAATTGTTGCTTTCCCAGCCAGAAATATCATATCTGCAGCTTGTTCACACCTATGACTAGGGGCATAAGCCAGCGCTAGCTCAGTTCTGAGGTATCTTCATTCAGAAAACTTATGTCTGTTGTCTCTGGTATGAACCATGGTTTCAGAGATCTAGTGGTGGCTTTGTCTTTGGTCTCTATCAATGAGTTGCTTTGAATTGTCTGGTAAAACCTATAGTATGTCAACCAAGAGTGTGAAGAAAGGTGTCCAGAAATATTAACATAAAATTGAGGTTTGAAGGAAATGTTACTAATCCAAAGCTGTGAATGAATGGTGCAATGCAAAATCCTTAAAAGGCCATCAAATCACAAGGAATCACAGAGAACCTTTTAGGATTGAATGGACCTCTTGAGGTCATTTAATTTAATCCCCCTCCTTAAGCAAAGTAGAGAAGGTAGCCCAGAACCATGTCCAGACAACTTCTGACAGTCTCCACATTGTGTCTGGGCAAACTTCTCCAGTGTTTGACAAGACCCACTCATTCCTTGTGTTCAGATGGAATTTCATGTTTCTTAATTTTGTCCTGTCACTGAGAAGAACATGGCTTTCTCTTCTACACTGTCTTATATCAGTTATTTTGTGTATTGATAATATCCTTGAGCCTTCCCCTCTCAAGGCTAAACAGTTCCAACTTCCTCAGCTTTTCCTCACAGTAGAGATGCTCCAGTCCTGTCATCTTGTTGGCACTCCACTGGATTCTCTCTAGCATATCCATGTCTGTCTTGTACCAAGGAGACCAGAGCTTGGCATGCTTCCTCACCAGTGTTGAGTAGAAGGGAAGGATTGCCTCCACTGACCAGCTGGCAACACTCCTACTAATGCAGTCCAGGATGCTGCTGGTTTTCTTTACCGTGACTGTGCAGTGCTGGCTCACAGACAGTTTGTTGTCCACCATGATCCCAAACTCCTTCTCTGCAGAGCTGCTTTCGAGCTGGTGGCCCCAACACACAGTGGTACACATTCTCACACAGATGCAGAAATTTGCATTTCTCTCTGCTGAACTTCAAAACGTTCCTGTCAGCCCAGTTCTCCAGCCTGTTGAGGTCCCTCCAGATCACAGCACAACTCTCTGCTGTATCATACACTCATTCCAGATTTGGTTTATATACTAACTTGCTGAGGGTTCACACTGTCCCATCCTCCACATCACTGGTGAAGATGTCACACAGAACCAATCCCTGTGGTACCCCACTAGTGGCTGGTCTCCCCGGACCTGACCCCGTTCAGCCAGGTTTCATATCTTACATCTGCATCTTTCCAGTGAAGGACTTTAGAAGAAGGTTCCTACACTCTATGTAGAAATTTGTATAGTTGGGGGTTTTTCTGGCTGCAGTATCTTCAGAATTTAAGCCTACTACCGAGTCTAAGCAATGCATAATAACATGATTGTGCCAAGATGTATCTTTAAACAAATAATTAATTTAATTCCTAGATTGTAGTTATGCTAATTCTGTTTTTATCTTCATATACAATTGTGCCAAAGTAGGTGGTAACTGAGTGTGATTTAACTTTTCATCCACACATGAGAGTAACTAGAGCAACCAGTTTCATCCCAGAGAATTTGGATTCAGCTGCCAAACACAAACAGAAAATTGTGAAATCTGATTTCCTAAAACAATTTCAGTAGAAAAAGATTAATTACATACAAAATGAAATGTCTGATGGTTCCCACTATCAATTAAGTCTCAAACCAAAGTTTTATTGTAGCTCCAATTTACTCATCTTTCTCTTTCAAATTTAAACTGAAACAGATAATTTAGGTGAAATTTAAGGAAATAAGATCTTTTCACCAGTTTCATTATAAGGAAAATATGTACTCAGTAATGTTGCCATACTTATCACTAACTTTTAAGTTACCCATCAAAATGTAAAATTTAACACTACTATTCCATTCTTTGGCCAAGTGTTGGTGTTTTGGGTATTTTTTTCCTGAAGCTGAATTCAGGAATGTTCTCTGAAACAGCACAGTTTGTTTTCAACTCTCAGCAGCTCTGGATCAGTAGTTTAATACTCTGCACTGCTTTAATAGGAATCCACATCAAAGTGGTAAGCTTCCTTCTGCTGCACCAGACAATAGAGTTGCTAAACATTAACAATGCCCCCTGGGAAGGAAGGGAAAACACATTCCTAAACTCTTGTAAGTCAGACTAAAACTGTAACATTCTCTGTATTTGAAGGCAGCGTAACATCAAGAAAAACTGTTGGAAAGGGACTTGTCAGATACCAAACACAAAACTCAAGTTATCAGAAGAAAAAGTTTTATTTCTATTTGTTACAATTTCAAAGTAAATAGCTCCACAGGGTTAAGAAAAGCAGCAGCTTTTAAATGGGAGAAGACTCCGCATCTGGCAAGTGAGTGTATTTCTTTTTTCACATAATACTCTGTAACCCATTTGTAAACACAGTGTTTATAAACACATCGATTTGTCAAATATCAAAGCAGTCAAAATAGTCCTCTACATAGTTTATAAAATGATAGCACATTATAAAGTTTATAATATTTCTTAAATGTAGCAAAAAAGGCTTTCCAGTATTTTTTTCTGCTATACATTTTACTGAATGAACAGCTCTTAATTTTGGAGGAAAACCTTACAAAAGACAAAGCTGCAAGAGAAGCCATAGATTCCCATAACCCTTTGTCTGTCTTTAAACTTTCAACCTTCTATTTCTTCTTTTTTTCTCAGATGAAATGAAATGTATCAAACCCAGTTCAGTTTCTGCATTTTAAAATACCAAAGGTGAAAAACAGGGAAGCTGTGGATAATGTGGTAAGCAAAAAAATAAGCTCTGTGAGAAGGGAATCTTTGTTCTGTATAGCCATCACCAGAATAGAGAAGAAGCTGTTCAAAGAGAAATGAGAGATTACATTTTCTTTTTAAATATAGGGGACAATAAGGTCTACAAAGGTAGATGTGTGATTTGTATATCTGCAGTGAAAGAGATATTGTAACACAGGCAGGGAATAGGCATGATGATAGTTATGGTGATAGAAAGGAGGCAGAATATTGCTCAAGGATACACACATCAGTGTCAATTGATTAGACAGATTTTTTTGATTACCAAAAAATGCTTAGAAATGACATCTGAAGATAAAACATCATGGATATTTTGCTAACCAGTTAACAATAATTAAGGCACTGGCTAGATTTTTGCTAAGATCAATTCTTCTGCGTTTGGCCACTACCCTCACACTCATTTTCTGTCTCAAGGGAAGGTCCCTTACTAGAGAAGACTCCCCATAGGAATCTGGGCATTTGCTGCAGCCTCCTCCTTCTTCAGCCTGACCTTTCTTATTGTAGGTCATTCACATTCACTGCTTTTAGATATTGTCCTGTTCTCCATCCTACTCTTCAATGAAGAGTGGATCCAATTACCATCAGAAGACCCTATCTAAAGGTGTTTATCTAAACTCTTCAATATTCCAGCTAAGTGGGATTCTGTTTTTTTGGCTATGTGTGGATTTGCATAGATATCTTATCACTGCATATAAGAACTTTGTCTTCCCATATTGACTAAGTGAACAAAAAAATCAAGTCCCTTTTTTTTTTCATGTGCTTGTCTGCACTTCTTTTCCTTAGTAAAATGGCCAAGTCCTGTTCATATCAAATACCTGGCCTGACATTGTTGAAATAGTGCCTTTTTTAATATCTAAATTGAGCTGTAATTCTCCACTGGCAGACAATGAGAAGAATTCCAGGTCTTTATCCATGCTTCAACTTCCTTCCTCACCAATTTTTTATAAGTAATTAATAGTAATTAATAGCAAATTATCTCAGTATTGAAAATGGGGGGTATGATCATATATTTAGGCTCATTCATAATTTGACAACCAGTCATCAAACAAAAGAGGAGTGTTCTTCCTTTCTTTTGCAAGCTCTTTGAGCCAAAAATACATAGCCCTGGCAATTTAATCACTTTATTTCATGTTTCTACATTTTTTTTGTATGTCACAAGTTACTGCATGGAACCTTACTACCTGTTTCTGAAAATGACATGATAATATGTTCATATTCTGGTTATGCTTATTGTTCTCAAGTAGCTACTGAATTTGAACATCTGCTGAAATTAAGATTAATTTTACAGTGATATGACATATTGGCTTTCTAGGATGAACCACTCAGTGTAAAAGGACCTCAGAGAATGGCTGTTATTGAGCATAAACAGGAATGGAATACCTTCCCACTTCCTTCCTTTTATCTTCCCTTTTTCAAAACTGAGAATGTAGCAACTTCTTTTTGAAAAGTCCTCTGGTTTATCTTCAGACCTCCAAAAGGCATAAAATCAATGTGTAGAGAGTTTGTTTGACTTCTCCCTTTGTGTGTTTAATACTTTAGTGGAATTCAGTGGATTGATACCAGAAGCTTTTTTGTTTGAACATCCCTGACGCCTCTTGGAATTTGTCAAAATTGGGTTCCTCAACACAGAGCTCAACCAATGGTAGTTCACCCTTACTGAGCTCTTAATTTACAGCACTTGTCATAATACCACACCACCCATCTATTACAGCATTCTGTGTAAATGTGTGTTCTATTCATGTGATAATTATATTTTTATCCTTTGTCAAGCTTTTTTATTTTTGATAGTCCTGCCTCCATTTGTAGAATGACCTTACCTTATTAGGGTTTCTGCTCCATCTGCTTTACCAAGCTAGGCAAGTGTTGTCGTTTGCATTGTTCTATCAGTCTCTTGGCATTTGTTTTATCTTGATCATATTCCTCAGCAGGAATCTGACTCCCATCCTGAACACATGCTGTTCTTACACTGTTGGCAGACAGTGTACATAATTAACCTTTCTGCCATTCAGTTTTGCCCACAAAAACGGCTTCAGAAAGCATTTATTCTGCTTCCTTTTACACTTCCCCAGAGCACAGAAATCACAGCCTGGATCTCTCTGTTGACCTTCTCACACTGTGGTACCAGTCACACTGGAATAAACCAAAGTTTCATCCATCAGCCTGATCACAGAGTTATATGGGCTTCATGAGGCACCCAAAATCCAGGCAATGCCTAGTGTGAGTTTTATCCCTCTTCCTATTTTCAAATTTTAGGCAGAGATGCAGCTGAGTAATTTTTGGACAACTGTACCTTCCACAGGTATCCTATTTAACTACAATGCATTTTAGAGCAAACAATAAACCCTTCATCTGCTCAGACACAGACCTAAAGTTACATGCTTTTTTGCTCTTCCCCCATATTTCTACCTAATTAGCTATAGAACCAAGGATTAGAACTAAGGATGCAACATGGCCTTTCCTAAAAAGAGTGTGATCTTCACATGGGATATTAAAGCAACACAGTTCTGCTGACACCACTTATGTCAGCTGAGAATCTGGCCTCTTATTCTTTATTGTGACATGAGTGCAATCAGTGCCATTAATATCTTGCCAGAAGGCATTAAACCTTCTTCTACAGTTTATTGGTTTTGTAATTTTTTCAATTGTCTTTGCTGATTGGAAGAGGATGTTTGCATTACTGATTTCAATAAGGCTTAAAGGAATAAGGATGCAACAAAAGACGCTCACATGTGGACATGCTTCTGAATTTATAGTATATTTGTCAGTTCATCTCAATTACATTTGGGAGGGTGAATTGGTCTGTAATTTGGGGTAATTCTGTGAGCTATTTTGTGCTATGTGTAATTTCACCATCAGATAGAATTGTTCTATATAAAATTAGAAAGCCTCACACTCTTCTCCAATCATTCAACAGGTAAAAGAAATCAAATGGGGGAAAAAAGCTAAGTCAATTTTTTTTTTGTAAAAAGCAGGTTATTATTCAATAAAGGAGTATTGCAGAACAACAGAAAGATGATACTGAGTGAAAAATAGTTGGTTTATGGATACAGTTGTATTCTGTGTTGTTCTGCAGCCCTCTGACCTTAATTCTTCCCCTTTTCCTTCCTACCTGTAATCTGACCTCTGTAAAGGGTGGGTAAACCCCATGTTGCTTCTTTTGTTTTTTCTCTACTTTTCCTTTTCTTCCATCAAAACTGAATATATAGCTCAATTTATCTTTATTACATGATCATTTTTCAAGTGTAAGCACTTTTTAAATGCCTACTTTGTATCTGTAGAGTGGCATTTTTAGTCTCCAAGAAATGAGGTGGCACTTGCACTACATGGCTATAGTGTGAAGTAGAAAACAGAAGATGACAACTCCTAAGAGCAAGATAGGAAATCCTGCAGGCTTTCACAGAATCTGTTGCCCTCAGATGAGGTGGAATAGCTGAATTTATTTAGCTGGTATGAAAACAAGGTCATGAGCACATATATTTCCCTCCTCACAATCCTACAGCACCCATGTTTAGAAAATGTGGAACATTTTTAATGAAGAGCTGCATGATGTTCCTACTAAAAAGGTCACCAGTTTCACTCAATTTGAGCTCTGGATCTCCCAGATTTCATCCATGACATGCAGACTGCTAACCAGAATCAGGAAACATCTTTTCACTACTGTGGACTATACCCAGTAGTATCCAGCACCAACCACTGTGTCACTGGGTACCTTGTTAAATACTAGGGAAAGCAACGTGTTACCTAGTCCACTTTCTTGAGGAATGCTGTGAATTCCTCTGGAAGCCAGTGAGGACTTTCACTGGTATTTAATCAATTTCTTGGTTTGGTGAAATGGGGCAGAAGTTCAACAACTCAGCTGTAATTCAGCTGTTTACAATATAAAATTGTGGAGAATTGTTCTGAAAATCATATACACAAATACATACAACAAAATAAATGACACCTGCCCAATCCATCCTCTGTGTTCTCTGCTAGGAACACTGTGCCTCTCCCCTTTGATTTAATGGAAATTAGTTTCAGTGACATGCAGTGAAGTGGAGATACCTGGTTCTTTCTTAAATTGGGGAAAATATGAGCCCCGTTACCTTTACATTTTATGGGCTGGTTGCTCTTTAGTGTTTGGCAAGACAAATAGAGTTACATACTGTGAGTGACTCAGGACAGAACTTCACTATCAATCACCTGTCTGACTCTGCACAAATTCTGTAGGGCATTCAGGACATTTTGCTGCCTATGAATATTTCAGACAAGATGAATCCCTAACAGCTTCCTGATGGATTAATACTGGAAAGTAGGACTTTTTCTTGTTTTATAGCAGTTTGTCAAAATACTGTTGCCACTAAAGCTCTGCAGCAGCATCTCTTCAAACAAAGAAACTAACCCAGGGGAGTATCACTGACTCCCTGTATCACAAGTCATTTGAAGAAATTATCTTTAATATGTTCATATTTTATGAACTGCAGCAGCAGAAAATGGAGAGTTGCGGAGTTTGTTTCAGTTTCTAAGTCTTTAATGTGGCACTAATGAAAGGGAACTACAGTGGATGTTTTAACAAAACCACCTGCTAGACAGAGTCATCTAAAGATGCAGACTATGGGCCCGGATCTGTTGTAAACCTCCAAAGGTTCCCCAGTGCTATGAGAGGAGGGTATCTAATACAGAGAAAACTGTGGTTCTTAACTGTCTTTTCATAATGACAAGCCATCTTTCACTGCCAGAAACTCTGTAAAGGGACTATTCTATATAGAGAGATGATTCTGATAAATCCAACACACATGCTCATCATTCCAAACTGCGTATTATGGAGAACTGCTCTGTGAACACATTTACCTGCCCAAAGACCTCCAGTCACTACTGCGAACAAGGCCTCCAAAATGTTGAAGATACCTCTATCAATAGTGATCTCCCTTATTTTTTTGATTGACATCTTATTATTTGAGCACGAAGTTGAGAGCTTTATTTTAAATACATACTGATTCTGGTCCTCCATGTATCCTTAAGAGACTTTTGCAAAACCAGTGGAATAGATTTATTCTGATTTGTGATCCTTTTCTCACATTAGGGAAATCAGGACTACTTATTGAGTGCACAATTTTTATCAAAATAAAATTTCATTTGCATTTTATTAATCTAATTAACTATATCTACATCTAAGTACGTAGATGGCATCTATTAGTTGTCTATTTATCTAATCAATCTACAACAAAATACAGGTATCATAAGCCATGCATATGAAATCATAATACAATCAACAGAGGATTCAACTTAATGTCCACCTTCAACTAACCTTCAATTCTATTCTTTTATTACAGAAATTTCCTCTTTATTTTAGCTCATCTGCAGCCTTAATCTGTGCTTCCACCTCCTGTTAAACAGCTGCTGCATGCCAGTCCAAGGACAGCTGCATTTCAATCCATGTGAAAAAATTCTTTTATCTCCCATGACTACTTCTCTGGATTGTTGTAAGTATTAATTACAGAAGATTTTGAAGACTTTGCAGAAGACTTTGAAGTATTTGGATGCCTGCAAAGTGTCATTAATTTCAACCTCATGCTATCGGTAGGTATCTTCAGACTTACACAAGTACCAGAAAAGGAGATATGTGCCTAAGCTTTCTTGAACTTTGCAGCATTCACAAAAAGATATGAAATTTGGAGGTCAGGCTTACTTTCAGTCAGAACCTGAGCCTTTGCAGAACAGAAAGAAAATATGTCAACTTTTCTCATCTCAGACTTTGTCAAATGACAGAATATTTTTCTTTATTAGCACAAATATTAAACATGATCTGACTAATATCACTGCAGTACATCTGTTGTTGTAATGGATATGACTTTGCCAATCTATTCTCTCATTTTGTTGTAGCAAGAATAAAAAGCCCAGCCCATTAACAAGAGTGGGGTAAATGATCTCACTTCATCATTTTCAGAGGGACTGATGGAATATGAAATGAGTGTCATGGTAGCAAAGCATCACAGTATTACAGGATTGTTGAAATTACATAGATAAATGGGCAGATAGCTGCAAAGCAGTCTCTTGAATATTTGTTTACATACATATTTATATATGTCAGCATATATATACAGATGCACGTTCATATTTACATTTTAATACAAAAATAGAAGAGTATTAAGTTTTATTATTTATACTCATGACCATGTATATGTCCTTACCAGACACATACTCATCCTGTGACAAATCAGGTTGGTAAAACTGTTGTTTTCATCTGCAGAGAATCTGGCACTGCATGTGTCCATATATGTATGTCAATATATAGGTATAGATGATATAGATGGAGGTGCATCTACAGCTACAGGTATGGAAACATATAAGGAAACTTGGATTGAGAGCAGCTTAGATTATTTTTTTATATTTATATATTTTTTTATAATTTTTATATTTTATTTTATTTTTATAAAATGTTCTATGGCCTTTTTATATCTTTTACCTCCTTTGACACAACATGAAAATGCCCAGAAAGCAAAGAGAAAATATCTGGGAAAAAAACCCAGGAGATTGCTTTGAAATAACATTAATCTTTAGCTGGGTTTATTTCCTTATTTGATGAACATGGTTAAAATCAGGATTTGTCCTGCAATGGCTGGATTCCTCATGAAACTTTAAGCTATCTTCCCAATAAATGTTCCAGAAGTGGTCCCCTCATTATATGCTATACCAGAGATGCCATGAACTGCTGGAAGCTGCACAGTATTTCTAGATACAAACCCAGGCTTGTTATCCTTTCAGAAAAAATTCTGGTTTTTTAAGATTTAAAGTGACAAAAGGTGCAAATGAAGGTTCTGGGCATCCTAACATATTTCTTGCAAAAGTGCAGTGGAATACTAACTTTCCCTTGGCATATGGTTGAAATGCTGAAACTCAGCCCAAATGGGTCACAGCTTTCAAGCTCGCAGCCAAATGAGGAAAAATAAGATTGTGCAGTGCTTTGAAGTCTTTCCTTTTAAAAAAATAAAAAAAAATGCTTCAAGTTCTGTAAACAATGGAGGGTTAGTTTTCAAAATCACTGTTTCATGTTTAAGAAGTGCTGAATGTACATTTTCTGCTTCTTTACATAAAAAGCCAATGCTGGCTTAATCAAATTTGCATTATTTTTACAATGTACTTTGTCTTTTTTTCCATGCACAACTTGGTCAAACAGGGAACAGGAATGAGGCTAACAGAAGCAGCTAAAGAATCTTGAATAACTAACTAATTTTAAATCATTTTCCCCATAGTCTTACATGTTCCACAGCACAAATGTCTCTCACATCATGACTTGCTCCTGGCTCCCTGTGCCTCAGGGAGCAGCCAGCCCTTGCTGTGCCCTGGCAAAAGGGTATTGATAGCTGTGAAACTGGGATGGATGCCTCTGGCAACAAACCATGCCGAGCTTTAAAGGTCATCAAAGAAGAATTATATTCAGATTTTCTTATTTGATAATTAAGCAAAATTACTTGTATTTGAGTAATAAAAGTCTTTTCCAGTAAAATCTGTTACCTTTGTTCAGCACAGATTCCCATGGAACTCAACGAAAACATGGCGATTTTCAAGAAATATGGCCAAAGAAAGGAAAGGAAAAAAAATGTTATTAATAACAAATTCTAATCACGGCTTTAATGTTAAGATCAGAAGCTTAGTAAACATCTCCAGACTAATAGAAAATTTTGTTAATATTTTTGACAGGTATGCATCAATTTCCAATATGCAGACTATAATCTGTGTAAATGTGTAAAGGTGTAAATGTGAACTAATCCCCTATTTCCAAAAAATCGTAGCTATTCATTGGAATATACTTCATGCCACATAATATATTTTCTAATATTTTTCAAAGTAAATGTATGAACACACAGCCTTTGTTGTAGTGTTAAAGGTGTGAAATTATTCCTCTATTCGCACGTGGTTTTGATTGTTGGGGATTTAGAATATCCTGAAGCTTAGCTGGGAAAAAATTGCTACAGCTGAATATATTACTGTTGAAGTAATTATTCAACTGAAGTTGAAGTAATCCATACAGAACAAAAATATAATAAAATAGATTTTTTACAAAATGTACCATGTAAAAATAAACAGTGATTTTTTAAAAAAATATTGTTTTGGGGATTCAATGGATTTTAAAGAAACCTTTGTTTCAGACACTAAATATCGTAGCGTGTTTCAGTTCTCATAGCCTCTGAGCCTCCTTCACATTGCAAATTCTCTATAATAACAAGATTATTTTGTTTACAAAACCACAATATTGCCAAACATTTGCATCACTAATGTAATTAAGTACTTGTGCACATGCTAATGTGTTCTACCTAATCTTATGTTTGCAAATTTTCAATTCTGTGTAAGGGATAGAATTATAATTTTTTCCTTTCAGTAAATGCTTCAGGGTTTAATGACAAAAATTAACTGGATAGCATTAGTATATTCCAAGAGACTAAGAAAAGTATGCTGCAGGAAATGATCCTGCCACAAACAAACAAAAAAATTTCCCATGTAAATTTTGTGACTAATGTTAAGCATGCATTGAGCTTTTAAGTAATTAAAATGCTGTGCTATGTTCAACCATCATTTCATGTCCCAAACCCAGATAAAGAGAATAACTGCTGATCCAATAGTCCTAATCCAAAGCTGATTGATGTCACTGGAAACATTGTACTTATCTGGCATCCTATGAAAGTGTAAAGGGCTCTCTAAATGCATGGGCTAAAATGTGATTCTGTTTGAAATGTTTTTATTGAGACTAGGTGCTCTCTGTTAAAGCAAATTACTTTTAGTCATCTGTGCTACACCTTAAGGTGGAATATCTACTTATTGTTATATTAAAAGCTCATGATTCCTAAATAGATCTTTCATTAATTATCACCTAAGAAAACAATTGGCCTGAGCCAGAGAAAATGCAGATTAATTATCACTGCTCAGTCTCTCGCAGGACTGGATCGTCAATCTCAGTGTGGCTATATAATGCACTGCTAATGAGGCTTCATTAGAAAACACCCTCTTCCAGTCTAAATAATTTCTTTTATCACATTTGTTACAAAATAAACCCTGTTTCTTTGGTTTTCAGACTAAGTCCTTTCCATATTTTTACCTATGAAAATCCTAAATTTACCACTTATTTTTGCACATTTATTTACATGTAACACTTAAAGTAGCTGTCATTTACCCCACAGGGTCATTAAGAAGAAATTGATTACCTGTCCATATCTTCTTTGTCTTATGATCAAGAATTTTCAGAGAAGGGACATCAGTCATATAACTAAAACATGAAAATCATATTAGCAGAAAGTAGCAGAAAGGAGAAGTCCCAGTTCTTCCATTATTGCCAAGCATGCAAGGAGTGAAGAAACAGGATTTAAAGAACAAAAACCACAACTTCAGGCCACCTCTAGCATATCTTCTTTAACAACCTAATCAGAAATATGTCCCAACTAGACTCCTTCTCTAGTGCTTACCCCACCTGGGCTGGAGATCATATTACTGGATTTACATCTCTTCAGGATGCTCACAGTATCTGAGTAGCCAGAAGGTAACTTGGGAATCCTATTTTCTCATGTACTTACAGTATTTTATTCATGAGGTTACAGTGATGATTATTGCCACATTTACTGTTTCTGAAGAATTTTAGTGCCAGATCCTGGCCAAGGGAGCTCCAAATGATTTAATGCTTCTGAAGATGAAAAGGTTATCTAATAGTCAGATTTAGAGACTAAATATTAAAAAGCCATATTCTTAAGAGTTTTTGAACACTCTCAATGTCCTGAACATAACATTGATCTTTCATTAGTTGCTAGAAGCAAACACTTGGTGAGCAGGATGTTTTCCTGTTGTGTTTGCTTGTTCTTGGTGCAAAGCCTCAAATCCACATTCAGTTGTTATTCATGAACCAGGATAGTCTCCTAATTACTAAATACTCATTAATTGAACCTATTTTCTCTCTTGTGGTTAAAGTGGTACCTAATTCAGGTGCAAAACCACTATCACTTTAGTTGAACAATTGGCTAAATTTCTAGAATTAATATTAGCAGTGTACATGACTGAACTGTGTTTCATTTATTATTAATTATTTTAATTTCCAGAGACTGCTAAAGCAATAGATCATAACATCACTACTGACAGTTAGAAAAGGTGACTACTCAATTGCTTGATAAATGGCTAACAGCTGAAAGGGGGATAAATCCTGCTGCACACTGGAGTGCCTTTACTTGTAAACACTTGGCTTGATAATCTCAGCATTGTTGTCTTAATATCTTCTTTTTTTTCCTGTAGAGTTTTATAATGAAGATGCTTATTGAATATTTAGAGCTTGTCATATCCACTTAGAGCATACTTAGGTGTACTTCAGGACACAGCTATATTCATCACACTCTAGAAGTGGAAGACAGCTACTTAAGGTTCACTAAAGGCAAAACATCGTAAAACTGCCACTTTTAAGAAGTCCATATGAAAGAAAAAAATTCAATATAATTTATATGTTAGTTAAAACTGCTCTCATTAAGCATGTATCTATTCTTATGAGCCTAATTTAAATAAAAATAAATTAGATAATAAAATTATTACTGAAGTAGAAAAATAACCCTCAAATAAGATACCAAAAATATACTGCATCAACATCAGCATTTCACTGTTTTACTTCCCCAAGCAGTGACATTAATCAAGAGTAGATTTGTGTTCATAAAATTAAATTCAATATTTCTTTAGTTTCTCTGATGCATGCAGTTAACAATCAGTGCCAAATTAAGATAAGGTTCCAGCCTGTTTTTTTCCATTGATTGCTGGAAACCAAGTCCCACTGTTATCTTTTACTTCTTCACACTATCCACCAAGGCAGCAATTTTCCTATTGGTATCTTCACAAAAGCCATATTAAAAAAAAGTCATGAAAATTTATGTTTCCAAAATAAAACTTCAGTGCCCAGTTCACATTTGCTCTCCTCTCTCTTGTTACTTTTTGCTTACACTCTTCTCTGTCACCCGTGACTTTGGCAACCCAGTGAATGGGATCACACCTCTTCAGGTTTCTGCCACAGCCCTTGGAAAAAAAAAGACCTGTAACTACAGCAGACAGAGAAAACCAGCAGGTTCAGACTGGATCTTGGAGGAAGGAGAGAGGAACACAGAGAAAGTGGAAGGCCATGTAGGAAGGCACTGGCGCAGGCCTGGAGCAGGAGATGTGCATGTACACTGAGCATGGCGGTGTGGGCCTGCCCTACACCGAGCATGGGCCTCGACATGAACAGCAACACGGTGGGTTAAAAAGCTAAAAAGGACAAGTCTCCCTAATTAATGGTGTTTGCTTTGTATTTTTTGAGAACAGAAAAATGTTGAAGAGCACCTGCTTTATGCCTCAGCTGTTATGCATGGTTTTCATTATTCACGGCAGCTTGAAATTCCTATGTCAGCCTCTTCAGGATTGTCTCTGCCTTTTAGAGCAAAGAAAAAGCAACGCTAGTTGTAAAAAACTTTGGTTACTCAGACACCCATGCAGAAGTTGATTTATTTTTAATAGAACTGCTGTACTTTAGGTTTAAATCATATTAATGTAAAAGCATGTTTCCTAGCCCATTAAAGCTTAAATTGTGCAGATTAATATACTACATCTACTGCTGCTCTATTTTGGAAAGCAACCAAATTGAAAATGCAGTTCAGTCTGAAGCAAACATATTTTTATTATTATCTTTGATATAACTGGTCTTGCTACAAACAGTATATATTGCCAGCGTAATTTGAGGCAATTGAAACAAATGAGGGTATAGTTATGCCTGATAAAATATAAGACCATTTCCTTTCCTCTGTGAAATGTCAAAGTTTATGATTCTGATGTCTAGAATAGAATAGAGATAACCGCAACCCACACACCAGTTTCATTTGTGGATTGCAGACACTTCTTGATCTGTGCCAAGAGATTACAGTAGTATGTTTTTAAAGAGCTCATCATTTATATAAGAAGACAAGAGTTGAAATGAAAATGTGTAGCTGAAAACAGCCTTCATAAAGTGAAAGAAGCCCAAGATAGCTGTAAGGTGACATAACATCTATCAGTGAAATGGAACAGCTGTCTCAGGCAGGACAGATAAAAGTAAATGACTTCAAAGCAGAGGAGGAAAGTCAGGACCAACCCTGGATTCCTCAATCCAAAGAGAGATCCATAATGGATAGGAAGGTTTGAGTATTAAATATAAGATTTTAAAACTACTCCACATCTGGCAGCTGCAGGACAAGTATTGGAGTAGATTGTGCATTACAGGGATATGCAATATGGTAATTTTTGTCATTCTTTGTGGGTTTGGTATGCATATGACAAATGAGATTTATTAAAGAGAACATTGCAATTTTTAAAAGCATCACTCAATCACATTTCAAAAATTTCTGAAAATATGTTTTCACCTAAAAAAACCCTCCATTAGAGACAGAATAATATGAAAAAAATATTCATTGTCTGTCTTAAACAACTTAAGTCATTATGAAAATTTGAAAATTACTGCTGTAATTTGAAATGTTTAAATACTACAGAGTTGTAAATATTGGCATTCCAATTAAATGAAAATTAGTGCCTGTTTCCTTAGAAATTAAGCAAGTGAACAAGAACTAATGCAGTCTATCCTAGAAGGAAATATAATTTTTAATGCCCTGTAGCTGAACAAGCAAAATATTCCTATTTCAAAGATAATATCATTACAGTTGATTGGGATGATTAGTTTTGATTGGGCAAAAAATTGCCTAACACCAAAGTTAATTATCTGTTCAGAAGGAATAAAGGAAAGAGGTTTAAATTGTTGTAGGGTGTTGGGTACTATTTTTATGTAAAGTGAAAACTGTGCACCTACAACCATGTTTTACATTTCTCATAATGTGAAGTCTTGATTCCCTACATTTGCATGTGAGCTTAAATTTCTGGCAAAGTTCTGAACACCCACTGATGAACAAGTTCATCATAGCATGTGTAAATAAAAATGAAGGTGCTTGAACTCTCCATAATGGTGAGAGAGATACAGTTAGAACTGCTGTGTAAGGCCCCAGGAGGAGTCTGATTGACTGTAAGTAATAACACAGGTATTTTTCCTGTAAACAGGCCACCAGATCACTGGAAACAGTTAAAGGTGAACAACTTAGTTTATTCTATTCTATGCTTGCATTTGTGCTGGGATGCATTTTGCCAATTAAATTTGCTCACCAGCTATTCATCAATACAAATGTGTTCTGCAATGTCCACATAGTGTGATATATTCATAACAAGGAAATTTACGAAAATAACTCCAAGAAAAATACCTTAAAGGCATGCTTCTATAGTAGCATAGCCCATTTTGCTAGGTATTGTCTTGCATATGAAGAAATTATTATTTAAGACAACTGATCTAGCAGTAGAACATTGTGTCTAGAAACCAAAGGCACAGTGCCTATGGACTAGCACGTGCTAGTGCTGTGACATTGCCAGTGAGGTCCAAGGGGCTTCATCTGTGAGACTGACACCAGACAATTATTGGGTTTTTTTCCAGTCTCCATCCTTGACTTATTAGATTGGACCTTCACTCATCTAAGGAAGATAGTGATGATGATGATGACAATCATTAAAACACAACTGCTCAAAAAAAGGCAGCAAGAGAGATCACTGTGAAAGGTTTACTTCAGGCAGTATGTTTCATAGACCAACCAGCTGCAATGCCTCCATGCAGCCAGATTCCAAAAAATCCTGTTGGCAACCCTGCTGGTGCTCCTCCAGCCTTAGCATCTTCTGTGAGGAATACTGTCTCCATCAGATAAAAGTCTGTATATTTGCCATCATGTTGTTTCCTAATGTCTTTTATATCCTGAAGGACAATTCATTGTTTTAATGCATGATGTAGTGCAATTTATCATGCAGCAAGAACAATGCTAATCCCCTTTCCTGTTTGCATCAGCCATCACTCTCCAGCCACTATTGTATCTGAATCAATCTGAGCTCATTTATATTAATCATGAGTTTTTTGTATAAAAAAGCCAGTTGTAAATTGAATGCATAGGTACCATGCAGATGAGAAATAGAGAGTATTAGTGAAGACAAAAAGAGGAAATGAAAGGTGTGTTTAATTTTTTCATGTTTATAAAGCAAATGGAAAGGTTAAGCAAAGAGCATATAACCAGATATTACAGAAAAATAATATTCAGGAAATAGAACGTAAAAATGCAGATAAGCTCATTTAAAGGAGATTGAAGAAGAACTTTCAAAATGTCAGAACACTTAAAATTATGTTACAATTTGCACTCTTGAAGAACTGCAACACAAACACTATGAGGTGTTGCAGATACCTTCTCAAAGGTACAGTCTCTCAGGTACAGTTCTGTACCAAGTGGAATGTTTTTGCACTGAGATTTACCAATCTCCTGTGCTAAGTATGCAAGCTGACATTTATTTATTGTCTTTTCCAGTATTAAGGGTTTCTTAGGCTGTGCATCGGCCACTAGGATGAATGCAGCATGCTGCTACTTGTAAAAAAAGATTTGCTTTGACTCTTCTGTTTAGAGTTAAGCCTAAATAGAAATTATTCTTGTTTTTACTTGTTACAAAATGCATGTGTTTGTTACAAACTTGCACATAATTTTTGTAAAATAATTTTTATAAAATAATTTTACATCCAAAATAGCAATATTGAAGCTAGGTGTGCCATCAGAATTGAACTATATTCTTAAAGTAATTCTCTGATTCATAGGTATCATACTTTTCCATGGGCATAATATGTCATAAATCAGTGTATTTTAAAAGTTGACTGTATAAAATAACCCTACACAACATGTCATTTTAATATTTCTCAAGGCACAGGACAAAACCTGGGTGTAAAAATGCTATGTCATTTAGAATTTACTAAATCAGAATTTTTATTTTTCTCTTAAGCTTTAATTTTTATTAACCTGTCAACTTGGATGCAAGTCAAAGTTGATTTCCATATTTCTACTAATGACTAAGAAATTTTCTTTTCTAGCCTTAAATCTTAGAATTGAATAGTTCATACAAAGCAGTTTCAGACAAATGTAGGAGTAATCCAAAAGTACAGTTAAGCTACAACCATACATTTAACATCAACAGTCCTACTCCAAAGGATCAGTTCCCCCAAAGTATTTATAAAATTTAATGTAAAGGTCATGATTATTAGATAATAGGTAACTAATGGGGGTATATAAGCAATCTTGATATTCAGGCAATATTTATCAGAAATCTAGTCAAATGTATAGCAGAGTATTAACATTAAAATAATTTCAAGGAGCAGAAGTAAGAAAATGCACTGTTTAAGCCATTGGCTGATGTTTTAGTAATCACATCTGGTCATGGTGTCACTTTGGGTGCCATGAAGATACCTTAATTCTTTTGGGGTTTTTTTATTTACTAAAGTGTCACAAGATACTAATACTTCCAAGATACTAAAACCTTAAAATTTTGTCTGCTAATGCTCAAATACATGATGCAAGTAAGATAAGGACTCAGACTGGATAAACAACCAGAACCCATTCATACTGAAAAATTCCTGGTACTGCAAAGATTGCATTTTTGTGCAAACTACTTCATGAATTTTTCAGGATTTGTTTGTTTGCTTTTTTAATACATAAAGAAAATAAGAGGCTGTTTCTTTACTGCGGTATGTGTGAGGCTGAAGAAATTATGTTAGCAAGTGCCCTCAAATTGAGGTAAATAAGAGTGATATCACCAACAGTGTGGTTACACTGGTCTTCATCTTAGGCTGAAAGTTTCAAGAAAACAGTAATAAAGGCATTAAAGATGCAGCTATAATCTCATCTGCAGGTTTCCAGGCATGACTTATGGTAGGTAGAAGACAGTTAAGTCATGCCCTGGACTTTTTCATAAAAACAAAATATCCTAAATGTTCAAGCAAAAAAGGCCTGGTCTGAGAGATATCAGTATTGATAGGAATTATTGAACACACAGGCAAACCATTAGATTATTACAAGATATAAGAAGGTCTTTAAAGGATTCATCCATCTGAAACAGAAAAATATTGCTGAAGACATACTTTTTGAGCTGGATATATTTTCTGCAATATGATTTATGGAATAGGAATTCCATCATCCTCTTTATTGTTCTGTTGGCTTAAAAAAATACTTTGAAATGGCAGCTTTCTTCTAAAATTAAGATTTATTGAAGAGATAATCAGAAAGATTAGACTTGTCAATGTCTGCTGGATATATTGTCTAAGCAACTCATTTTTCATTTTGCTAAACAATGCTTTATGCTTAAAACAAGTTTTCTAAAAAACACCCTTCTTTGTGTGAACCCTTATTTCAGTAACTTTTTGTTAAGAGAATAATGAGGCAACCATCAGGTTTCTAAGCCATCAGAAGCAATCCAAGACTCCTAGGCATTCTTACGTTGCTTTCAGAATTATAACAATAAATTGTTGTCCTTATTCAGTTTTATTTCCGGTTATTCCCTTATTCAATAGCTTTGTGTAAATATATATATAAGAAGCCTTTATAAAATTACGTGTTGTATTTCTCAAGTAGGATGAAATTCTACTGGTTTTCCCACTGTTTGAGGCATTGTATTAATTAATAAGTCTTGTCACATAGTAGCAGCCCTGAAACACGACAAGAAAATAAATTCCTCATTGTAATTAGTGGCAGGGTGTTTACATATTTATCCATTTTTTTTCATCTTGTCTACAAATATATTAGTACTTTAATTTTTTCATTTACCACTTGCACATAGTGTTTCTGCCTGAATATCAGATAAAAGCTTAAAGGAAGGCTTGGTCTTTTAAAGGAAATATCTTTTCTCACTTAGCAACCATTCATCATCTAAGCCTAGGGCCTCCTGAAAGCTACTGCAAAGAAAAGGGTGCATGTTCTGTTTTTTCACTTGCTTTCTGGCTGTCATTTTTTTATTAGCAACACTACAGGGGACCAATTATACCAAGAATAAACAAGATATCTATTTGGGTTTTTCATTATTTGACTGCTGCAGTTCCTTTCCCTCCATTAGAGATTTTCAGCAGAAAACACCCCATGGTTTTGCCTATAAACAGGATTTTGGGAGCATACTTAGAGTAATAGTATTCACTGGTGTAGAATAAACACAATCATAATGTTAAAATTATTAAAATATCTCTGGGTTTCTGTCTGCACAACTGCAAACTTCAGTGTGACTTTCAGTCTTGCTGCACCTTACACTACCTTTAAAAGAATATTAGCAATGCTGCCTTGTTTCAAAAACTTTGCCAGAAAGGAACAGCTTTATCCAGTGGTCCCCTGCAGAGCATTCAGGAGATGTACTTGAGTTAAATAATAGCTGTGCCCATCTGGGTAGGTCAATGTTGTCAAATTTACAACCTCTGTCAAAGGCAAGGCCAAGTCTGGGCTTTGTTGGCCCACATGACTTATGACTCACCTTGTACACCCTTATGGCTTTACAGTATTTGTCCTACTATAATAACCTTGGCAAAGAAGAAAATCACACAATGCACTCAGACAAAGAAAGGAGTTTATACCACATTAAGCCACTGGCTAGTGATTGGACAGGGATGTTTGGAGAACGGACCACGAAAGTGAATTAAGTTGTTTGTCCCTTTGACACTCAAAATACACGCTGGAAGCAATCCCAAGGTTTGTTCCTGCCAGATATATTTTTGATGATTGTGATTTCAGACACAATTTTCTGTTAAAGCTCAAATATGTAATACCATAAGAACAAGAACTGAAAATTAGGGCAACTACTCACACATCTCTTCACACTAATTAACACTTAAAAATATGTGAGAGCCTTTAGTAAAACTCTTCATTCTTCCTTTCATCTTTATTTTTCTTTTGCTATGAAGTTTTCCTGCCTTTAATTTTTATAGGCTTCCTGAGTTAAATTGTCTCAGAGATGCCCTATGTTTCTCTATGTCTGTGAAATACCTCCCTTGCCTCTATATGTAGAATTATTTCTTCCAGAAGACTAAAAAAACACCAGCCTACTTATCATGTGAGTATTAAAAAACAATGACAACATTCATATTAAATGTCAATAATAATGTGAGCAGTAGGATAAATTGCTGTTCTTGTTCAATATAATTTCTTATCCCTCATATGTATTTTATATAGATTATAAATCTTCTGGGCATGAACCCTTCCTCCATCTGAAAAAGAGTGAGGAGTTGTAGGTGCATATTTTGGATAAATGTAGGGCAAGGATAACAGTGAGAATGGTGCTGTGGATGTGGTCTGCACATCACATTTTTTGACTATAACCTGAGAGCTGATGGTTTTGTTATGGTGTGTATGTCAGATTGGACATATGCACACAGTGTAGAATGCCAGAATCTAAGCTAAAAATTGTGCAGGGAATGATGACAGCCTTGAGGTATTTCATCATATTTAGCTGCTATTGAACTCTGCACTTGCTTGAAAATACCTGTTTCTTTCCAACTTATTTTAGACTATTAAAATAATATTTTTTCATAGAAGCTTCAATATAAAGAAGCATTTTTGTATTATTTATTTTTTGTTAAGTAGACTTCACATTTATATTGCACAATCTCTACAATCTCAATATTTGATGAAAAGCATGAAGGAGTACAATGACTCTGTTTCAAATTCATTTGAAATTCAATCCAGCATTGAATTTCACCCAACAGCACTTACTAAGTTTATGAGTGGGTTTAGGGAGTGAAAAACTACCTGATCATGGTGTTACCACACAAGTTATTTAAGTCCTCTCACTGACTACTTGAAAGGAGGTTGTAGCAAGGTGGGTGTCTAATTCCAGATCTAAATTGCACTTTTCCCTGATGTTTTTCATTATTTCTATAAAGAAGAAGGAGTTTAGAAGGAGCAAAAGCTCTGAGCTGCTTTGAGAATGACATTCTCGAGTCCTTTATCCTGAAAGATGTCACATTGGGTAGGTTTTGTATCATATTTAGAGAGGAGACCTTTGTACAAAAAGTTAATCAGTAAATTCCCTGAACAATGACAACAAAAAAATCTCTGTTTGTATTTTGGGCACAGACTAAACATTGATATTTTTGTAAAGGAATTAAAATAATCAAAAGATCAATTTTTTTCAATGTTACTTTGACACAGCATAAAACACTTGGTAGCAATGATCCATCAGAATACAATATAGAACATTGTACTGATATAGGAACTCTTTTTCTCTGACAAAACCCTTCAAAATGTATTGGTTTGATGCCTCACAGTGGCATCATCATTCAATTAGAATCAGGGGTCTCCAGGAAAAT
Organism: Alaudala cheleensis; assembly: GCA_013398995.1. Classification (NCBI taxonomy): domain Eukaryota; kingdom Metazoa; phylum Chordata; class Aves; order Passeriformes; family Alaudidae; genus Alaudala; species Alaudala cheleensis. The sequence continues at coordinate 102,954 of VWYE01008148.1, read as the reverse complement.
GGATAATAGATTATGAACAGTATAATGCTACACCAATTCCTGAGGGCAGAATGAATGACCAGTGACTCCAGGTAAAGGCTCACTGGGACAGAAACGCTGTGAAAAATCAAGCTATCCTCCAGTATAGCAAATTCCACACAGCAATATGCTATTATTATTATTCCTACTTTAAAATCCAAATCTAGTAGACTCTGCCCACTGCTGAGAGGCATGTTGTTATTTTTACTGTGCTTAAGATGAATTATCATGCTTGATTCAACTTAAACTGTGCTTCAACAAATAAAATATATCTGGAAATCTATTGTGGTTATTTTTCCTAATCAACTTCCGAGATAAAGTTCTCTCATGCAAAATAAATTAAGACCTTGTTTCTATATCTGCCCATCTCTTCTTCTCCACTAACATGTAGATCTGTTGATCCATTTTCACAAGACTGAAGACTGGTTTAAGTTTCTACAATGATTAGATTACTACAAACTTGATGAAACTCATCAGCTGGAAGGAGGAGACCCAAACAAGCATCCCTGATGTAAGGGAGACAGAAATTCAGACAGAAGGAGATAGTTATTGACTGTGGTTGGAATCTGACAGATGGTCACACAAGCACACATCTAGGACCCTGGCTAGCCACAGCACGTGCTTATGGTGCATGTCATGAGATGATGGAAAACTTTAGGCTCACTTCTCTTGGAAGAGTTAGGGAACAACCCTAAAATACATAGGAAATCAGTCATTAATAAATCTACAACCCACAAAATAACTTGGTCTTGTTGTGTTTATTCATGCACTTGAAAGTTCAAAAATGTTATGGAGTTTTTTATTTAAATGTGAATATTTGTTACAAGTGAATGACAAACAAATAAAATTTTCCTGGAATAAGTGGGTTTCAATAGGGTACTTCCAGATTCACAGAAAAAAAAGGAATTTCTAACAGTGAATAGAACATTGTATTAGAGAAAAGAAGATGTTATTTTCCCAAAAATGAATTCCCCATCTCCTTTCCTCACTGCAGAGCTTCTGACTGGAACCTTTCCCACACCTCCTTCTCCCTAGTTCAATTCAACAATCTTAACAGAGGCAGGCTGATCTATTTTTTTTTTGACATAAAAATCTTTTGAGATAAATACTGAATTAAAGACAAAAAGGAGAAAACTTTTTGAGTGGTAAATTTGCTTGACTATTATTACTATTATTACTACTCTTATAGCTGTTTCATGCTTTCTAAGAGCTAAATAGATAGTAAAGCAATTTCTGGGAAGAAAACCCTATTAAACAGGGGTTTTTTTTCAAATCATTGTATCTTTTCTTATGTGTAATATAAGAAAGGCTTTAATATCACTATATTTGGAACATCTATTTACTCATATAGGACCAGGAAACTCATCTATATGCTGCAGCTCTGACTTATTTCCTTTCTTCCTTCCAAAATGCTGATTGGTGATTGTCTTCCTAATCTGTTCCTTATGATCATTCTCACAATAAAGCTATCTGGCATAATTACTAAACCTCCAAGGAGTTCTTGGCATTTAGAAACACTGACCTCATTGCTTTTAACAAGATTTCTGAGACTCTACCTCACGCAAAGCTTTGAAAATTGAGGTGGAACCACTAAAAATTAATGACTACAATGGTTAGACTAGAATCAATTAAAGCAATTGAAATAATATTATCGTAGTGTGTCACCAGAATTTTATGACAGTTTTTCAAAAAATAAAGCAAAATTAATTAAGGTATTCTACTTTGTCTTTCCTTCAAATATTCATGTTTAATGTCACCTGTCAGCCATGATAAATAGTTCCCACAGTAGTACTGTTTACTCTATTGGTGCTGTAGAAATGGGTTTGTGTTCTTTTATGTTGTTTATAGAGAATTGTAAATACTTTAGAGCTCTTATAAGCTATTGCTTAAGTGTTTGTTGCTGTGGTATTAAAGTGAGTGGTCGGTTCCAGAATATCCATGCATACATATATCAAACATATATCATACATGTATCTTGAACTTTGAGAAGATAGAAAAATAATGAAGGAAAAATGAAAACCTGCTAAACCTGCTGTGACTCCCCAGTGGAAGAGGGGTATGTATGGCACTTAGGAAAATGCAAATACAGAAGACCATGACTGCTATGCTGTTGTTTGCTCAGATGCTCTGCTCTCTGATGAAAGTGGCATGAGCTCCAGTGCTCCTACAAAAACTTGCACAGAAGAGGACTGACTTGTCTGGGATAACAAAGCAATCCAAGCCAGCAGAGTTTCCTGTGCCACTAATGACAGTACTGTGAATTTCATATGTAAAATAGTTGGAAGAGATTGCAGTCAAATTGAATTTTCTTTGTTGACTGCTCAGATATCTGGAAGCAGAAAAAACACCGAACATTACATTATTACCCAAATATATGCTTTATTCTTCATTTTCTGAGCTTTCCTAGAAAGACATCTATTAACACCAACTTTTAAAACAGCTGTAGCATGAGAGAAAGTGCTAAAAGTCCATGTCTTGTGAAGGATGCAATGAGAGGCAGTTAGAGAAGACAGCTTTGGGTGAATAGCATGAATGAGTTGCAACCATTTCAGTGTTTCCATGCTCAATAACCCTATTCCCTAACCTGTAATTCACCACAAACCTCCACAAATACTTGGGGCACTGCTGATTTGCTGCTGGGATTTACGGACTGAATGATGGGATTCACAGACTACATTGTGCTTCATGGCAAAAGACATTCTTTGTCAAACAGTTACATGAAATTTGTAGTTGGAACTAGCTGCACAGTAGCTACACTTCAAGGGTTTGATCCTGCAAAAAACATACCCAAGTAAATAACCTGCTTATTGATTTAAGGGTGCATGTTTTGGTTACAGAGAGGCCAGTCACATAAACAAAGCTGTGCATGTTGTTTTGCATATATTAATTTGGATCTCATGTCTCAGTTGTTTCTCTCTTTATGCAATATACATAATATTCTTGAAAAGTATTACTGGTTATAAAAACCAAAGAAGAAGCCACTTTACAAAATAAACTCATATATAACTCAGCTAATTTTCAAGTAGCTGGTTTGCCTTCCCCACTTCTGTATTTGTCATTTAAAGAAGTAAACAAACTAACAAACAGAAAGCAATGCTTCTGGACTTCATTTTTCTGAAATTTTTCATCTTCTAACAAGGGTGCTCATGTAGTTTGGTATATGTTTTGGTAAAAAGATGCTCTAATTGCTGCAGATGGATAGCCACAAAACCATCAGTTTAGCTCCACAGCTATAACTAAAAAAAGGAGTTTATCTGTAAACTGTAGTGTTTCCTCCTGAGTCAGTTTCAATCTGACATTTATTTCCATTTGTACTCATTTTGCTTCCACTGACTAAATTATTTCCCAAATCACCTTATTTTTTCCTCATCATTCCTTGTAGTTAAGCACTATCACAAAATTGGTTTGTCTGAATTTACATACTAAATGCAGTAAAATGTGTTACCACAGAAGTACATGCCTCAGAATGTGACAACCTGAAAACATGTAATTTTCTATGTTAAAGTGAGTTCAAAAACTGAAATGTTTCTTTTTATTTTTTCCATTCTTGCTAGGCAGATAAATTTGCTCTATTTCTAGTCTGCCATAGTCAGTTCTTAAAGTAATTTCTAAGCATTTATCTCACAGCAAGAGAAATGTTTTATTTCATATAAGTTAGGCTTTTAAGTTAAAAGTTGTCCATCTCAGCCTAATTATGTGGTTATTCAAAATATTCTCAGAAAAAATCAAACTGGTGAAATTGCACTGGAAAGAAAGCAACTATGCTTTAATTTGGTAAGAAAATTAAGTGAAAACTGTAACTTCACTATTGATTTTAATACAAGCTGCTAAGTAAAATTCCCAATGTTTCAGTGCAAGTCAGCTAATTTGAGTTAAACAAATCCATTTAGAATATATAATTATTAAAGTTCTCTTGATAGTGTAAGTGCATCTAAGATGCTGGAGACCATTGGGTTTATCCCCCCATTTTTAGGCTACTCATTCTTAGTCTACTTCATGCCAGAATGATGTGCCTGCTCCTACTTGGTTTTAAGCTGCAAGACAGGAGCCATTTAGGGCTTTAAAGTACCTCCAAACCTTTAATGCTGACTCTTCAGAGCGCTTGTATTCCTCTAGATCTGTGTTAGGCTTATCAAAAGAAAGGTCTGAATGTATCTGGGCAGTGTGGGCATTTGGTGTGGTTGGCAGGGAAAGGAAACTGCACTGAGACAAAGCCAAGATGTGGAAGGATGGTAAGTTTTGTTATCCCAATTATGAAAGATAAAAAAGAAAGAAACTTATTTCTTATTAAGGAGTAAGCAACTTGTTTTATTTAATGCCAACCTGTCCATTCAGACAAAATTCTACTTACTCTATCCATTTCTAGAACAGTGGTTCAGCTGAGCCTCAGCTAACTGCACATATCCAGGCCCCCAAAGATTGTATACACAGTGTATTCATTGATGGCAATAGATGTGTATATATATTTTTACATAGCGTTCTAAAGAGAACATTAGCAGAATCCATTTGCCATTTTCATAAATACTGTACCTAATATCAGATGTGAAATTAATAACGTGAATTCCTTTCACAGAGTGGACTGACCTTGTAGGTCTTTAGTAGATCCACAAAGTTCAAAATTTTAAGCTGCACAATGTCTTGCTGAGCCACACTAAACTGTGTAAACATACAGTGAACTGAATGGTGCTAAGGCATACATACAAGTACTGATCCAGGCAGATACAGTTCACAGGATACTCATATAGTCAAATAATAAATATCAATAAGTTCTGGAAACCAAAAAGAAACAAAATTATTGAGTTAATTAATAAATTGATTTATATTAATTGATTTAATTTAGTGCGATTACTAAATAAAAAAGAGCACAATTATTTATAATATCTAACTATTTTTCTTTGAATCACAGCTAAAACAACACATTTCTGACAATTTTGTAAGTTTGTGTGCTAATATTACCTTATTTCCTGTTTTGCCTTTAAAATACTACAATAAATTATCAGAAGCTTAAGTTTTCTATTGCCTTAAGTTTATCAGGAAGTATACCTAAAATCATTACTTAATTAGAATTCAAGATGCGATTTCTTGGGGTTTCACTTAAAGGAGTAAAAACTCACCATGAAACTTGCAGTTTTTCCATTTCTCTCACAAAGAGAAAGAGTCATTGAACAGAAATTTATTGTTCTTTTCCCCACCTTGACAGCCCCTGGAAATGGAAAGCAAGCCCTTGAGCCTGGCCAAGTATCCAACAGCTCTGCTTATCATGCAGTTTTCTCCTCAGCTCCCCCTTTCAACAGTGGATAGGGGCAAAGACTATCTGCATGCAATTACAATTTTTGGGATGTCTTGCAGTGACTTTGGTTTTCTGTACCCTGTTTAAAGTGCATAAGGCTAGTGGAAAAATAGTCAGCTTCCTTTTTCTGTTGGGTCCTTGACACATAATTCTCAGCTTTACCCACAATTTATTAGCTACAACAGTTTATACTTTGTAAATGGTACAGACACTAGAAGAAATGTTTTGAATTTTCTTAGCCAGAAGACTTTTTTACAGCTTCATATTCCAGGACTTGTAGTTATTTTCTGTTTCTTCAATAGTAACTGGGTTTCTCTGTTATTTAACAATGCAGTTCTGGCTGTTGCCTGAACATTTTGTGCTCAATTGGATATAATAGTTTACTTTTTCCTCACAGAAGGAGTTGCTTGGGATAAGAAATAAGGCAGCACTAGAAAAGGAAGCCTATATGAGCTTTGTACAGGACTTAGCATTGTGTAGGGGTGGTGCTGGGCATAACCTTCATGCAAAAGGATTCTTCACAGTCCCAGTTTCTTAAAGTTTTCTCTTTTTTTTCCTCTGCAGGTCTAGAAACCTTTTTCAACATCTATGTTATCAGCTGGATTTTTGTTGTCTGGTAATTAAGAAATTGCTTAAAATCAAGTCCAAATAATAAAATACTCATTTCTTCCTCCACCGCCCCCCCACCCCCTTTCCCTCACTACTTGCCTCTATATATAATTCATTTAATTTATTTTTCCTAGTCTTATCATTGACATTATGTCCACAATGCTGAGTTTAGGGTTGAGGTAATTTTACAATGTTTGTCAGTTCCAATGTTAAAATAAATTGGACCACCTTGGTGTTTTCAGCTGTCAGAGTTCAAAAGTGAGAATTATAACCATCCATGCTGGGAACCAGAGATTTGGTGAATTCTAAGCTTTTCTTCAGGCAGAGGAAGCTACACTCTTGCTTGTCAAGGAGATTAAGGAGAAATCTGATTGAGTCTGGAAGACTATTGCTGCAGTGGATTACAAGTTTGATCTTCTCTTTTTTCAGGGATAAACAACCTCAAGGGCTAGGACACTGGCACAGAAAAGCAGATACTATCACTGGCTGTGAAGAAAAAGTGTGGCCATATGGCAGGCCCAATAAATGAAAGCAAATGAAAGTGAAGCAATCAATACAATAAAACTATGGTTGTGTGCTGTTGTACAAAACTGACACTTTTATTTTTGTATTTGTAGATTAACGTGCACTCTTTCTACAGCTCCTTTCTATCTTATTTATTCAGACTGTATACTCTTTTGGAAAGGTCAGTCTAGTATTAGGACTATGCATTGGATCCTGGAGCTGCCATAGTGCAAATGTTTAAAATTGAGTCTTTGAATAATAGATTGAATAAACACAGGGATAAAGATTTATAGTTGCTGGTGGACTGTGGAATTTCTAAAACTGCATTGTGAACGACATTAAAAGGAGGCAAATTAAGGAGAATTTAGCAGTTGACAAAAAATGCATGCCCTTTAACTCTTTGATCTCAAGGACCACAAGTGTATTCAAAGAACAATTAACAGCTAAAAAAACCATACAAAAATCGAGATTGATTGTCAGAATCGCACATTTCCCTCTAGACTTCATGTGTTACTTTTTCTTAACAGATCTTCTTTCTGAATATAAAACCAAACAAAATCCCCACCAACCAACCAACAACGACAAAAAGATAATGATAAAAAAGCAGGATTTCAAAGTTCTCTGTAGTATCTATTATAATCAAAAGCTATTGCAGGATAAAACATCACACCTACGTGTATATATACTATATGTACTATATAGATACTTATTTGCAAAAATACGACTATCCTAGAATAACCAGTAAATAAAGTAAACCACAGTAACAGCCAACAGCATTAATTTCAGTGATAGCACATCTGCACTAAAAGCAGCTTTCTCCCTTCTCAGTGTATGCTTTCTGAGCAAGATCAAGAAAGGATTCTGATGGTTTTAACTCTATCCTAAAGCAAGATGATCACTAAATCAGATAAACTATTAATCTCTTTAAAGCTTGTTACTCCTGTTTTGCCAAGGCTGAGATGCTTTGCAGCAAAAAAAAGCAGCCAGGACTCTTCCTGCCAAGAAATCAGACATCTCATGCATGTTTCATAAATGTTTCTCCACTGAAAACTCAAGGATTAAGCAAACAATAATTCAGTTTGCAAAAGCTTCCACTAATGATTTTTAAATAACTCAAAAAGAAATCTTGGCCCCATTTAAAGCAACAGTAAATTTTACCTGTATCTTTTAACTGCAATACAAACCCTTTTAAGTTTATATGTCATCCTAGTGCACTGAATGTGCTGATAACGATTTTTGCTATATTTGTTAAACTCCTAAATACCTAGATATATGGCTTTTTACTGTTAAGTAAATCTCCTTTAAATTTGTATAGATAAATACATACTTATACCTGCATTGATTGTTCATAGAAAATATCCACTTTAAGAAGCTGAGGTTTCATAACAAAGCTTTGCCATTTATGGCATAACATCACCACACCCTAAAATTTGGTGTGAAATAGATCAGTTCTCAAGTAACCATACTTTATAGCAAGATGAAAAACATTTCTACAGAATAGCAACATTCTGTTTAAAAGAATGTTGATGAAGAGTTCTTCCTTTACTTAGAAAATCATAATTTTCATGCAAGAATGAAGAAATAATAATAATAAACACCAGCAATATTTGCTTTTCAAGTATGCTGGAATACCAACATGGAATATTAAAAGATGCTAAGAAATAGGCTTGTCGCCTGATACGCATTATGAGCATAATCACTGCACCTCACACACCTCACACAACTGAGAACTCAGTGGAGAGAAGATAAAGAGAACTTTTCCTTTCCAGGCAATAAAACGGCAAGAGAGCTGCTCACAAACGGCCACTGGGTGACTGCAGTGGCCTCTGCTGCTCTAATGATGCACAGATGTAGGTGCAGCTGGAAGGGCTTGAAGGGCTGGCGCAGCGCAGCGCTAGATGGACCACTTCCAGACCCGGCAACACAGAGCTCAGAGAAATCCTGCCTGCTGCTTCCCCAGCATGAGGGACTCTCCTTTAAGAACCGATGACCCTGTAGAGCTGCAAAAGGACACACCAATGTTCATGAAGTAAAGACCATATGCCATTTAATTATCACAGGATATGTAAGCTCTGTAGAGTGGCTGCATGAACATCACCATATTATTGTGGAACATATCACCTGAAGGGCAAATATCAAAAAATATTTCATGTGTGTGTACTATATCTATATATAAGACATGCACTGTGTGCATATACTTGCACACTTTGGTAGAAAGTATTTTATACTCACAGCTGTACAAAAAAAAAAAAATCATTTACTTGTAATTAACTTTCTTTGTCCTATTTGCATTTTGTCATTTGTAAGCATAAAAACACAGAATTCCCATGGTTCTTTTTTTATTAAATGGTCTAAACACCTCAGTCTTGCCCTTTAAAATCATAAAGTATGTTCCAGACCACATATATTCACAAGACAGAGGGCAGTGCTGCATTGCAGTAATTGAGATGGCTCTCAGAAATCCTGGACCCCAGCAGGCGTGGCCTTACAGCAGTGCGAGGTACCTCTGCTAGCTTGAACAGATGCCATGTGCTATGGTCGTGGCTGGACTGCTACTAGTGTGAAAAAACAGGCCTTTTTGTCCAAAGTCACACTGCTGTGGGGCACAGGACTTTGCTGAACAAGTTTCCTTAAGGCTTAGAGTGTACTTGAAAGCAAGCTGTGTGGTTCTTTAACTGACAGCATTAGCCAGAACATCCAAGTACACCTCTCACTAGAAATCAGAAGTTAATTTTTTTTCTCTGTTGGAAGTAGCATGCATTAATTAAGTCCTAAGAAAATTAATATAGTCAAGATTGCTTTAAAAATGCAAGGTTTATTTGGCTTAGGAAACAGAGATAAAATGCAAAATAGTATGCATTCTACAGAATTAAAGTCACTGAATCAAAAAATTGTGTGACAACTGAACTTGCTAATGTTAAATGCATTTGTGTGCATGTACAAAATAGTAAATATATGAAGTAGCTCTCTGACACCTTGGATTTGTAAAGCAGCTTTTATGAACAATCTCTACCTATCATGGTTGAACCCCAGCAGGTAACCAAGTCCCACACATCGCTTTCATTTTCCCTTGGTGGGATGGGGGAGAGAATGAGAAGGGTAAAAACAAAAAACCAGTGGGTTGAGAGACAGACAATTTAACAGGTAGAACACAAGTTACAAAGAAGGAATTAATTCACTAATTCCTTGGGCAGGTAGGTATTCAACCATGCCATGAGAGCAGCGCTCCATCACACCTAACCATTACTTGGGAAGGTAAACACTGTCACACCAAACAACCCACTCTTTCTGCTTCTTCCCAAGCTTTACATGTTGGGTATGATGCCACTTGGTGTTGAATACCCCTTTGGTCAGTTCAGATCAACTGTCCCAGCTCCATCCCCTCCCAATTCCTTGTGCACTCCCAGCTCACTAGTGGGATGAGGAGTAGTAAAGGCCTTGACTTAGCAAGCCCTGCTCGGTCAGTTAAAACATCCCTTTTATCAACATTGTTTCCAGCGCAGATCCAACACACAGCTTCGTACAACCTACTATGAAGAAAATTGACTGTATCCCTACCAAACCATACTGAAAATCCAGTCCTAAAGGGAAATGCAGATCTCATTGTAAGCAAACAAAAAATTTCATTTGACTACAGTGACATGAAAATATCATCATGGACATTCCTTCCTTCCTCATGGGACCTAAAATAGTCAACAGGCTCTTAATACAAAGCCTGCTGTAGCTGATGGGGAACTCTCTTTTAATTTCGAGAGGTATCTTGTACAATAATACAAACTCTGGTTTGAAACAAGTAACACCGTATGTGTCCCTTCTGGATCTACAAAGATCACTGCTTGGTATTAACAGTATTTCAATAGAAAACAAAACAGTACTGAACACAAATACTTTTGCATTTCTAGGTTGAATATTTACAATATTCCTTCTGTATATGGCACTAAATTTATTTGGTTTTATGCTACCAAATGACATACTCATACAATCTTGAAAGAGGTAACAATATTTTATCTATTTAACATACAGTGTTATTGTTCTGCCCAGAATAAGAGATCTCTTCTTTTTCAGGAAGACCAGGCCTCCATCAGATCATCCATTTGTTGGTAAATATTTTGGTGGCAAGTGAGGTTTCTATTGCAAATTCTAAAAAGTTTTACTTGGATCACTTAACTTTTCTGCTTACTCAGAAATCTGTGGCACAGCTGTAATGAGATGTTGATGGGGAAAGGTGCTATTTCTTTTTAACACAAAAGTAGCCAGTGATTCCAGCACGTCAGGAAATAGCACAGTCTCACAGAAAGAAAGCTCCTGACAAGAGGAAGATAGATGAGTGAAGAGGATTTCTCAGGCTAGTAAGCAGAAACACTGGCTATCTAGCTGAGGAGAGGATGAGAGAATAAAGACTGAAGACAAGAAAAATGGAGACCTTAAGCAACATACCTATACACATTTATATACTGCTGTCACTGAGCTTTTCTCATTTTCAATAAATGCAATATACAAACAAAAAAATCCATCCAATTTTCTATGTCAGAATTCATGTACAAAAACATTTCCCTGTGACAATAATTTGTAATGGAGAAATTCATTATCCTTCCACTGCACATTTTACATCCTCTGCTTTCCCATGCCTGAGTGAGTAGGTTGCTTGTTTCTGTCTCTCCATTCTCCTTGCTTTGGATGTAACAAATCTCTTTTTTTGGGGTCTCCAAAAGCTCATTCTTCTTTCACATAAAAGCTTTCTGTAATGACTGAGAAACAGTAAAACACATCCAAATAGAATTTCAGACACACTACTGGATTGTTTATTTTGCATTTGATGTGCACACAGGTAGATAACAGAATATTAAGCTTCATTCAGAAGAGCTCCACTGTTCCTGAAGCAGACTGTTTAAGCTCCATGAGCCAGTAAATGCAGCTATGTGACTCATTTGACTGCTGGGGCCAGCACCTACATTTCAGGATTAGGAGGTCTGCTGCTATGTACAATATAAATCATGTCTACTGCCTGACCACTGCGTACTGTGCTCTGTGGTGGAAACACTGATTTGGCAAAATGCTCTAAATTTGAGGTTCTAATTTTAACTTTGCCCATGGTTCTCTATGCATTATCAGCCCAAGCACAGGTTAATAAATTGTAGCATTTGTAAAAACTGAACTAATCTTTGCTCCAGCTATGGGCCAGCTGTGAAAGATTTGCTTTGATATGGGAAACAGGGAAGGTTTGAGTCACCTTTTTTATCCTCACTCTGTAAACATTGCTTGGCAGTCTAGATCACTTGTAAGTACTCAGCTGTTGTAGTCTGGGCCATTAGTCAGCTCCTGACCTTATTCCCCTCTGCCAGGGATTGACAAAAAGAAACCATTGCCAGGGACCTGGATAAAAAGCAGGTCAGGTAGTCGTTCTTCACAATCCATCCATCCATCCATGGAAAATAGTACTTTCATATTTAGGTGTTCTGCCACCAGCATAAAACAGCTCCTGGATATTTTGTCTCTCCTTACTTTGAGAAGAGTCATACCGAACTGTCTACTTTGCTACACTTCATTACAGAAAAAGTGACAGGGTACCTCCTCCAATGCTTTGAATAACAATCTGCTGAAAAACTCTTTCTGGTGATGCAGGTTTTAATTTTCATGCATAAAACTAAAATTAGATTTAAGATGAAAGATCTTTTCATTTGTACGTCTAAGACAAGTTTTGTTCAGAAACAATAATGGAGTGTGACACTTTGAGCTTAAACTAATATGAATGGTTACTGAGAATTAGGTCATTAAGAGAATGCATAAATCAAAATATATACAGTTCAGACACAGTTCACATGTTTATTTGACATTGTTGGAATGTTTTAGAAACTGTGCTTCTATGAGGCAATGCAGAAAGAAAGAATGCTATTTTTAAAATTACCCATAAAATTGTTTTTATTTTTATTTCACACCATGGTACTAATACAAACTTGTCATTAGTAATCTAAATTCAGAAAACAGTGCACCAGACCTTCTTCTGCAGATATTCTACTAGTGCTTTTTCATTTTGTGCAGTAATTTAAACCCATTGGAATATCATGCTTTTGTCTTTACTCTCAGCCTAATTCTCACTGCATCCTAATAGGCCAAGCAGTCACAGCAGGTGTAATAAACAACTTCATTGCCAAATATATGCAGAAATTGAAGGACATAACTAAGAAAGCTCCTGCACTAAATCCAAGAACTTACTATAATTGATGTAAAACCTGATGCAGCTCCATCTGTCTATTCCATCACATGTGTGTTGTTTGTTTGGTTTTTTTTCCTCCTGGACTACTTCCTGAACTTACCTGGGCTTTTGTAAAGGGGTGGGAGAAAGATGACATTCACATGAAAAAAAAAAAAAAAACTTCAGTGATCCCCGGTCGTTTTGAGCCCATTATCTTTATTGCTGGGCTGAAATTTCCTCCCCCAAGCTTCCAAAAAAGCTACAAAGTTAAATTTATTTGACACAACATGAAGATAAGAACATCTAAAGCAAATTATCCCCTTAACATGCTAACAAAATCCTACAGACCATCATGAAGTGTAAGTGGAACTAGAATAGGAAGTTTGAAACATGGATGAAATTCCACTTTCTTGATGTTAAAAATGAGTTCTGCTATCTTCCTGCTCTCAGTGTAGGGAAAAAAAAAAAGCCATCAGAACTGAGGAAATCTGACTAGATTCAATCCTATTTTTAAACAGCTGGGATCAAAATCTTCATTCAGACACACTGGTGCCACTCCATTAAATTCCAGCAGTGGCACCACTGGTAGAAAAAGAATGGCACTCAGATTTTTCACCATTAAGTAATCTGTTTTCATTACCTTCTCAGCAGTTTGTTTCATTTGCCTGCAGTAGAGAAACTAAAATTAGAAAACATTTCATGTTCATAGTTAGCTTGCTGCCAGTGTGAAAAAAACAAGTCTATAAATTTGTCTATTGGATTATGGCTTTTGCAGTTCTCTTGTAAAGTTGTCTTTACATTATAGTGATGAACTGTAAATGGTGTAGTGCATTATTTTGTCCAAAGTAATTCAAATTAATGACCCTAGAAATATTATTTTAGGTGACTGTTATAAAGCATTGACAATATCCATTAATATTACCAGCAGAATTTCTTTTCTTCTTTGCAATGCATGCATTGCCATGCGTTAATAAACTATTTTCTGATCATCTTCAGAACTTACTGTCTCTTGCAGGAGTTCCACTTGCCAGTCTTGTGTCAATTGTAGTAGCAAATGAATGTCAGGTAAATGCTGACAGCAAACCATCAAAAGTTTGAATACATTTTTCTTGCCTTTACTTGCATACTCATGTTCACATTTCACATTACCTAAAGCATCACTGATTCTGACTGAAAGTAGAAGAAAAAAATTGAAGCAGGGTGATCTCCTAGGTTCTTCACCTTGCAGCTGTGAGAATTATGTTAGCTTAGATAGTCTAAAAATTACTTCATTTTTTTCATTTAAATGAAAATTTCAAAAAAGAGAAAAACAAAAAAAAGGCAAATTATTTTTCTGGTGCAGATAAACATTACTCTGGATGCCAAAAATGGATTTGCTTCTCAAGAATGGAAAATGTGTGTATCTTCTTGCACTGTACTGGCTCATGTCATCCTTACTAAGAAAGTGTTAAGCCTTACCAACTACAGATAGCAGTACTTTGAAATTATTGAAAATATAAAAAACCCAAATTTCTTCCAATCCACATAGAACAGAATTAGCACACATTTGGGAAATATGCCATTATAGTGTCCAGAGACAGTCTTAAGAAGCTTAAAGATCAGAGGAAGATATGAAATTATTTGAGCTTCACAGAAATTTCTCATGACTAAATACTGACTTCAAGACCACTTCTAAGGAAAAGTGAATGGATCACAACAGCATGAAGTCAACCAGCTTCTGGATTTCAAACGGGAGGAGTGAAGAGCAGTTTTCTATTAAGTAATATTAAAAAAAAAAAAACCTGTAGCAATGATGCTAGTGAACATCTGTTTTCTGCAGTTGTCACAGACCTGCTTTGTCCTGAAGCAGTGGTTCTGCAGCTCATCCAATTGCATCCACCAATAAGGCTGGCCAGTCAGTAGAAACAATAACTTTGTCTGCACTTGCACATCTCTAATTTTTTTTCAATTAGGTCATTCAAAATACATTTCTAAAATTCTTGTAATAACTTCTCAATCCTTCTTCCTGACAAAGTATTGCAAGCAAATCAGCATTAAATATACATTTTTTTTATTTTAAAGGTCATTCAGTAGTCACGCACCAAAGTAACTTTAAAGGTAAAGAAGAGGTTGAAAATAGATCTGAAATGTATTCTCATATGACATTTGCTGATAAATCCCACTAAAAATTTAAATTATTCTTTTAATATCAGTCACACCTTTCTAATTTCTTGGAGGCAGCCAGATATTTTAGACCCACAATGATCTTTCCTTACTGCAGCCAAATAAAAAAAAAAATAACATGCTGTATGGAGTATGTGTTCATGTGCCAGAACTACAGAAAACTGTAAATCTTTCTATCCTAGATGGGCAGAATTAATTTCAGATGTTATCACCCTGCTGCATAATCAGGACCACTAATAAGGAGGCACAGAATGACTCTGTTAACAGAAATCTGATGCATGCACAATGCTGTAGCATGCACAATACTTTAATGCAAAAAAAAGAGATGAATCTCTTTATGTGGCTAATGAAAATGACATGAAGACCAGGTCCATAGTGACCATTCCAAAAAAATGTGCCACAAATGGAAATTGAGTGGCTGTATCCATCTCAGTTGAAACCTAAGAAAGCAGAGTATCAGCGTCTTTAACACATCTGCTCAAACAAAATGGTAAGCCATGGCATTAATTAAGGATTTCACTTTTCCTACTAATGATGGGATTTCATTGTTTCTTAAAAGTTAATAGAAAAGGTAAATGTAAGATAGAATTCTAAGAATCCAAACTGCAGTCACTTCATGCTGCCTTCAGGGAATACCATCTTCGGCTTCATGAAGAAAGAGGTAGGTGATTGTTTTAAACCTTGAGTATTTTAATACAGGTAAAATACTGCCAAGCTGGCTGTCTTTCAACAGTACCCTACAAAAATGCAAAGAAATATACACAGGAAGGATGGAAGGTGGGAAGGCAGGCAGGAAGGCGGGAAGGCAGGCAGGCAGGCAGGCAGGAAGTCTTATTACTTTTAAGTTTGGCAAATAATGGCAACTACTGTCCACTACAATTAACATAGGACAGAAATATATCCTTAAAAGAAAAAGGAGGAAGTGTTCCATCAGGATAATGACTTGTAGGAGAATTAAACTTAGAAGAATTTTAAGTTTTGTGTGTTTTTAGGAGCAAGTATGTTGTAATGGGAAAAGACAAGTAAAATTGAATTAATTGCCTTTTGTTTTCTAGCCTATCTGTATTTAAATATATAAATAGGTTAAGCACTTGGTAAATGTATTTGAAATATGCATTGAAGTGCCTTTATTAAGAGATAGGCCTATGCTTTTGTCAGCTGTGCACAAAAGGAATGACCTGGATATCGATCTTTCTTAATGTCCAGAGGATCTCTATTTGAAGAGATAAAATCCAAACAAACTGCCAGCTACCAAGTTATAAAACACGCTTCCACACTTTTACACAACATACTTTTAAAATTGAACAGAAGAATTGCAACAGAACATTCTATTTGGATCCAGAGAGGAACCATTCCTCATGGACACAGGCTTTGCCCACCACTGTAATCATGTCTCTTGTAACACACAATTTCTTATTCAGATTCATGAGAGCTTTCAAACAAATGAAAACTGTGAGTGAATCCACCCGTTCAGTGGGTGGATACTAAAAGGATAATGTGAACTTGCTGCCAAATACACGACATCATTTTACCTAGATTTTTTCATATAAAATACGAAGGCTTTGCAAATATCCGTTATTCTGCAATTACCACAGAATAGTCTTTCTTCTCCAAGTTCTTGCTGCTTCATTTGACTTTATTACTTGTAAGAATTGCTATGGTTATCTACTTTCTTGGAGTCAACTTTTAAGCAGAGTATCAAGATAAGAACAGCTGTACTCTGTCAGATAGTCCAGAATTAATATCCCTTATCCAAGGAAGTGCCAGATGTTCACAGTATAGCATAGAGAACCTACCATTAAGTTACAGACTTGCAAAGATATTTTCTTTTTAGTCTTCCTATAGCGAGACTCAGCCAGGTACTAAAGATTTTGCCCTTTATAAAATGTATTTTTGATCTTACATGAATAGCTAATTATTTCCCAAAACGTGGACCCTCTTCTGCTATGTGCTTCCCTTCCTTGTGATCCACAGGAAATCTTGAGAATGTTTGTAGAATTTTTTTTTAAATAATGAAAGTTGTCTTTCTGTTTATTAAAAAAACCTGCTTAACTTTAAAAGAAGAAAGAAAGAAAAGAAACAAAACCTTTTGGAGAGCTCAGTCTGGTTTTTTTTCCTTCCCTCCAGCAACATATGGCAACATCTGCTCCCTTCCTGATGGATAATGACTTGTTGGCATTGATTTTGCTGCAACCAAAACGTCTTAAAGTGGCAAGTAGATAAATTCAGGCGCATTTAAAAAAAATACATATGTACACATAAGTACATGTTTTCAAGTTCTTCAAGTTTGGTATAACTGCATGAGCATGAAGTTATTTTTCTGAGATCAACACACTGAGCATAAAGCCCATCAAAACAACTTTGCTTTCTTGTTGAGGAAACATGAATTGGCTTTTTCTTACTGACAAACCATACAGCAGAAACTGTTCATAGGATGATATAATCATTTTGCAAAATGAAATAGCAGACACTTCAAGTTTTAAACGTTTATTAAGCCTCATCAAAACAGTTTCAAAGACACGACTTAGTGCTGTGTGAGGCAAATGTGATTATTTCCTGGATGATTAAGCACGACACTTGTGCGGATGGCTTCCGGAAGACCTTTCTGTGCAGCTTATGGACATGAGTGGGGTTTTAGAAGTCAGGACGGTCCTTTTTGAGTCTACTGTAGTCCATATTAACCGAGTACAGCTAGGAAAGAGAAGGGAAAAAATATTTATTAAGACCCTTGACTACACATTTTCCCTGGTATTAACTAAAAATATGCATCATTGAACTCATATCAGGAAACTGAAATCGTATCTTGAGTCTATGAACTGGGCACTATTAAATAAATAAGAACTTTTGATAAACAGAATTTTTTTAATATTAATTCTACACCCAGTATTAGAAGATCTGCATTTAAAATGAGGCAGCAATCATATCTTCCACTAGATAAAATCCAGTGTCTCTTCTTAACCCTCAGAATTAGCAGTCTATTCAGAGGAACTTTGTACAGTACTGCTGAGTTTATCCATTTTGCTCAAAATCTATGGCTACGGTGTACTGAAGGCAAAAGCCATCTTGCCAAGTGGCACAAAGCATGGTGTAAACATGACAGTGGCGCACTGTCAAACTTAAGCCAAGTTTGGTTTAAGTAGCTGCATCTAGAACTGCAAAGGATGACAAGGAGGATTTAAAGTCAGAACAGATCCTCTCACATGCTCAGTTTATACTATTATAATTAGATCCTGTTACAAGCAATCCAGAATAAGCCAAAAAGTGATTGAGGACAATGAGTTTACAGACTAATTGCATATTTTGGCATCCCAGCCTGAACTGACATGAAGCAGATTATAGTACAGTTTTTCTTAAAAAAACAAAAGTATTAAAAACACTGTTAGTTAGATTATTTTTATTACACCCAGTTTTAAATTTTTTTAACTTTCTTAAAGAAAACATAGCAGACTACAGCACATTCAAGTTACAGCTTTCTGTGCAACACCTACAGTAATGCTCAGGTTGTCAACTCTTTTCCTTGAAAAAGACTCAGAAAACTAATATGACAAAGAGAAGTTTACAACTGGAAAAAAATCTCATTAAAAGCTAAGACTTATATAACAAGAACTTTTTAGGAAAGAGTAATCCTCAAATTAGAATATATGTCCTTTTCATTTTCCACAGGGCAGATTTGGAAAAAAATGTCCCCAATTATACTCACACCCAAATATGGCAAACACTGAGGCTGTGTTTGCATGTTAAGGCAGAAGGGGAATGCTACAGAAGCCATGCACTCTTTAAAAGAATTTGTGCTGTGCACTATGCAGGATTTGCCAAGTTCAGATATTTAGAAACCAGCAACATTCCAGAATAGGCAATGAAAACAAAGAATGAAATACTCTTCTTGGACTTTTAATGGAACCACAGCCTGTTTTATTTTGGAAGTGTAAGGATTTTCTACTTATTTCAATACTAGGAATAGTCGCATATGGCACTAAACAAGACACTAGCTTTGAAAACACAGTACGTTTGCTTTTTTTGTAGCTTGAGGATAATCTTAAAATAGTCATAACAGCAATCTATTATCATAGCACTTCAGTAAATGATTACATGATTACAACATGAGTCACGTCCAGAGAAGAGCAATGAAGCTGGTGAAGGTTATAGACAGTAAATCATGAGGAGTATCTGAGGGAGCAGTTGCTGTTCAGCCTGGAGAACAGGAAGCTCAGGGGAAGCTGTCACTCTCTACAGTCTACAACTCCCTGAAAAGAGAGTGTAGCCAAGTAGGGGTTGGCCTCTTCTCCCAGGCAACCAGCAACAGACTAGAGGACACAACCCCAAGCTGCATCAGAGGAGATTCAGGTTGGATAGTCCTTCCCTGGAAGGATTATCATACATTGAAACAGATTGCCCTGGGTGGGGGTGGAGCCAGCATCTCTGGAAGTGTGGAAGAAATGACTGGATGTGGCACTTAGTGCTGTGGTCTAGTTGACAACATGGTGTTCAGTCAAGTTGAACTCAATAATCTTGGAGGTTTATTCCAACATAAATGATTGTATTATTCTAGGATTTCTGTAAACTACCAAATGTTTTAGACATCTTTGCATGCCTCCTCATTAGTTCAATGAAATGAATTGAATATCAGATAAAGAACATTTGTATTGCATCCAGTTACTTACAATATTGTTTTGAAAAAACCAATTGCAGACCTGAATTCATAGTTATGTTAAACACTGACATTTTCCTGCAGTACATCTCATGAGTAAAGACCAACTGCTTAGAGCTTAAAAAACTGTAGTTTAGATCTTTTTGAGTTTTGTTCTCCTCCATGTAGTTTATTTCTCAGTATTATGAACCAGTAAATTCTTCCTCTCACTTATAGTTCCTCTTTTCCTTATAGTGCAATAAATATGACTGTTTTCAAACAGACTCCTTTCACCCCATCATTAGGAAAGTTTTAAACTTCAAACCCAGCCATCTCTGCTCAGGGTTCTAAAAACAAACAAATACAAATTCACAAAAGTAATACATCACTCATCCAACTACTTTCCCATATAATCAAACATCCTTAAAGTTGTGCCTCTAATATGATGCTTCCTAAAAATCTATATTTCTCATTTTACCTTGTACTGATCACTGGGAGCCATTTTGTTCCAAGGTTCTGGGTTATTCTTCTTATCCCAGCTATTGAAAGAAACGCAAGATGTGAGAGAATATTATCTTCAAAATTAAAAAAAAAATAAAAAATCACGTATGTACTATGGTTATTAGGTCATGGAGTCACCCATCCAAGCAAGTTTCCACAGAAAGATGTCCCATCCTTTGTCAGCAGTCTCTGAATCTAATGGTAAACAAAGAGATCTTCAAATCTCTCCAAAGGAAAGCTCCACACACTTAATGTCAAGTGATACTGCATCAAGACACCAAGGCCTGCAGGAACATTGAAACCAAGGCGGTGGAGCTTAACATATGCGGCAAGAGAACTGGCACTGGGGATTACTGAAAACATACCTGACATCAGGGTTGAACATGGCCAAACGCATGAGATACAGGCCCGCACCAACACCTCCAGATCCAATGATCACAAACAGAGGGATCAACTGGAATAACAACACAAAAAAGTTAAATATCATCCTACGATATTTACGTAGCACTTCTGGCTGCAGCTGTGGCAAGCCAAAGAACACTCTTACAGACTTTGTGCCACAAATGCGTGGCCCTCTAAACCTCTGGCATAAGTTCCTTGTTTGCGGGACATCGCTGGTGTCGTTGAGGAACCAGCAACTACGAAGAGGCAGGTATGAAAAAAATAGGCCTCCATACAGAGAAACCAAAACAAAACCAAAAATTCCACCACGTCGCGTTTCTGAGACAGACGACCGTCCCTTCATTGCCAAAACAGCACCCACCGTCTGTGTGTACTCAGGTAACAAACAAAAAAC
>VWYE01008148.1:13738-81837 GCA_013398995.1 Alaudala cheleensis | reverse complement strand
CAGGCATCGGCCCGGGCACCCCGGGGCAGACGGGCAGCGCCGCCCACCCCGCCCGCTGCTGCGCGGGTAGCGCCTGCGCCCGGGCTGCCCGCGGCTGGCAGGGCCCTGGAGACGCGGCCTGCTGCCCCTCTCACAGAACGGGCCGGGTTGGAAGGGACTTCAGTGGGTCATTTGGTTCAACCTGCCTGCCCAGGCACGGTCATCCTGGAGCACGTGGCACAAGACTGCATCTCCACGTTTCTCGTAAGAGAGACTCCATAACCTGTCCGTACAATCTGTTCTAGCGTGCGATCAACTGCACAGTAAAGATTTTCCTCATATTCAAGTGGAACTTGCCGTGCATNGTGGAACTTCCCGTGCATCAGTTTCTGCCCGTTGCTTTACATCCCATTGCTTGGCACTACCAAGGAGAGCCTGGCTCTATCCTCTTGACATCCCTTATAGGTATCAATAAATTTCCCTTTTTAGGCTGAACAGGCCCAGCTCCCCCAACCTTTCCTTATGAGAGATACTCCCCTAATTGTCCTCGTTAATCCTCCACAGGACCCGATACAGGAGCTACCTGTCTTGTNATTAAAAAAAAAATAAAAAATCACGTATGTACTATGGTTATTAGGTCATGGAGTCACCCATCCAAGCAAGTTTCCACAGAAAGATGTGCCATCCTTTGTCAGCAGTCTCTGAATCTAATGGTAAACAAAGAGATCTTCAAATCTCTCCAAAGGAAAGCTCCACACACTTAATGTCAAGTGATCCTGCATCAAGACACCAAGGCCTGCAGGAACATTGAAACCAAGGCGGTGGAGCTTAACATATGCGGCAAGAGAACTGGCACTGGGGATTACTGAAAACATACCTGACATCAGGGTTGAACATGGCCAAACGCATGAGATACAGGCCCGCACCAACACCTCCAGATCCAATGATCACAAACAGAGGGATCAACTGGAATAACAACACAAAAAAGTTAAATATCATCCTACGATATTTACGTAGCACTTCTGGCTGCAGCTATGGCAAGCCAAAGAACACTCTTACAGACTTTGTGCCACAAATGCATGGCCCTCTAAACCTCTGGCATAAGTTCCTTGTTTGCGGGACATCGCTGGTGTCGTTGAGGAACCAGCAACTACGAAGAGGCAGGTATGAAAAAAATAGGCCTCCATACAGAGAAACCAAAACAAAACCAAAAATTCCACCACGTCGCGTTTCTGAGACAGACGACCGTCCCTTCATTGCCAAAACAGCACCCACCGTCTGTGTGTACTCAGGTAACAAACAAAAAACGTAAATGGGAGCGTCGGGGGCAGACTGATGGGCAAGAAGAATGGAAGGGCCACCTCGAGCCCTTCAGTACAAGCAAGACCGCAAACACCGGAGGAAAAAGGGGACGTGTTCGTGCCTGCTCGACCAGCTCCGGGCGGCCCAGGGGCCCGGCATGCACAGGAATGCCAAGAGATGGATGGGCAAAGAGAAGGGTACCGGCGCCGCCGCGGTCACCGAGCGGCGGCAGGGAAGGGCGAGAGCGGGGCCGGGGCCGGGTACTCGGGCTCAGGTACTCACGGCCGGATGCTTCTTCGCGTGGGTGAGGATAACGCTTAGCACCATGGCGGTGGTGCCGGGGTGGTGCCGAGTAGCGGCGGTCTGGTGGCGGGGGTGCGAGCGAAGATCTGCCTCTCTGCAGGCTCCGCAGTGCTGCCTCCCCCTTCNTGGAGACGCGGCCTGCTGCCCCTCTCACAGAACGGGCCGGGTTAGAAGGGACTTCAGTGGGTCATTTGGTTCAACCTGCCTGCCCAGGCACGGTCATCCTGGAGCACGTGGCACAAGACTGCATCTCCACGTTTCTCGTAAGAGAGACTCCATAACCTCTCTGTACAATCTGTTCTAGTGTGCGATCAACTGCACAGTAAAGATTTTCCTCATATTCAGGTGGAACTTCCCGTGCATCAGTTTCTGCCCGTTGCTTTACATCCCATTGCTTGGCACTACCAAGGAGAGCCTGGCTCTATCCTCTTGACATCCCTTATAGGTATCAATAAATTTCCCTTTTTAGGCTGAACAGGCCCAGCTCCCCCAGCCTTTCCTTATGAGAGATACTCCCCTAATTGTCCTCGTTAACCCTCCACAGGACCCATTGCAGGAGCTACCTGTCTTGTACAGAGGAGCCCAGAACTGGACAGAGCATTCCAGGAGCATCCCTCACCGGGGCTGAATAGAGGGACAGGATCATCTTCCTCAACCTGCTGGCGATGCTCTCCCTAATGCACCCCAGGATACCACTGGTCTCCTTGGTCACAAGGGCAGGGCGCTGGCTCATGGACAGCTTGTTGTCAACAGGACTTTCTTGGCGCTGCCCTCACACTGCCCAAGAGCTGCTGCCACAGAGACGTGGGGCAGAGCCTGCCACAGCCCCTGCTCGCTCCCTGTGGCATGGGGACCGCTGGGAAGGTGTGTGGCAGCGGTGGGTATGTGCACACCGGTGTCTGCCTCTCACCTGGGCTCCCTTCACAGGGCAGGCCGGAGCACACACCAACCCGGGTTAAAACTCGAAGGAGTGGTTTAAAGGTGAGGCAAAAGAATTAAAGTTTCATTGTCCTGAAAAGGATTCAGGGAGTGAAATTAATCGTAGAACTGCCGAAAAAACAATTATTTTATTACGGTCAGGTTGGCAAAAGGTGGGTGCATACAGGGCATTGTGACTGCCCTTTGATTTTCAAAAGCAGTTTATAATGATCTATTATTACATGTAAGTGATTCTCCCTGTCTGCTCCACCTGGAGTATTGCATCCAGCTCTGGGGTTCCCATTACAAGAGAAACATGGATCTGCTGGAGCAAGCCCAGAGGAGGCCACAAAAGTGATCAGAGGGATGGAGGAAAGGCTGAGAGTTGGGGTTGTTCAGCCTGCAAAAGAGAAGAGTTATGGGTTGAACCACTTGGAGCCTTCCAGTACATGAAGGGAACCTACAGGAAAGCAGGAGAGAGACTTTTTACAGGGACATGTAGGGATAGGACCTGGGGGAATGGCTCTAAACTTAGAAAGGGNTTGTTCAGCCTGCAAAAGAGAAGATTTGTGGGTTGAACCACTTGCAGCCTTCCAGTACATGATGGGAACCTACAGGAAAAGCAGGAGAGAGACTTTTTACAGGGACATGTAGGGATAGGACCTGGGGGAATGGCTCTAAATTTACAGAGGGTAGGAAGAAATTCTTTACTTAGAGGATGGTGAGGCACTGGAGCAGGTTGTCCAGAGAAGCTATAGATGCCCCATCCCTGCAAGTGCTCAAGGCCAGGTTGGATAGGGCTTTGAGCAACCTACTCTAGTGGAACGTACCCCTGCCCATGGCAGGGGGTTGGTTCTAAATGACCTTTGACGTCCTTTCCAACCTGATCCATTCTATGATTTGATTATATTTTGGCCAAGGTTGCTTTAAATATTTAAATATGGTTTGAATTTGAATATTTTTTTCTTGTAATATAATTTTTAATGAGCAACATGGCTATTTATTGTATGGTACTGTGTCCAAATGCTGTCCTATTTTTTTCTCCATGTCTGTGTACCTTATACAGAATTGGGAACCTAATGCCTATCTTTGGATTGTATCACCAGCCACTGTGAGGTAGGATTTCTTTCACAAAAGGTAGCCCAATAGGTAAATTTGTCCCCAGGCATTAAAAAATTTATTATTAGATAAAGGGAGTATCATCATGCTACTAAGACAGAAATTGTCTTGTTCATATGTTAGAAGAAGCAAAAGAACTTTGCATGAATGCTCTTAATTTCTGTGGCTGTATAACAAAGTAAAATTCTGAAGTAAAAGAGTAAAAGATAAAGTGGCAGAGAATAAATGTATTGAAGCAAATGGATGTCTTACATTTCACTCCCTAGTTCCACAGACTGGCTTCTGCTTAATTTCAACCATTGTCTCAAACTGTCTGTTACAATAAATTCTAAAAAAAAAAATCATATTCCTTGCATATAATTAAATTTTTTTTTTTCAGATTGCCAGAGCCAGTTTAACCTGGATAACAGCTAAGTTCAGTAACTTGTGCAGATGCATTTGACAAGTCATTGAGTGGCACAAGAAAAAAATAAGTATAACAATGTTTTCTTTGGAGGAATGTAATCCTATTGCTTGTCTCCTTCATTTGTTTCAGAGAGACAGAACAAAAGCATTGTTGGGAGTGCTCCAGGAGTCTTTTTACTGTTCCAATATTCATTAGGTCATGAAGACAGTACTTTTCCAATTTTTTTAATGGAAAGAACAATTAGCCTGTGTTAAAACTATGAAAAATAATACTATTGCTGCTATTCTTCTATAAAACAGAAATACATGAAACCTATAAGAATAACTTGGAAGGTTACAGTGCTCACCTTCTAGTAGAGTAGTTGAACTTTTCACCATACTTGGATTGCAGGAGATGCCAGTTGCTCAAGCAGCTGCAGGAAAACCAGGGAGCAACGAGGGTGCGTGGATAGCCAGAAACCATGTGGGGCTGCTCAGCAAAACTCTGCTCAGACTGAAACAGCTTCCTTATGCACAGCCAACATACACAAATGTGTATGTTTTTCACAAATAAGTAAAAAAATTTGGAGACTACAAGTATCCTATTTCTACACTACTAAGGGAAGATGATCAGAGGTACATTTCCGCTAGGTTATGTCTTGGGCACGTATTTTTAGGAAAGACATCATGATTTTTATATGCTTCTCAGTATATTTTTTTTCACAATGATGTATAGGTTTTGCTGTCATCTTATGCTGTTATGAATTTAAGGAGGCGTAGTTCCTGATCAATATGCAACATTTGTCATACATTTCATGGGCTTTCATAAATTTTTGTCATTTTGTACATCAGCTTTTGTTGCCTGGATCTGTATGGCTCAGCTGTTTTGTTGTTCATATACATGCCTTATTATTTATAACACTTGGAATTTGTGTACGGGAATGAATTTTGCAGACATAATAAAAAAAATTAAAGATTGAAAGCAATCAGATGTTTGAAAAAATCAGATTTTTTCATTCTAATTTTGAAAATTGTGAGTTAATATTTTTAAATTTCACACAATGCAGCACTACTAAAAATGCAACCCCTCACTTGCGTCACTTGGCAAAATTCTAAGTATGAATCAAGGCACCTCATGGCATCTTGATGAGGAATCCATGGTTCCGAGAAACACCTACTTAGCTGCTAAGTTTGAGTGCTTGTACTGTGCTATAATTATATAAATTGTATGGGTAATGCTGTCAATATATTGGCCATACTTGAAGACTTAACAATTTTCTGTAACTTATCAACCCATTCCCAGAAAGATAGTGAACACAGGATAAAGGTAGATAATTTTGCCACTTAGCTACTCAAGGTGAAAGTAGACACATTTATTCCCTCCCTAAGGTTTGGTGCCTTTGTGTTCACACCTGACAATTAAATTTATGAACCTTTAGTTAGGCGTGTCACTTCCTTTAATATGAGTAAAGCTCTTTTTGTGTAGGTTTCTACTTTTTAAATAAGTGAATGAATAAATCCTTCAGGTATTTTGGCAAGATTTTGTGATGAACCAGTCCATTAAGAACTAGGGGCTAGACTTTCAGTAGTGCTCAGCACTGCTGAAAAATCAAGTCCTCAGGTTATTCTGGTGCTTTCTCATTTATTTTTTTTCTCTTGTCTTTTGTTCTCCTGTACAGCCTCACCTTATGCCTTCTGTCTCTCACTGTCCCTCTTTGATTGTTACTGTACCTTGTTCCTGTCCTTAGGCTCATTTGAGCTTTTGATTTCAGAAACTTTTCTTCTATTCCAGTTGCTTTGTTTTAGTTTTGGGTGGCCTTTGTGTTTCTAAAGTTTTGTTCCTCAAACCTTACCTGTCAGTATGAATTGATTCATAAAAGTCTGCAGATTTCTAATCTGTTAAACATCAAGTATGGTATGCTTCTTTGGTTTTGTTTGTTTGTTTTGTTTTTTATATTTTTTAGTTTTTTTTTTTTTTAAAGCAACTTATTTTAGCCATGGATATAATCAGGTCAGATCTCCTGAAGAACAAGAATCAGAAGTCATAATAAAAACAGGTTATTTGAAGAATTGCACTCTTAATGTTTGATAAAGTCAGTTCATTATAAGAAAAAAAGAAACAGTCAATTTGAAGGTACATATTTTTCTTGGAGGAAAATAGGAAGGAAAGATTAGTAGATTTGGGGGTGTTCCAATTAGCCACTGATCAAGAAACTAAATTCATTGTGAAATGTCCTATAGCATCAAGACATTTCTCTGATAATAAAAAAAATGTATAAACTGAGGATTTTGTGTAGATCTTACCAGATTTGGTAAAAAGGCAAGGACTTTACAAAACAGTTCTTAACAGAGGAAAGGAATTAGAGGAGAGCAAAATACATTAAAAATCTTGAAAAAATACGTAAAAATATAAATGTAGTTTACATGCAACAAATACAAAGGGACCATTTGTGATTTTATTTTATTTTACTGTTTTTATTTTATTTGTACTGTCTGTTCCCTCTGTTGTACATCCTTGTATTCCTTTCACTACTCTTAGCAGGGGGCAACAGCAGGACAGGATATATGTGTACATATATACACATATCCTGTGACCTCTGCCAAGCCCATTGGAGTAATTCACTTACATCTTCCTTAGCATCTGACTTGTGTTTGGTTCTAACTCTGTGAAATGGAGTGGCTGAATATTCTGTTTTTGTATCTCTGGTCTATTGGCTGTAAGGAGATGTAGGGGATATGAGGTGGATGGATAGGGGCACTAACATTTCAATACAGCAGCTTGTGATAAAATCTTCCATTGAGTGTAAACATTGCAATTGTTCTGTAAAAAAAAGCCTTAAGAATCTCATAATGTTAGAGTTAGTTAAGTCGGATGCTATGCTTATAGAGAAGAAAAAATAGAAAGAAAAATATTAAGATTAGAAATGAGGTTTTTTTAAACTGCAACAAAAATACGTCTAGTATTTAAGAAACTATAATGAAAGGAACTATTGGAAATTTGTGAAATTAAAAATTAATGGTACTCAGATGTATAGTATGGAAATATTCTACTTCTCTCATTTATATCTGTCAAAAATATGCATTGCTAAAGATTCCTGTCTCCATATATCCATTAAAAGTACACAATAAAGGACAGGGCAAAAAACAACAGCTGAGAATCAAGTACTCAAAATTAAATTAATTGTGGTGCCTGTTCCTGCTTACTTTCTAGGTTCCAAATAGCAAATGAAAACAGCTGGTGTTTATATTTAAAATAAAGTTTGTTTAAAGGTATACAATCTGCCAAAACTTAGGCTGCAGAAATACAGGCCCCACACAGCTTTCACCCAACTGGATGGCTTGAATCTGACCAGAAGATCACAAGAAATCACTAGAATGGTCCCCCTAAAAACTGATCCAGTGCCCTTTTACAGATAAACTCTTCCATGGAATTGCATCCATATAAGTATTTCCCTGTTAGCTGCTCTTGTGTTTGATTTAAAAAACTATCTGAACCCCATAATTAAAAGATAAGTTTCATGGGTCAATAGAAATTCAAAATCTTCACTAAAAATGTAAGCAGGACTGGTACCTGAAGCTGTTTTTAACTAGATGCTGCTTCAACTATTCAGCAACAACTTCCTGGAGACAAATTAGAGGTGCTTCTGTTTCTAATGCCTTTAATTGTCTCAATTTGATCTTTCATCTTAATACAGGAGGTTAAAGTATGCTTTTATTTTCTGCTATGGAATAAGGAGAAACATGCTTGAATAATAGTTCAGGACCATTCTGTGTTTATATGTGCTG
Organism: Alaudala cheleensis; assembly: GCA_013398995.1. Classification (NCBI taxonomy): domain Eukaryota; kingdom Metazoa; phylum Chordata; class Aves; order Passeriformes; family Alaudidae; genus Alaudala; species Alaudala cheleensis. The sequence continues at coordinate 74,046 of VWYE01008148.1, read as the reverse complement.
GAGAAGAAATAGTTCTTATGAGTCCTCTGCTCTGATGTTCACAATTTAAGCTAGTGTTTGGTTAACCTTTTGTTTGCACGTAGTTCTGGCAAAATGTACTCACATCTCAGCTGAATTTTTTTTGTTTTGTTTTGCTTTTTTGTTTGTTTGTTTAAGTTTGGTTTTGGTTTTTTTTATAAATGCTGGGAATCTACACCAACAGAGACAAGTCAAGGATTTCCAGGTCTGGCATGACATTAGAGTCACACTAACAAAAACTGTCATATTTCATCAGCTATTGGCTGATGATTTATACAAATTTTATCCAGGTTTGCTGTTTGGTTAAAGCTGTTCTCCTTTGCCAGTAAATAATAGTTTGGTCTTGACAGCCCTTTCCAGGACATATTGCTGCTTAGGAGAAACTGCTGCAGCTGCCACAGGAGTGACTCAAGCAGACAATCTGGGAACAGAACAAACTGCTTATAGGCAGCTTCTGAAATAGAGAAATGCACACACAAACACACATATAAAAAGTATAATTGACTGTGCAACAGGAATGATACATGAGAGCTCACATTAATTATACATTCCAAATATTAAAGAGAACAATATAGTAATAACAAAGAAACATGAAAACTCTGCACATTTATATAATCTTATTGCTGAGGCACTATCTGCATAAGTTGTGCCAACAAAGGATTACGCTGTTAGAGAAGTATAAATAGATTTTGTGTTCGAATTTATTTTTCTGTATTTTTAATGCTGTTGAGAAAGCCAGTATTTTAATGGAACCACAATTCGTAGAAACAATAAGGCTTCCAAACCTAACAGTTACAATAAGCCAAAACTTGTTCTCATTTGCAACAGTGATTGAATCTTTAGAGGCCAGGATGAGACACAATTCTGATAAAGCTATTTTCCACAAACCTAGGCTGGAGAAAAATCTCATCTGTCTTCTGCTAACAAGAGCTGTATGCTTTTGGTTTTTTTATGGAGAGGGTAACAAGGGATTCTTGCAATTTATGAACAGGACAGATACTGCTATTTTGGAAGTAAGGATGTTGCTCATGTACATTATTTGCCTCTCTTTTCTGCTGTAGTATTAAGAAGAAGGTTAGTATTTGCAAAGTAGATAGGATTACTGAATAGAAATTGCAAAAGCGTGTTTTTCAGGTAGTGGAGAGATCCAGTATGTTTTATGCATCACAGAAAGAAGAGATGCATCATTCCAGGTGCTAATACCAGATGACAGAATTATTTTTTATTACTTTAGAATCATGTTGCAAATCCTGGCACTGTTGGGTAATGCAGAGCCATCTGAAAAGGATGGGTGTGGAGTGTTATGCACGTGTTTTAGTCAATGACAATACACTGGGGGTAATACATTCCACAGGAGTTTAGAAATGCAAGTTTGGAGTTTAGTTTAAGCAAGTCTTGCTTCTGAAATCAGTAGAATGATATGGGTGGTTCCCAGAGGCAATCTAAGCTAGAGCTAGAATAAATCACTCTTTCAGGATGTCATATTTGGCCTTTGCCAAAATCACTGGAGATAAAAGCTGATGCACAGGGATAGACTTCAGTTGCATTTGAGGTGTTTCTCGGTAAATCTCATGCTTACATTACCCTTCAGAGCAAAACCAAAATATCTGCTGTATCCTGATATGAACCTGGGGACACTTAGAGTGCTTGTGCAGAATATCTAATTATGTCTGTTTCTTGCTATTTTCACATGGTTCATGCTGTGCAAAAACATTAGTTTTGGGGTTCCTCCTAAGAGGGCTATGACACCAGACACTGCAAGGGCTGATGAGTTTTGTAAGTGGCCTGATTTTATAGACAGTGGCATATAACTGGGAATAAGCAATTGGTATGTTAGCAATGGCTTAAACCTTTTTGTGGCTTTGCCAGATGAAGCATAATTCAGACAAAAACAAAATTGGAATGGGAGGACAGTGACAGATTCTTGTAAAGAAACTAAGCCATTGTCCTTTTTCAATATCTCAAATTATCACATTTGTTTGAATCATTAGTACTTTATGCAGATAATTTCTAGCATAGCAGGACATGAAATCCAGCTTGTCTCCTTTCTGGGTAAATAATAAATAAATATACTGTACTCTATTTGGGAGAAGGGAAACAGACCATGTTTTAGTCTGGATGCAGATGAAAGTGCTGCATCAACACCCTTTGAAGAATGACATTTTTTGTCTATGCTTTGTCTAGATTAGTACAAAACTCAATATTTTGATCTTGAAAATACAACGCATCCCAATATCTCTCCTTAATAAATCACAGAAGCTTTATCAAAAAGTGCATGAAAGTAATTGTTCTGGTTATTCTTGAGTTTTACTTACTCTTTTTTGAAACTTGGTTAAAAATTGTGTGATGTGCCACTTATCGAGAAGTAGTATTCCCATGCTATCCTATCTTTAAATACAGCTTCATTTCAGTGGAGGGAATTGTATTATTTTATTTACGGGAAAAGGATAACAACATGCTTTGGTGTGGGACTGAGCTCATCCTTCTCCTTTGAATAATGTATACAGCATATCTGTAAGGTTCACATTGTGTGATTGCATGAAATATATAACTGTAATCAGACTTCTGAGCAGGAATTTATTCTATTTGAACAGCAGACTCCTTACTGAAGTGAAAATTATGTGAAGGGGAAAACTAAAGCATGTCTTGATATTTCTTCTTGTATGTACTAAGACATCAAAATTTTTCTTTGAGAACTGGCAGAACATAAGAGTTAGCATATTTAATTAAAAAGGAGTTTCATAGCATACTTTCTGGGTTTTTTTTTTCTGTGAAAGGCTGTTTTCTCCTTACATTACACAAGAAATCAGATTAAAGACAACAGAATGTTTTGTTTGTTTACTTGCTTGTTTCAGAACATATGTGGTCCAAAACAGTTGACTCCTGTCTTTCACTAACCTATTTGTCTGACAAACCTAAAAGCTTGTATACTTGAGATGTTACTCTATTGATGTTGTCTTTGCCCATCTGTTTTTCCATTTTGGGACTTGCCCTAAAGTAACACCCCTTTCATGCTGCCATCCTATTTATGGAGACATAAGCAGAACAGTAGCACTTATGTGAAAGAGCTGTCTTAACAAACACATGTAGTACTCCTAAAGTATTCAAGCACCCAATATTCTTGTTTAAGTTCCATGGAATGCAGAACAGATGCAGATGAAATTAATAAATTTTAAAACTGGTATCTTCTGCAAGCTTAATTTAAAATGCTGGAGCTCTGAAAAGTAATAACCTTGTCAAAGATATAGGGATATATTTACACAACCTCTTCACAGCAGAATCATTACTAATTAAAAAAAAAAAAATGCTGCAAGAGGCCAGTCTGGAGATGAACTATTGTTTTAAACTAAAATAAATAAGTACTTACAAGAACAATCTGTCTAATCAAACTTGAATTCAGTATATTTGCTTGTTGTGCAAAACAAGCTTTCATTAAAAGTTGGCCAAATTGAAATAAGTTGTGATTTTAAAATCAGAACATTCCAGTGCAATGAGTCTTAAAAGAAGTAATCCACATTGCATTTTTAAAGAAACAAATCAGTTCAGTAGGAGTTTTTGCTCCCTGCCTGTCTCTACCTCTCTGCTCTCCTATTTGATTTGGACAGGGAGGTAGAATAATTTTCAAGGTTGTATTTTTTTTTGATTGATTTGCTGGTATGCAGTTTCATGACTGCAGAATGTGAAAGAGAAAGAAGAGTCATTTCAGGAGCAACAGAAAAGACTCTGCACTGTGGATTCCACAAATCATTTTTTTAGAGCCACCCTGAGTCACAGAACACAAATAAATAATAGTGAGAACACAGACAGGTATGCTTTTGTTACATGCAACAGTAAAGGCTGTAATGAATCGCTTAGGCCAAAGTAACACAGTCATTTTAATTCACAGTGAGCTGAAAGTGCTACTTGGAGATAGTTTTATCCATCCTTTGACCCTGGGTACTCATGTTTCAGCACCAGTTCACATAAGGCTGTGCAAAAGAGATGAACAAACAGGTTTTATCTGGACCAGTTCCAGGTCAGTGCTAATTGTAAGTGTAAAGGATGGAATTGCAGAAAACATGCAGGAGAAGTGAATGGGAGGGGGTGACGGGGTCCTCTTGTCTCACTCCAGGCCCGAGTGGTCTGCCCATGGAGCAGGCAGCAGCTGTCACACCTGATCTGACGTGGGCTGCTCTTGAGCTGGGCATTCATGGCTATTTCCCTCTCTGCCTCATGTCCCTGCCCCTTGCTTGCACCAGATCACTTGGTCTTAGAACTACAGGGCATCTTGGGAGGGTAGGTTTCTGTCATACCAGAAACTGGCTCAGTATATGGTTTAAGAATTGAAATATTTTATATAATTGAATGGGAGGGGGCAATGGGGTCTTGTTGTGAGAATGGAAGATGGCAGAGTTCATATGAAACTGCACCCTGCCATCACTGGGACTAAGAAGACATCTTTGTGGCTGGACACTCTCATTAAAAAGAAAAAAAAAATAATAATAAAAAAATCATGCTCGTGTAATTGAAAAGAACCTTTCTATTTTAATTTTTACAGCATTTCTCAAGTCTGAGGAGTAATTAAAGCAATCTGGAAATCAATTCCATTCCTTATAATTGTCACGGTTACTAAATCTATGTAAGCATTAAAATGATCTTTGCTATAGGATGATATTTAGCATACAAACATCTTCATGTAAGAATGGAGTAGAATCTTATTGCTCATCTTGTCCACGTTTGGGACTGGAGATGTTCAAATCTCTTCAGGATTTCTGCTTTATAAACCATCACAATTACAGTAGATGCCCCCTCCATTCAATACCACTAAACCCTTCAAAACTGTGTACTGCTCAGCTAATTTCAAATAAGAAAAAAAATCTATTTTTTACATCAAATGGGTCATCACTCTCAATGTCTAGTTCAAGCAATATGACAGTATGGAAGAAAATCTGGGTTTTTTTCAGAAGTTCTGCAGCTGCAGGATTTTGTCACAGTCTTCAAGAAAAACTTGAGACCAACCTGTAAAAATATTATTATAATATTATTTATAATAAAATTGTCACTATTATTAGCGTAGTATTTCTTACACATTTGTATGCATTTCTATACTATTATTTCTTAAACATTTACACCTTCAGAGTTTTATTTCATAGTAGCACATAAAACAGAATTACATAGAGACTTCGGAAGGTCCTGCTCTAGCATGGACTGTTCTAGGGGCTCTGCCATCACTTAGGAGGGCAAAATCCCTTTCTCTTTCACCTTCCTAGATCTGTTTTCAGGAACTTGTGATTCTTGCCAAGCAACTGATGGTTGCAGGCCATAAGAGTGGCCTTCACTGTAATCTATTTCCACCCCAGCCACAGAATGACATCAGATCTATCAGTTCTTGCTGCGTTTTCCAGGCAAGGTGCCAGTAACTTTGCCATATGCTGCCAGCAGGGAACCTTAACAAAGACATGTTAAAAAAGCGATTGCTTTTCCTTTTTAAAAGACAAAGGAAACTGTATATATGTCTAGATGAAGAGGAGCTCTAGCATAACTGAATGTCTTTTCTTTTGCAATAAATTGCATCTTAAATCAGTTCAAATTCTTAAAATGCAATTTTTCGAGGAAAAGAAACCTACACAATTTGGCAAAACCAGATTAAAAACAGATTAGATGCTATAAAATGTTATAGTAAAAGACATCTTCTGTGTCTGCTAAGCATTGTGCTAATGAGTGATATAATGAATATTAGAAAAAGTACCAAATTGATTCCTAAATGTCACAATTACATTTTAACAGAGGACATTAAAAGCAGTTATCCTTTCTTGATTGCTTAGAGGTTTTATTATTTCATTATAACATATCATACAAATCCAAACCAATCAGCTTCTTTGTTTACAGATAATAAATAAATAGAATTTAAAGGGAGCTATAGAAACCTCTTCAGCAGAATTTATTTTATAGCAAAGCACAAAGATTTTTGTCAGAACAACTGAAGCATTTTTTATCCTCAGCAAGACCAAAATAAGATTGCATTGGAAAAGCTTTATGTGAGAAGGGCCATTGGCACTCACATTTAAAGTAATTATTCTTGTAAAATTAATTAACTTTTTTTTTTAGTCCAAACCCTTAGAATACTTCCCATTAGTAACAGCAGGTCCATGCTTTTTATGTTCATTGTGGCAGATGTTCTTTACATCCCAGATTTCCTCAGAACAACAGAATGGTTTGATGGATGAAAGACTACATCTGGAAAAAGTGTATCAGTCAGCGTCATTAAAGCCTGAGCCAGAGCCCACTGAAATCAGTGGGAATCACTGGCTTATGTTCACATTTTTCATATCTTGTTAAGAGGGAGTAAGCCTTGATTATTAAAAAAGAATGGAATTACATTCTTTACTTATATTGCACATAATTTCTTTCTCCAACAGTGAGGAAGAGAAAGGTTGTTTTGGCAGAAGAATCTGTCATGGCACTTACTGATAGCTAGACTTGGGATCCCATGAGACTTCCAGGTTTGCACAGTGACTACCAGCTGGCAAACACCCTTGGGGGGTCTCCAAAGGCTCATAAAACCTGCTGGGAAGGTCTACTGACAAAAGGGAAGAACATTTAAGCAAACAAGGAAGCTAAAGACTCAGGTTTCTATGACAGCATTTTGGCCAGGCCAGGATTAGTTTTAGAAGTAGCCAGGAGGAGATATGGCTAGCACCTGAAGGTTATTCTGTAGCACCTCACATCATTTTTCAGAGACTGGGGAAGGATCTCACTTCCAGGTTGGGGGAGTATGGTGTGGTTGGCTTGGGCTCCATGGTGAGCATTTTGCATGTGAACAATTAATCTCTCTCCTGTACACTTTTTTATTAATATTGTTGCTGTTACTGTTTGCTTTCTTGTTTCTTTGTTGTCTCCAGAAAACTGTTCTTCAGCAGCAGAATCTGCAGTGAGGTTTGAGTTGATGATGATGTCCTCTGTATAGGCTTGAGTGACAGGGAGTAGTCTCATAGTGGCTAAGTAGGTAGGCATATACAGCCAGGGTAATAATGGGAATATGTATACAAACATACCTATACAGTTCAGAAAGCTCTTCTACTGAAAATACATACTGTTGTATTTTACTTTTCCTGGACTCTCTTACAACATGTGTACCATGTAATCCAAAATTCCCCATAATTAATTGAGGCTGAGGACTTTAGGAATGCAAGAAATCTTTTAATGTCTGATGGGAACTTTCCCTGGCATCATTTGACTGCAGTAAACCTTGGGGCAGTCTGCACTTTATTTCAAAGTCTTATTGTTCAGAGACTCTTCATACCGAATTCTCTCCCCTTTGTAATTTAAAAAAGCAGTAACATTTGATTCAGTCTTTTTATATTTTACCATATAATATTAGACAAAAGAGATCACTGAAAAGGTTTGCTGTAATGGCCAGGTGAAATGTAAAAGCTGTAAGATTTCTCTTTGGAAAGATATTTGAAGAATTGGGTCTCCATATTAAGGATGGTGATGTTTGGATAGACAAAAAAAGGGTCTGCCATTTGGATTCAGACAGGTTGGTCATTGCTTTAATTGCTCATTGACAGGAAAAAAACCATACAAGATTTCATACTAATATTCTCCATTTACAGTTGGCAGATAAGTTAAAAACAGACTTACTCTTGAGTTTATTCCCTACTTGAGGAAATACTGCACTTTTTCCTTTGAAAACTCACCAATTTCATTAAACTAGGAATAATTTATTTGAGTGCGACTGTATTCTCTGCTGACTTGCTATTGTGTAAGTCCTTCTAAAATGGTCTTTATTGAGCCACAACAAAGATTCCTTTTTTTCTTAAGGCAAAAGTACAGGCAGAAGATATTGTTTTCTCTCCTTCTCCAGCAGTTGAACAGCAGCACTGAAATGGAGATTCAGACACCTACTCTTGCAACAGGCTGCACACTGAAGGCTCAGCCTGAAGAGAACCACTGGAATGCCAAGATAATTCAAACACCTGATGTGTTTGACATGACCTGAAATACTGAAATATTTCTAGGCATTTTTTTAGGTATTATGTTAGTGATGGAGCTGCCATGACATTTTTATACTAGATACACTGTTTAAGCTCTTCATAATTTTCCACTAAAAATGACTTTTTAAGATGATTTTTGTATGTTCATGAGGGTAGTACTTGAAGGTGCTAAACTGACAACACTTAAAATCTATTTAATGGATATAGCAATGACAGTACAGTGCCCAGCTCCCAGCAGTGTGTCAGTAATACCACATTTCTTCTACCAAAAAGGCAACTGAACATTTCAACATCCTTGGTTTTCTGCTGAGCCTTGCAGAAATAAGGAGATCAGACATTCTGAAGGTTTCTTTCATCTGGAGCATGAATTCTCCCTTCTTTTGCCCTTACTTGAAAAAATCTGACTCTAGTAGCATCTTCAAAGGGGGAATTACCTTTTAATAGATGTTTTATTAGCCAGAAACTTCCAAAGAATGATGAACAAACGATAAACTAGTAGTTCTATTTGTTTTCTCTGCTGTATGTTTTATTTACTTCTGATTACTACATTTGGAGGATTTGTTGGGAAGCCCTATCTTTGCAGTGCCCAGAAGGTTAGAGAAACAGTGAATAAATTTTAGGCACTTCACAGTTCTTTTCATTTTATTGATGTGGGGTTTTTTCCTGTTGAGGAATGAAGGCAAAGTATGCAAGCTGACTACAGAAGATAACAAAGAGTGTGGGCGTGTTATTTTCAGAAATGAAAGTGTGAATATTCCTTTGGAGAGGGAAAAAAAGGAGAGCAGAAAAAATATTTGGGACAAGAAAGACAGAAGGGCTGAGAGGGCTTGAGTCATGGGACAGAGTACAAGAGAAAAGGAGGAGGGAGCAGTTGAGGAATGTGAGGTGCTAATGAGGAGCAGGGGCAGGCAGCCATTAATTAACTTCTGTTTGATCACCTATTCCTGCCAGAACTATGTATGTAGAGACTGGAATAATCCTAGCATTGCAGCCTGTCCCAGAGGGCTGAGCTGAAAGTCAGACATACATCTGCTTTGACATTCTTAAAGGATTCATGAATTCCTCCACTGTTCTACAGGGTGCTCCTCTCCCATTGTCTGTGCTTGAGAGCACTCATTCTTCGAAGCTGTCTGCACTGCTCAGCCTGATCTTCTATTTGGGCCAAATTTGGGGGCAGTTCCTTTTACTGTTCCTTCCTGTTATGTGTCCTGCCAATCACTGTGTGTGGGACAAGAGCAGGGGCTTGTCCATTGGCAGGGAGGAGGTTTAGCAGAACGTACTGCTGCACACGGTATCATGGATCTGCAGAGTCTCAACGAAGGGATTCGAGCCCTGCTACTTGTCTTTTAAGACAGAAATAGTGTGTGAAGGGAAATAGTAGGATAGGGATTGCCAGTCAAAAGGGAAAAAACATCACCCAGGGAGTGAAAAGCTGACATATACAATACCTCATTGAACAGGGAAGCTGATCAGATTTTGAAAGACAATACTAGAGTTCATGGGCCAAAAGCATATTTGGGTAGTTCTGGCAAAACCAGATTCAGGAAAAAAACTCACTTTGCAGTTATACCTTCTATGTAGCCAAATAATTGATGAAGGAAACAGGAGCAGTCAGTGCGAACACATCAGCTATGGATGTGGTGAGATGCTACAAAAACCCTTGGAAATTCAAGCACAGAATTCACATTTACCTTTGGAATTTTCTATCCTTCCAAAATATTCAAAATCAGAAACACAGAAAAGTATTGTTGAAAGTATTTCAGCTACATAATTATATCATACACCAACCAACCATCTCTATGCTCTGTTTAAATACTTCTATACCACCACCAACCCACCCATCTTTGCAATGCCAGGAGGAGTTCTGGCTCTGGTACACGCTGTACTGTGCTACATGCAGTGCAGGCTCTGGCCACAGAACGTATACTTGCCAAACTTACATACCTTCCACACTTCACCGTGATAGGAAGATGTGTGCTGTTATAAACGAAATGTATTTGAGCGTCCAATTAATGAATCAAATAAATTTATTCCGAAATCAAATGACAAAATGCCAGGAAGCCACAACAAAAGGCAGAGCCGAGCCCGGGATCAGCGCTGGGTGAACCGCGTGTACAGTCTCTACCACACTGCACCCCCAGTTCACAAAGTCTGCTCGGAGCAGCCAGTTCTTATACTGTTCTTCTGCCCGGAGGCCATATTGCAACAGTCTATTCGGTGTCCAGTCCTCGTTGCATATTCATCTAAAATCTTTTCAGCGTTGCTGGACTGCTGAATAGTTTTCCAGACGGAGGGAGATGGGTGTTTGAATGGATTTCCGAGGAGTCCCATTCAGATGTTATCCTCGGCATCGGTGCTGATGGTCTTAGTAACTGCTCTCATCACCGGTCCGATACCGATCTGATTCGTGAGTCCACCCGTCTTTCTGTTGCAAATCCTGGTCTCCGGCCTTACTGGCAGCAGTGATATAATCTCAAGGTGTACATTCCAAGATCCCCGACCCGACTTTTATTGTGGTAAGACTTAAGGTTTTTATGATCAAACATTATGACATTTAATACAGCAGAGAAAACATGAATTATTTCAGGGCATATATCACAGTGCTAATGTCTTCACAAACAATTCCATGGGTGAGAGTATGGGTATTAATGTCTTTGAAGTAAGTCTTAATATCTCTCCTAACTTCAAGCAGCAGATTTATTAGAGAGCCTAAACAGCTGGGCTTCTGAAATGGACAAGTGGGAGTTTCTGAACTTTGGGGAGCAGGTTTGTTACAGAGCCCAGTCTGACTCCTGAAACAGACCAGTGTGTCTGCACGAGCCTGCACTTCCGCACTTTGGGGTAAATATTCAAGAAGGGAATATGTGGCAGGTGGTTGGGGAAGGCTGTACCTTCCCAGTACCTCAGCCAATGGGGAAAGGAAGAGGGCAACATGCGGTCAGGAGTTTAGGATAAAAGGATGCTGCGCCCTCCGAAACCCTGAGCGAGAAAAGTCAGCAGGTGTATGACTCAGTGGACTCTCTCCCTTTATTCGAGTGAAGTTGCAGGACTCCTCTGTCTCCTTTACGGACATTGGCTTTTCATAGCGTGATTTTCCATACAACGAGTTTGGCCCTACATTTATCCATCATTAAACACACATCTCCAATTTTAAAGCTGTTACAATCCTGATTGGCGCTTTGATGTTCAGTACTATTGTCGATCCTCAAGCTCCTAAAGTCATACCTTTGTGCCAGAGCATCAGTTCTTTTAAAACTTTTGTGCAAGTGGCTGATTTTGGTGGTGTGGGGGTGAGAGGCGAAGGGAACTCTGTAAAGACCATGTGCACGCAGGGGCCAGGGACAGCCCTTGCAACCGAGGCAAAGCTGGGACTCTTGCAAAGGTAATGGTCCAGCTTTGCTCTCTTTGCTGTCCATCTCTCACCATTAGGTTTTGTGCTTTTGAGCTCCCAGACTCGAGTGATGTGGTCAAACAATAATCCCTGGGACTTGTATTGTCATAGATAACAGAATGATTTGGAGTTGAAGGGCACATTGAAGGTCACAGAGTTCCAGCCGTGGGCTAGGACACCTTCAATTAGAACAGGTTGCTCAGTGTGCCCCCATCCAACCTGGCCTTGAACATCTCTGCCCAATTTTCTTTTGTTTGGTTGGCTTTTTTCTTTCTTTGTTTTTTCCCCAGATTGCTTTTCTTCCGAAGTGCAGGAATGAACCTGACAATGCAACAGAGTCCACGGGAAACTTCGCTCTTCGAGCAGGGGTTAAATGAGAACAGCTTAATAACGCTTTCTCGTTTCCACAGGGGGAAATGGAAAACTAGCCGGAGCGGTTTTTAGAGCTGTTTTTTACAGGCAGTACCCTGAGAAGGAGCGGTTCTGCGCTGAGAGTTGGCGATCAGCGCGGTCACGGCGGTACCGCCGGAGCCGCCCCGCGGGGNCGGGGCGGGCGCGGGTCTGCATCCGGGTCGCCGCCGTGCCCATTGTCTGGGGAAGGGGCCCGGGGCTCGGCGGCGCTGCACCCGAGGGCCCCTGCCCGCCCGCCGCCCATCCGCGCAGGCTTTAGTAAGTGATCCGCAGCGGTTCTGCCGGCCCTGCCCCACGAGGGTGCCGCTGTGCCCGCGGAGCGTCTCCGCCCCCGGGCGAGCGGGCGCATCGCCGTCCCTTGGGCGTCCCACGGTCCCGGCTGCGCGTCTCCCCCCTGCGTCTGGTCGCTGGCGGATCACGCCGAGGCTCGTTCTCGGGGGATGCTAGCTGCTCCGGGGGCGTCCGGCGGCCCCGGCGCCCGCCCAGCCCTCCCCGTGCTGCGGGCAGCCCGCGGTGCGCGGTGCCGTGCGGTTCCCGGCGCCTGCAGGGAGCACCAGCGCTCCGCCGGGAGGGCGGACCCTGCCCTGCCTCACCTGTGGGAGCGGGTGTCCCCGGGACCCCGGGGCGGCTGCATCTGCCGGCTGCTCTCGGGACTGCCCCTGCCTGTCACGCCCGTGCCGCCTTGTAATTTAAATGCTCTTAGCGATGCTGAATTCTTTTTATGCCACCCAGTAACAACACTGTTTTTTTCCCTGCAGTGGACCGCAGTTCGAAGAGGAGACAGGTGAAGCCTTTGGCAGCTTCGCTGCTGGAAGCTTTAGATTATGATAGCTCTGATGACAGTGATTTTAAAGTTGGAGATGCTTCAGGTAAATATGTTTTCTCATCTCCTCGGTTCAGAGTTATCTCATTTCTGGTTTATGGTTACTCATTTAATATCATATAGGAGGCAGAATGCTTGTAGTGAGTCTGCTGGGACTTGAAGGGAGTGACTTGATTAGGTAACTGGGAATCAATACTTCAGTTGTGATTATTTTTTTACAACAGAAATCTCATGATTGTGAAACAAATTTTGTTAGAAACATTTGAGTAGCTTCTGTGCAGACTGCCTTAACTATTTTTATTGCTTTTGAGTTCTTCAGTACAGGGATAATTTTTTGAATAGTCACTGTATTTAGTATTGAAATAAGAAGAATCTAAAGCCATTTTGTTTTGAACAAGTCTGGATAATAGTTTGTTTTGGACTTATGAACTTGACTGTTTCTCAAGGTTAATTCTACTTGGTGAGTAAGAACTTAAAACAAAAAGATAATCTGTTCTGGTTTTTGTTGTTTCTTGCAATAGGCTAACTTAAGGTGTCTATTCAGATAGAAATATGCAGGCAAGTGTACACGTTTCATAGTAGAAGAAAGTCCTTACCACAGAGTGTTGTTGCTTTGTAGTCTTTCCGATGTGTGCAGATTTCTGTATCTGCAGTGAACATTCGCAGAAACTGAAAATAGACAAGATGGCCAAAATAAAATCAGTGAATTAAAGTATATTGAAGGAAATGGGAAGAAGGGATAGGACCATGTTGATCAATAAATTGCACGTTGGATGTTCTGTGACGTACGCTGAGGGAAATAAACAAGAAGATGCAGGATGTATAAGATGTGAGGGAAGCATTATGGCAGCTTATCAAATAACTTGACTTGGTTATTTCTGCAGTGGGGGTGCTGGTGGATGTTTTGTGTGATGTACAGTGCAAAGATGTTCCCATTTAAAGGCTTACTCTTTAGCATTTGGCAAGTTCCTCTGTATAGATGAACTTAGAAATGCTTAATAATCATTCACCCAGTGTCAGGTTTAACATATGCCCCAGTGCTCCTTGTTCGTGGTTTGTTTTGGTTTGGTTGGTTGGTTTTGTTCTCATCACCTCTTCCCCTAGACTTAGATGTTTCCCTTGGTTATTCTGGTAGAACAGGCTGCAGTGGCTTAGAGTAAAACTGATGTCATCTTACCAATTTCATTTTAAGACTTTTGGGGGCTTGTTTCATCCACTTTCTTAATTGTGTTCTGAGGCTTTTTGATCCTTTCTTTTGAATAAGGATATAATTTGCCATAAAAGGAAATTATTTTTAATTACCAAAGAAAATCTCTCTGTTTTGGAACAGTAATGTAGGCAGGATTTAAGGGAAAATGAGAGTTGGAAAGGGAGTATGGGTGGTGAACACATAATTCAGGGCAGTATATTAGTTGATCAGGAGACAGTAATTTATTAAAAATAAATGAATACAGCTTCCTCACTCAAGAGTGTGTGAGTGCAGAAGATTCATTTGTAATTGCTATCCTTTTTAACTTTTAGGACATTTGTGTATATATATACTAGATGGGGCTGGTCAGTATCTAGTCTTGAGTGTATTTCCAAACCAATTTCACTTTGAGGAAGTATAATGGATTTTCCTTTAAATATGCAACACTGAATTGAAACAAGCTTATGAGGAAAAACCCAAGTTCTACTTAAAATGTTTTTTTCTAATTGCTGTTTTGTGTTCCTAAATCTCATGAAGTGTTGTTTTAGCATTTCTGAGCCTATATCTATAATTTGTAAGAGAAATTTATGTTCTGTTTAATAAAACTTAAAATTTTGTGAAAACACTTTGAAACAGCAAGAAAATTTGCCATCTCATACTTTATTCAAAGATTTTCAGTGTGGAAAAAGAAATTTGGGAAGGTTTGGAGAAGTCGGGGAATAGAAAGTTACTACAAATAAGAGTTTCTTATGTATAATACAAGTTTAAGTGAATAGTTGCAGGAAATCTGAAGCAGAACATCTGGACTGTTTTGAAATTAAGCTGGTGTAACATACTGTTAAATTTGTTTGCACTTAGTCCATTTTGATTTGGCTGGAAGAAGTGATTAAATAAAGGGACTTTCTTACACACACACACAGAGACATATGTAGGACTCTCCATGAGCAACCTGTTGCAAATCAGTATTTAGTATTTGCTTGAATTCAAAATGGCTTTGTGTAGTTTGCTTACAAAAGGAAATAAGTGTGTCAGAAGTAAGAACCAGTCTGCATTGAGTACGAGCATAATTTCTAGTCTGGCAATTCTACAGCTCCAGGACATATGTTTATGTTTATTTCGTTCACAAATGCATATATAGGTGTTTAAAAAAACAAAGCAAATTTGAAAAGTAGGTTGAAGGATTATTTAAATACAGAGTTAAAACAATTCTGAAGTTGTTTTCTCCCTGAAGACTGTGTTGTGTCCATATGTCTGAGCTTCAGGATCTCCAGTGATGTGTACTAGTAGATGATACTGTGCAAGTATACGGGAATTGAACGTAGAACACCTAAACTTTTACACACCTTCATTATTCTACCAGATTTCTTGGAATATGCAATGCAGTAAGGATATGAGAAGTTGCTATTAAGTGGTTTTAGGAAGCAGCTGGCATTTCTGAATTTTTGTTTCCGGAGTCCTGGAACCTTGGTAAATTTTTTTCATTATAAAAAATATTTCAAATCACCTAACCTCTACTTCCACCAGAAAATCCACAGGCAGCATTGACTTACAGTGTAGTTTATTTCTTTTCTTTTGGATGTAGGTCATACCAGCAGTCAGTTGGCCTTTCCTGCTAAAAGATCTCAACATTCTGACATCTCTTTAGAGAAATTGATTTTGGAACTATTACATTCTTGTAAATTTACTTAATGTAAATAGTTTTCAGGCCTCTGGGATTTTCATTATGTTTATACTGAACAAAGTAATCTTTAATGGCTTCTCTGTTTCTATTAGTAATGCCATATTTTTAGTACTGTATTCTTCTGCTTTTTGTAAAAATCTTGAAAAAAATGGTCTATGAGAAAGACTGTCATTTGTAATCCTACTGTGGAATCAATAAAAAAACAGTCCCTTTGGAGTCAGAGTGTGCAAACATGTGACTTGAAATGATGGTGCTGTAATACACTCAACTTCAGGCTCTTAATAGGATCTCTGCAATACACATCAGTTATTTTAAGTTAACTAAAGCATGCTTTGTGGAATCCTTTTGTTCATTTTTTTTTTCTGCAATGGGAGCAGCTGGAGATACACTGATGTCTGAAATCAGAGTACAGATGTAGAATAATTCCCAGCAGGACTCCAAAGCAAGAATTCACCACTCTTCTCTCTCATCGGTGAACTCAGTCAGTTTTGTCAGTGCATATACTGAAATTGAAATCATACAGAGGAATGTAGTGGTCCCTGAACAAGAATCATGTGTGAATTTAAGGACTGGTTCTTATTGCAGTGTAGCTAAGAAGAAAATAACTGAATGCTGCCTTTGAAGAACTCAATCCTGTCACTACTTCTGCTGCTAGTCTTGTTAACTCAAATTTTTACATACATTCTTTTTTTTTTTTTGGTGTTGAGGTGTGAAGCCTGACTTGCATTTGTCTTGTGTACTGTTCTTGCAGTTGAAGTCAGTAGAAGATCTGTGTAAAACAAGTAATGATCTACATAAATGCATATAAATCTAGTCTTAAAAACCTGTGTCTTAATCGAGAAATATAAAGTTGCAAATATCATTATCTTTATGTAACTTGTTTCCTCTTAGCACAATGGAGATTACACTTTTGCTTTCCTACACAGGATATTGTAATACAAAGGAATTTTTGTGAAGGATTAAAATACTGTAGTTTTAACAATACAGAAATCTTGATGAAGAAACAAATATGTTTGGTTTTTTTAGACTAAACCTAAATGATAGGCAAGAGTAAAGTTGTAAGGTGTTTCAGTAGACAGTGAAAGTAAAGGAAAATATTGACTAGTTAATAATTAGTAAATTATTATGTATTTCCATATTAATGTGTAGTTCCTGAGACTGGAATTCTCAAGGGCTTTTTTCTAATTGAGAAAATGAAAAATACCTGCAGTATGTTCTTTTGGAGCATCTCCATCTCAGGTAAAACTTTTGTCCGTACATATGTCTGCCACCCTAAGTAAAACTTCGGAGTCACTGACAAGATTTGCAACTTCCATTTTCTTTGGAAACACTGTTATTCCAGGTGCTTGCTGACAAGCAGTTGGTGGGACACCCAATTTCATCAGTGTTCTAACATTATAAATGAGGCACTTCCTAATGACTCAAGTCAAAATTGGCAGTCTTTAGTTTTGAGTGGTTTTGCAGCTTGAATAGACACCTACTGAGATGTCATATGACATAAGTATTGCTAGGGTAAAAGTGAGGAAGCTGCTTACTAAATGACTTTCCTTTGTTCCCTTTCCGTCATTTTTTCTATTAAACTAAATACTTGTTTTCTGAAATGTGTAATTGTGGATCAGTGGTCTGTTTCATCTCCTGCTCTGCCCAGTCTCCATCTGCAGTCAATACATATTAGATACTTCTTTTCAAAACATTATTTGAAAAGACAGTTTCTCTCCATAGAGCTGTAGCATCTTAATCTATATTGGTTTGGTTTTGTATGTTCTTAATCTTATGTTATTTTGGACAGTTCAATTTTTTTAACTGTCAGCACCACCAATGTTGAATTAAGCATTTCCTTAAGGTATTACGGAGTCTTTATTTGTGGTATCTAGATCAGATGGGTAGGTACTACAGCTCCATTTGCATGTTTGGTATAGCGCATATGCCAAGGATTTTTTGTGGTACTGGAGCTGTTCTTCTGTAAGGAAATTTATGGCCAGAGGCTGTTGACAAACATTTTAGTAGTGCTTTCCACATTTCCCATCCATGAGGATGCAGGCACCCTGGCTGAGGGATTGTACAAGGTGCTTGACATGGTGTTCTAGCAGAGATCACTAGGTAGTTTCACATGATCATGTCAAAGGCTAGTTGTTTGCCTTGTGATGGGGGGTGGGGGAAGAGGGTAAAGGACCAGTAGATAAGGTGGTCGTGGTTGAGTGACATTAACCTCACCTGCATCCTGATTTTTGTTACTGCTCTCGAAAAGAGGGTATTGTAAAGGCCACTGTAGGCTCTTTGTCACGTGATGGCTAGATTATTATTGAATAATATTATTTAGCAGTGTTAACTTGGTAGTTGCTTTCTGTGTTGTATGCTCAGCTTTTCAGTGTTCCAGGATTCTTGATTGTATTCGTTGTAGGTAGCTTTGAGCACTTCGGAAAGACTCAACCAGATAGGATTTGGTGCGAATAGAAGAGTTTTCTAAATGATTCCAAATGCTTCTTATCTACTCTAAGGAATTTGTTAAGCTTTGTTAGTGGAAGAGGTATGTCCAAAATTGAGTCCATAATTGCCTTTAACCAGCACATCCTTTAGAGTTCACTTAATCAATAAAGCTGTTTTTTAAAGAGCTGCTTATTAAGCAAAATACTGCATTGAAGAACCAGACTGACTCCTGTGAGTGGTTGGCCAGGTACTTTCATAGTGCAGCACTTGCTCTCTGTATACATGAATTCTCTTAGAATGTTGGAAAAAAAAATTTAAATTGTGCGGTGTCATATTTAAAGTTGTTGGTAAAATGGTCCTGCAAAAAACCCTGGGAGGATTTTTTTTGTTGGCTCACATAATGATTTCAGTAGGTTTACCCTGAAGTCTTGTGCATTATACATAATATACAAGACACCACAGCTGCATGGAGTGTTTCTTTATCACACTTTTTCTGTATGTTAATTCTGTAGCATAATGTTCTGTTCTTTTCAGAATTATCCTCTTTAGATTTGACTGCCACCTGCTGTTGTGCTTAGTAGAGCTAAAGATACAAGGTGTATAGAGGAATAAATGATGTCTTTCTCCCAACTGTTATCTCTCATATTTGTCCTCAATGGAACTCTGTATTCTTCACTATCTGGCCCCATCTTTCACTTAGAGTAGCTTTACTTCTCTCCTATAGGGAATGACATGATATGGTTGCCAATTTGAAAGAGCCATTCTTTAAGCATTTCTTTCAAGGAGAAAATTGTATACTGCAGCCTTTTCCTCAGTAAAAGTGCAGCTGACAGAAGAAGACCTGCAAAAATTGCTGTTATCACAGAATAGCTCTTTCTAGAAAAGCACCTATCACGGTGGATGCATTCAGATCAAGGAGATATCTCATACTGTAGATATCTCTGGTGTGTCTATGAATGTATAAAGGAGAGTAGAAAACAAAATGTGCAGGCAGAAGGGGAAGAGAAATTGAAGGAGAGAAGTGAGTGAAAATAGTGTTTATTTGCTCTCTGCTTTAAATTATTGCATTGTGTAGTATTGATGTACAAGAATCAATGCTACAATATTAGAGTGCTGTTAGAGATCAAACTATACTAAGATTGTGTCCAAAACAAACTGAAAATTTAAATTGGCAAGAAGTCTTAAGACTATTTACAAATGCATGAGCACAGTTGAAACATCAAAATAAATGTCTGTCAGAGATCTATGGTGGGGAAATAATGAAAGCTAAGTTATAAATTACAGTCAATTTTAATGTGGCAAAATCTTGAATTACCTTATTTACAGTAAAAAAAAAAAGTGCCCATAGGCATTTGGCATCTGTGAATTGAGATACAAAATACATTTTGTTTCGAGCATACGTATGGCATTTGATCTGTGATATGTCTAATATGAGAGTATAGCTTTGGGAATTGTAAAATTTTCATGAGAACTGGCAAGTATCACAGAATTTTGGAATTGTTTAGTCTGGAAAAGACCTTTTAAGGTAGAATCCCACCATTATCCTAGCTCTGCCAAGCCCACCACTAAATCATGTCCCTAAGTGCCTCATCTACACATCTTTTAAATATTTCCAGGGGTGGTGACTCAACAACTTTCCTGAGGAGCAACCTTTTCTGTGAAGTTTTTCCTAATACCCAAGATAATCCACCCCTGTTGCAACTTGAAGCCGTTTAATCTTGTTGGATCACTTGTTACATGGGAGGAGAGACTGACCCACCCCTTACTGCACCCTCTTTTCACGCAGTTGTAGAGAGTGATAAGGTCTTTCTTGAGCTTCCTTTTCTCCAGTCTTCTGCTTCAGACCTTTCACCAGCTCCATTGTCCTTCTCTGGACACACTCCAGCATGTCCTTCTTGAAATGAGTACCTCAGAACTGGATGGAGGATTTGAGGTGCAGCCTCCCTAGTGCCAAGTCCAGGGGGACAGTCACTGCTCTGGTCCCACTGGCTACACTATTGCTGGTACAGGCTAGGATGCCATTGGCCTTCTTGGCCACTTAGGCACTTGCTGGGTCTTGTTCAGCCAAATGTCAACCAGCACTCCCCTCCCTTTCCCACCGGTCAGCTTTTCAGTTCTTCTGCCCTCAGTCTGTAGTGCTCTGTCATCCTCATGGTATTCAAGATGATCTGCTGCATGACCTTCCAGAGTCAGGCTGGCAGGACTGACTGGAGTTCCCAGCATACTCTTTCTCACCCTTCTTGCAGATGGGTATCACGTTTTTTTAAATTTCTTATCATCTGGGACCTCCCTGGTTAGCCAGGATTGTTTGTAAATGATTGAATGTGGCTCATTTGGGCCCACAGACCTGTGTGTCTGAGATACATAGCAGATCACTGACCATTTCCCCTTGGATTATGGATGCTTCATTGTGCTCCCTGGGTCTGTCTCTAAGTTTAGGGGGATGGATACCCAGAGAACAATGAATATTGATGTTAAAGACTGAGGCAAAGAAGGCTTTAAGTACCTCAGCCTTTTCCTCATCCTTTGGCACTATTTCCTTCCTCATTCAGTAAAGGGTGGAGGTTGTCTTTAGCCTTCCTTTTGTTGATTATGTATTTATTATATTTTATGACAGTAGTCAGATTAAGTTCTAGTTGGTCTCTGGCCCTTCTAATTTTCTCCCTGTAAAAAAATGTTCTCCTCCACGTCATTGCTGTAGTCCACTTGAGTTCCCTGCCCCGTCTTCCAAAAGCCTTAAATTCTCCTGATTTTTCTGAGTTCAAGTCAAAGCTATCAGCTCTGTGTTCAAGCACATCAGTCTTTCTCACTGCTGGCTTGTATTTTAAGATTTTCTTAAACAATGTCCAGCCTTCCTGGGCTGCCTCCCAAGAGACTCTGCTGACCAAGACTCTCAACAGGGCATCATCTCTCTGAAAGTCTGGGATAGAAGTGCTGACCCCCTTGCTTGCTTCTCTGAGAATTGAAAATTATAATTTCAAGTCTGCTCTGCCCAAAACACTAACAGTCATCACATCACCCACAAGTCCTTCTCTGATCATGAATATCAGGGTCTGTGGCGAGTCTTTGTGAGTAGACTCCTTCATTGTCTGTGTCAGGCATGCTCCAGGAACATTCTGGACCAGTTTCTCTCTGCTGTATTGTGTTTTCAGCAGACGTGGTAAATTAAAGTCCACTATGAGAATGAGGGCTAGTGGTTGTGAGACCTCTCCCAACTGTCCCAACAGACAGTTTTTGCTTTCCTCTTCATCCTGGTTGGGTTGTTTAACAGACTTCCACCAGTACTGCCTTGTTGGACTCCACCGAGTCTTACCCTTAAACCACCATATTGTCATTACACCCTAGACATTCAAAACACTCCCTAAGATACAGGGCTACCCTGCCACCACTCCTTCCTTGCCTGTTCCTTATGAAGAGTTTAAGATACACCAGTGCAGCACTCTGCCTGTCCATGTTATCTCATGTCTACATGGGTGGCTCATATGTAATAGTGTTACTGCTGCTTAGTGGCTTTCCGTTTCTTCTGTTTGTTGCCTGTGCTGTGTACGTTGGTGTAGAGACACTTCAGCTGGGCTATTGATCTCACCAACTTTATCATGTCCTAAGTCTTACCATGACCATTTTCCGTCATGTCTGTGTTTTCTAACACATAATAAACCTTGTGTCTTTACTGCTGCATGGATCTCCATTCTCTACCTCCACTGAGGCGACAGACCTTTCTAGCATGTCGTCCCCCAAATGGCGGTGTGCTGCCCCCTGGCATATCTCTAGGGAAGCTGGGTTTATTCCTTTCCCCCTTCAAGTCTAGTTTAGTCTTTCAGTGAGCCCTGCTAAGTCCTATGCAAAGATCCTTTTCTCCCTCTTTGTATCTGGTGTGCCCTGTCTATTGCCAGCAGGCCTGGTATCCTATAAGCTAACCCATGATCAAAAAGCCTTTAAAGATAATCTGAGTCAACCCCCTGTCTTGGTAAGAAACTTCTTTCACTAGACCAGATTATTGAAAGTCCCATCCCACCCGGCCTTGAATATTTTCAGTGATGTGCCACCTACAAGTTCCCTGGACAACCTGTTCCAGAGTCTCACTGTGTTCATTGAAAAGTTTCTTGTGTTCAAACTAAACCCTACCCTCTTTCAGTTTAAAACTGGTTCCCCTTTTTCTGTCACCACAGCCCTCGGTAAAAAATCTCTCCTTTTAAAGTCTTTTCTCCCTGGAACCTTCTCTTTTCAAAGCTCTTCTCAAAGACCCCAACTCTTTGAGCCTGTCTTCATGAAGTGTTTTAGCCTTCTCACCATTTTTGTGGTCCTTCTGTGGAGGTACTCTCTCTCAACAAGGAAAGGCTGAGAGAACTAGGCCTGTTCATCCTTAAGAAGAGATGACTGAGAGGGCAGCTCATCCATGTCTATCAGTATCTGAAAGGAGGACATTGAGGATGGACCAGGCTCTTTTCAGTGCAAAGCAGTAGGACAAGAGGCAACAGGCAGAAATTGATGCACAGGAAGTTCCACCTGAATCTGAGGAAAACCTTCTTTAGTGTGCAGGTGACCGAGCACTGGGGCAGATTGTCCAGAGATGTTGTGCAGTCTTCCTCACTGGAGATATTCAGGAACTGTCTGGATGCAGTCTTGGGCAGTGTGCTCTGGAATGACCCACTGTTGTGCCTTCCAACCTTACCCATCCTGTGATTCTGTAGCCAAACAAATTATTGCAAGTTGAAAACTATTTTTTTGGATTGCGTGTTAGTTAATACTGGTTTTATTTCTTGTGTAGGCTGGACTCACGTTATACTCTTTCAAAACTTAATTATCTTGTACTTGGATTACTACAATTAACGCTAATAGGTGTGGAGAAATGACTAAATTATGGTTTTCTCAAAGACTGTAAAAAAAAAACCTAATATTTTTTCTGGATCTCTAAATGTTAGAACATATGTTGGAAACCTTAAGTTTCTATTAGCTTGTAAGGGGATGGATAGCTTTGGTGTCCTATTCAGTAATGGTAGCACTTATGGACTTTTTTGTCCATAGTTATATAATCTCCTCACTGAATGCTTCCACATGCAGGTATATGCAGAAGAAGGCAAAACTGACCATTAAATTGAAGTAACAACTGGCTAATCATTGACGATGTTCCTTGGAGTGGAAAAAAATGCCTTATGAAATGACACACCGTGCACACCTACCTCAGTGTCTGTTTATTTGGATTGATACAGAGCTGAGTGTTCAGAGAAATTCTCTGTGTAAGGTGATACTGAGTGGTGGAGATTTTTGAATTGTAACTAAAACAATTAAGATTTTTTTTTCATTTGTAAGCATTGACGTTTCATCTTTGCGTCTGTGTGACAGTGGATCAAGAACTTGGTGATGGCCTTGAGCAAACTGAAAACTGTAGCCACTGCCTATTTGATCTCTGGATTGGATTCAGAAATTATATTTTCTTTTTAAAATTAAAAAAAAATAATGTCTGAATTTTCCTTCATTAAAACAATACTATGAATGAAAAGCAGTAGGTCCATATAAAATGAGAGATAGCAAGTTGGTTGCTGTTTATAAAGTTTAGCAAGTTCACTTGCCATTTTTCAATGTTTTTTATATGTACTTTATAGTGAAAATGTCTCTTTTTTCAATAGAAAAATCTTTATTATTTTCTGTTGCTTGTGTTGGCATGTGTTAATTAATGAAACAGTGAGTACATACAGGACAATACCATGGGAATGGTGTGAGGTTAATGCATTGTAGTGCAGCTGCAATGCTGAATGAGGCATAGTTTATGTGGGACTAATAAGTGAACTAACCTTGGAAATTAAAAGACCCTTCAAACCCAGAAAAACAAAGATGTATTAAATATGAAGGTGTGGGATTATCCATATTATTGTTAGAAATAGTTATATAAACTCTTCATTTTGTAATTTCAAACCTCTTCTATTGGATAGCTATTGTATTTTAAAGATGTAGAAAACACCTCCAGAAATTAAAAACTGGATTGCTCTTTCTTTAAGATGTGACTTCACATGGAAATTACTCTGTGCTACTGCTTTTTGTTAATATGAGCTGCAGTTCAAAGGAACATATAATGCTCATTTAATAAGTTCTACCATCTTTTTTTTGGCATCTTAAAATGCACTCATGTTTAACAGATTCTCAACATAGCACTCGAAATAGCAATATTTGGACACCAGCTGAAAAAATAGGTGGAATACCTTATGAGGGAGGAACATGCATCATTCTTTTGTTTAACAACTTGCTTCAAGAGATTTTGTTTTTGGGGGTACATTTGTGTCGGAACTTTTTTTAAATTTTCATCTGCTCAACAGATTCTGAAGGAAGTGGTCATGGGAGCGAAGATGCATCTAAGGACAGTGGTGAAGGTTCCTGTACTGAATCAGAAGAAAATATCTTGGAGGAGGAACCGGCAGAAGAGAAAGTAGAAGAGCAGCAGCCAAAAACCTCCACTGAAGAAAAAGTGCCAACAGCAAACAAAGAGGTAATTAAGACTGAAAAGAAAGAGCAAGAAGATGAAGAAGAAAAGCCAAAAAAGAAGAAAGAGAAGGAGAAAGCAGCTGAACCTGAGGCTGTGGCTGATGAGCAAACAAATGAACCAAAAAAATGGAATTTGCGCAGGAACCGACCTCTGCTGGATTTTGTATCGATGGAAGAACTCAATGATATGGATGACTACGACAGTGAAGATGACAATGACTGGCGGCCTACTGCTGGGAAAAAAAAAGGAAAGAATGCCCTGAGAAAAGAGGGGAGTGATGGCGATAATGAAGATGATGAAGATGATGGGAGTGGAAGTGATGAGGATGACAATGATGAGGAAGGTAATGAAGAAGATAACAGCAGCACGGCTAGTGATGGAGGATCCAAGAAGAAGAAGAGTAAAGTTCTTAACAGGAATAATGCAGATGATGAGGAATTGACAAATGATAGCCTGGCTCTTTCACAAAGCAAGAGTAATGAGGTAGTGCAACCAACTTTCTATAATATATCTGTTGACAAATGGAAACTACTCCCTGGTAGCTATTCTGTGAATAATAAAAGTTAAACTGATTGGCTGGACTTGTGTTCACACAATAATAAGTGAATAATAAGTGAAGCAGGAAAAATTATGCTAAATAGGCACTGCATATTAAATAACCTTGCTTGGACCATTTGACCAATGTAATGCCATTAAAGTCAATAGTGGGACTTCTCCTGGCTTTACAGAGATTGGATTAGTAGTAAAACAAATAGGAGGTCCAGTATGCAAACCAACACGTCTTAGCAAGACTTCTAGTTCTGTTTTAGTGTAAATACTGTATATCTGTAATGTTTTGAAAGTTAAAAGCATCTGTGACATAATCATAAAATAGATGAACAAGGCATTGTTCTTTGCCCTTTGTGACAAACATCTAAGTCTGAACAAAGTTCATTTACATGAGAATTTTAAGTAAAAAAACATGCACACAAGGTTTAAAATCAAATAAAACAATTATGATAATTTATGTTGGATTTGCTTATAATAATCACAAATGGACTAATTTCTTACCATACTAAAAGCATTCAGGTACTATGTTTATTATATTAAATATCTTCTGATTGCAGAATATGAATATTATATATATAAGTGTTTAATAAAGTAACCTTTTTTTCCCCATGCACAATTACAGTTGCCTTGAAGATTGTGCCTGTGGAAAAATTAGGATTCCAGGTTGTCACTGTGGCTGACTTCATGTTCTGCAATAGCAAAATTCTGAACAAAATAAAAAGAATTACTATAAAATCTATATTCCATTTTCAGGATATAATCATAATATAACATTTGAGAAATGGTAGTGATATGACATTATTTAAAGTCCTACTGTTCCCTTTAAACTTAGTTTAAATGTGTAAAATTACAGGGAACTAAACAGTATTTGGATTTGGTCCATTTTAGATACTTTGATAGGTATTACATATGTATTTATATTTATATATTATTGCAGGTGAGCTGTGCTGTTTAAACTTCTAGTAATACTTGGGATTAAAAAAACCATGATTTTTTGGTTTTTCTTTTTTTAACTTTTTGTATAGGCATCTTCTTTCCTTACAGGGCCCTGTGATTTTAGTATTATTACCTGCATTTTCTTGGCTCAGGAGCTGAAAGTGCTCTACCAATACTAGTGATCAGAACTTGAAACAGAGAGAGGCAGTTTTCTTTCAGAGTTGCTTCCTGTGCCAGAATGGAGATGCGTGGCTACATTCTTAGTGATGCATTTTTCAGTTTGATTTCCATTGGCTTGGAAGAACAGACATGTTTCAGAAACCCAGAGTTGTCTCTGATATATCTTCTTTGAAGCTTCTTAGTATGCATGGATATCATATTCTATTCTTGCCTTAGATTTAGAGCAGTGATCAGAGCATAAAATCAAAATTCGAAAATTTGAAGTTAAATTTATAATTTTGTAACTGATAACTTATCTTCATTGCATTGAAAGTGCTGTACTGTTTATGAGTAGATCTTTAGCAAGAAGTTTTGCAAAAGTGAGTATCTACAGACTGAATCATAAACTGTAATTTTTTGGATTTCTGATACTCAGTATATTGTATTGTAACAGTATACTCCACTGCTACAATATTTTAAATTAGTAAAAAAGGAAAAAGAGAAAAAAATCTTGTCTAGAAGACACATCTAGCAAAATCTCATCACACTGATGAAACTGAGTTCTTGCAAAATGGAGTTCTTAGATGCTCAAATCCATAAGAAATTAAGGAAAGAATGACCAGGTCATTAGTTCTTATATATTGTAGTGTCCTTTATATGCATTCTTTCTTTCTTTCCTTTCCTTATTTTTGGAGGATGGAAACTGGGGAGGGTGTTGAGGAGGGGTTGTTTGGTTCTTGTTTCCCTGTGATTTTTATTTGTTTACATTTTATGAAAGTATTTTGAGGTCTGCATATACATTATTTTAACATGTGCTGTAATTAAATCCTACGTGCTTTTCTGTTGTATTATGCACAGAATACAAACCTAGCTTTCTTTCCTGAGGTTAAGCATCATTAGTAGGTAAATGGTGCTTTTCTGTATTTATAATTATTGCCACTTCATAGGACTCTTCTATTCTCAGTGAGGTGGTTATTGTATTTTTAGGTTTTTTTGCCTTTAAAGTTCAAAATCTTTGGGCATATAGCTTGAAATGCTCACTTTCTTTATTAACACCACAGAAATGTGAGTTACATAGTGATCCAGCTGAAATAGTTTTTCTCACTTCAGCCGCAACAGGACTTGTTGAGGAGTTGCAGCAGTTACTATTATATGTAAAAGTTTCCATGTTTTGGATGAGTGTCTCAGGTGCTTATGTAGCCTAAAAGCAGAGGAGAGCAGCCCACTTTCCAGATCACTCCCAGCTAAGTTGCTCAGCTGCTTTGTTTGATCTGGTAGCTGTCTTCACATAAGCTGAACCTTAATGGTTTGGGATCCTAACATTAGAGCAAGAATTTGATACCCCTTCATCATTGCTTGCTTGTTCAGGTTTTTTGGTCCACGTTTGCATACGTTCTCACTGCCTAGACAGCTAGTGTTATTTCAGTGTTCTTATAAAGCATTTCTGTTTCTTAATTTAAAGTAATACTTTGGCTTTTTTTTTTTTTAATTACCAGACCTTGGGTTTCTATAGCAGTAGAGACTACTAATGTCATGTAAACTTCTCTCAGTGAAACCAAATAACAGTTTAAATCAAAGGTGCTGTCAGAAAAAGCTGATCTCTGTAGAATTGTGACATGCTTGGAGAAATCTGTGCCAAAGCATAGTTAATCTGCCAAAGTTAGGGAGCATCCACTGGCATTTCCCTGTTTGTAATGTGAATGGTAAGCTAAACATGGGTATTTTGAGTAATGATGGGCGGTAGTAATGTCCATGTTTATTTCTTTCCTCAAAATGCTTTGTCCTAAAAGGAGGATGTTGGAAAAGATGCTTGCTAAGTCTGAAATGCATGCTAAGTCTGAAATGTGTATCAGAGAATCTTCTGTTTTTCACAATTAGTTGCCTTCCTGCAAGCAGTGTGACTCTGATTGTTCTTTTTCTACTTCTGCATGAGCTCATGTTCCCTTAGGCATAGTATTGGTGCTGTATTTTATAAATGGGGGCTTAGAATGAGAAAAAAGTATTTGAGAGGACATCTTCTACTCTAGTATTTTTTTTTGATGCCGCAGCAGTTTTGGAATATTTTCGCATCTTTGACATTTTGAGTG
Organism: Alaudala cheleensis; assembly: GCA_013398995.1. Classification (NCBI taxonomy): domain Eukaryota; kingdom Metazoa; phylum Chordata; class Aves; order Passeriformes; family Alaudidae; genus Alaudala; species Alaudala cheleensis. The sequence goes on along the minus strand of VWYE01008148.1, from coordinate 45,921 downwards.
GTACCATTAAACTCTCAGCCTCTGCTTTGGAACTACTGATGTTTCTTTGTACTGCAATGGCTATTTTGCACTACGGTGCTTATTTTCATACTTCCTTATATGCCTTCATATTACCAATAAAGATAGTTCAAGCTCAAGTACAAAAATAAATGAATATGTATGGAGGCCATGAAACTGCAGAAGAGACAGTGGCTCTGTCTCGCAATGGTAATAGTAAGAAGATGGTGTTTATTAAGAAAACTAATTTTACATATAACTTTGTTTGGTTTATGGAGCACTTCTCTGTGTTTTCTTAGAAAAATTCCCCATGAAAACCCACAAGCTATTGAAGAGCTGTGGCTCATTCATATTGTGATTTGCCAGACCAGGGCAAATCCTTACTCCAGTATGTAATCAGAAGAACATACAGTTTTAATAAATCATATGGTTTTGCACAGATGCACATAAATTTGCATTAGAACAAAACCATACAGAGTTGATAATTTGTTATATTTTATGTAAGTGAAAACTTCGCAGGCTTATATTAGCTGTGTATTGGATTTTTCAGATCCATGTGATTTTTAAAATATTATGAAGGTGAAGCAATTTTTCTGAATGTTGGAACATTTGAAAGTCACATCTGGCCTTTTTTTAAGTTTTGATTTTAAATGGTTTCTTAGGTATTCCATTTTGTTGAATATAAGTGGTTCTAAGACATGTGTTTCTGTCTTGAGGAAATTACTCTCCTCTGACCTCTGGATTTTAACAGGTGTATAGATTGCATTGACATCCCTGCATCCCAGCCCCTGTATTCATAGAGGAAGTGTTTGAGTATTTTGACAACTAAGAAGCTTCTAACCTTTTGAAAATGTTCCATGATTTTTTTTATTGTTGTTCAAAAATTGAGCAAATAACAGATCTTCTGCTTGCTTTAAATAAAATTTAAGTTCCTGCCATAAACCATGTGTCTCCATTTTTCAATATTAGGACTCACTGATCCTTGAGAAGTCTCAAAATTGGAGTTCCCAGAAAATGGACCATATTTTGATTTGTTGCGTTTGTCTTGGAGATAACAGTGAAGATGCTGATGAAATAATCCAGTGTGACAACTGTGGAATAACAGTGCATGAAGGTAATAGCAACCCTTCATTCTTGTTGTAGGAGGAAGACATATGCTTTGCTTTTAACAAAATTTTGACTTGCTATTCTCAAACAAAACCTTTCATTGCTGGGGGGTATTCTTTTGGGATACTGCCCTGATCTTTTCTAGTGGTGTAACACCCATCTTCTACTTTGGCAAAAGAAATACAGGAACCTGTGGGATGGCACATAGCCTACAGATACTAATACAGTGAATGACAGTCTGCAAATACTGGAGCTGTACACTGAGTTTTCAGTGCTTTTGGATATATTATTAATGTGTTTTATCTTACCTATTTCAGTATATGAATTTGGTTGCATAAGTGAGACATAAGACAATAAGAGTAGGAGGCCTTCTAAAAGAAAAGGTTATTTCACCTATATTTTTGCTGTACAAAAACAGCAGAGAGGAGAAGAAGAAGAAAGATATTCTCTGTGGCATTTATTTATAAGTGAAAACAGCTACTCTTGAACTTCCTCCTAATTTTCACTGACATTTTGAAAACGGGGAATTTTGACGTTAGAACATACTCAGGTCGTTGTTTTGCTAATTCTTTCAAAATCTGGACTCTGTGTGTGTTATAAATGTAGGTGATTTGGTTTTACAGAAATACTTCAGAATAATAATTAGGTGAATGTATGGAATTTTAACAGCTTTATATGGAAGATGAGACTGTATTGTGTCTTGTTGCTCTTTCTCTTGAGGCTGGAAGGTGGGGCAGATACTAACACAGAGAGACACACCTCTTTTGTCAAAAAACAAAACCTTTTTTTCTCCATTAATAAGGTTGGGGCTTTTTTCTTCGTATCCTATACTATTTTAGGACTTCATCCCCCTTTTTTTTTTAAGTTTTCCGAGGAAAATGAGGTTAAACTACTTCAGTTCTTAAAATAAAAGGAAAATAGGCTTTCGTTCTTCAGAAGTGTACAAGGCATTTATTTAATGTGACTCCCTTAATTAAATTTTTTTTGACCTGTTTAGAATGTCTTTCTAGGTAGGAACTGATTTTATAAATCCCATACTCACACTTTGGTTTTCTCATACAGTATAGAAAACTGTTTCAAGTAAGTATTTTTCATGCATTGGGATGTGGTTCAGTTCTTTGCTTGACATCACTTAGGAAGTTGAGGATGGAATTTCTGTCCAGTCCTTCACATGCCTTACATTGTGTGTCCCAGGTGTACTTTCTGAACCTGTTGTGGTGTTTTGAAGAGCTAATCCATACGGTCAGTGTTGCTTAGGGAGCAGATTAGTTGGCCTAATTTATGATGAGCTGGATCATACTGCAAGTGACTTTGAGGGCATTAGTCAGGTCTTACTGCCTTCTGGAAGTTTAGGCTCCTACATTTATGTGTCTTGCAGAATTCCTTCTTCTGTATCCCTGAAAGTTTTTGGAAAGTAATGTGCAGAATATATTTGATTTCAGAAGCTGTGGAGCTCCCTGAAAATTCTTCCATAGGATTCATTTAATTATTGTAATGATTGCTAAAGTGAAGAATGATTGTGACAGAAAAATGATCCTCTGCTGCTTTAGAATGAAATGATCGCAAATTTGGTTTTTTCCTCATTTTACTTAGTTTACTAAACTTCTGTCGCTACAAAAGTAAGATTACAGCTGGCTTTCCTCTAGGGTAAAGTAGTTCTATAGTTCAAAAGTCACTGGAATTTTAGTAGTTCAAAATTGGTTTAAAAGTAATTGCTGCTATTCTTTTTATAGTGTTCCGGGCAAAGATTCCCTGTAGTCCCACTGATACAAAGAGTGCAATGAATGTTTCTTTTGTTGTCATTGCAACAAAGTAAAATTGATTAATTTGAAATATTTAATTTGTTCGTTTGTTCTGATAAGTTCTACAGTGTGTACCAGATAATTGACTGTAGATGTTGGTTAATTTTTCACATTTATGGTTGAATGTTTAGTTAGCTCTTTGCAATTCATTTTAATAATAAATACTTGAAAGTGTATATGTTTGAATAGGTGAAGTCTTAGAGGAAAACAAGCAAGTTGTTTATGTGAAAGTAATTGATGACTGTGATAAAAATGCAAATTTCTGCAGCAACAATTTGAAGCTGAGAGATTTGGAGTTTTACTTGTCACTTTATGTGTATTTTTAATTGTTAGATATATATGAATATAGTTTCAATAGAAATTGACATTTATTTTGCTGATGTTTTCTGTACTTGGATATTTTATAATGATAAGTAAGGGCAAGTGCTATTTTAAATCTGAGGTTTTTTCAGTAATTTCTTTAAATAATTGCTTGCAGCAAATAAGCATACTACTGTTGTGTAAAAACCCCTGTCAGCCACCGAGCCCAACACACTTGCTCACTCCCCCAGAGCAGGATTAGGAGAGAATGGGAAGGGTAAAAGCTGGAAAACTTGTGAGTTGAGTTGAAGAGAGTTTAATAGGGAAAGCAAAAACCATGCACACATGCAAAGCAAAACAAGGAATTACTTCACTGCATCCCATGGGCAGGCAGGTCTTCAGCCATCTCCAGGAGAGCAGGGCCCCATCACGTGTAATGATTACTTGGGAAACACCATCACCCTAAACATCCCCTTTTTCCTTCTTCTTCCCCTCACTCTGAATACTGAGCATGGTGTCACACAGTCTGGAATATCGCTGTGGTCACTTCGAGACACCTGTCCTGGCTGTGTCTCCTCCCAACCTCCCACACACCCCCAGCTTCTTTGCAGGTGTGGCAGTAGGGAAAATAGAAGAGGCCTTGGCTCTGTGCGTGTCCTGCTCAGAAAGAACAAAAACATCTCAGCATTTTTGTCACTGTATTCACAAAAGCAGAACACCTGTAAAAAAATTTGGAGCCTCTGGAGCTTTAATTTGATCCAGTGATCTTATATATACACATATATTCAGTCACTTGGAGATTTCTATACTCCTGCCCAGTGGTCACTGACTGACTGTTTACTTTTGAATGCATAAGTAGTACATGAAGACACCTATCATTAAGAAGTTGCAGTCAAAATCAAAATGCAATGCAACAGTTCCTTTTTGGTCCTGTTTGCCTAATCATTGAATGTAGCAGATTTCTAGAATAAATTGAAAAGTAGTTGAAGACCTAATTACTGTCTAATCGTATAAACATGACCTGCAACCTTGAGAATTATATTTTAATGTTAATAGAAGCAAGGTTTACTCTTAATAGCATTGGCTTTGATCTGTACTTTGGAAATGTATACCCAGATCATAGGCATAGACTGTAAGCTGCTTGGTAGTTTGAAAAATAAGTTCCAGTAATGAGTGAGTGTGTTTTGTAAACACACTGAAATTCAAGAATTTGTTTTTATTTTATCAGGTTTCCTTTAGTAGGTAGATTGCTATGGCTGTGGATATCATGCTGTGTCCAAAAATTTGTTGTAATAGTTGAGCTTTTGAGTTTTTCAGACCACAGTACTGAATGAAGAGTCTGCTATTTATGAATTGGATATAAATCAATGCAGTGATGTTTACCTGCATTTATGAAGAGTAATATACCCATTTCCTGTAATCTGATTTATTCCAAAATGCCCAAAGCAGGCTGATGGAATGTCACAGGGATTTTCTTCATAGTTTTTATATGCAATTTCAAGTAGTATTAAGAGTGTTTTCTTCTCTATAGCATGGTAAGTAATTATGTGGCAGGAGTGCACTCCTTTTACGCCCTACTGATGTCCCACCCAGGGTCCCAAATGACAGTACTGACTATGTGATTGTTCTTCCCTGAAGACCTCATTTTATCCTTCTCCTTGCTGACTATTACAGGAACTGTTTTGCTTCACAGGGAGGGGATCTTACACCCTTGACTTATGCTTTGGTGCTCTGTTCAGTTGGAAGTTTCTGTCTACCACAGAACCTTACTGAAAGAGGTTTTTCTATGACAGCCACCTCTGTTTTAATGTGAAGTTATTCATTAGCTGAAAAAATACTGCTCCCAGTCACCAGTGTGACTTCTGGACAACCAGGGCTCCCTCCTAGGTATTTCGTGCTACCATCTTTTCCTTTTGAGGACCTGGTGCAGCCACTGCCTGTTCAGTTGTGACTTGTATTCCTGTTGGATTGCATGCTTGCATTAATGAGCTGTTCCTTGGAAAAAGGGGTGGTAACTCATCTGGAAGCAGCTCTGTCAGAGCTCATATGGAAGCAGCAATATGGCCAGGAGTTAGAGGGGAGTTTTCATTCAGACCTGAAGTCATGGACCCTTAATAAATAAATACCTTTACTTGACTTACTGAGGAGTTTTGAGATTGTAAGAAATTCAGTTTACTTTCTAATACAACTGTTTACTGTGTGATGTTCATATCACCTGCATGGTCTGCATCACTTGTCCAGAAGCTGTCTCTGTGCTGCAGACATGTGTCCAAAAATCTTTGCTTAGTGGAGTAATTAACTGGTTTGAATTGTAACTGCCTTTAAAACTGCATGGGCAGCATATGTGTAATGCTAATTTCATACCCACTCTTACACAATGCATTCATCTGTTAGTTTGAAAAGCCTGTAATTAGTTCATAAGTCCATCAATTAAAAATGTGTTCTCATTTCCCATATCAGCCTATCCCTGTCTTATCTTCCCTCTCTCCCCCAAAAAAGGGAAAAATAATCTTTCTTACTGAATTTGTACAGTTGCTTTTCAAAATTTTTACTTCTGTATGAAGATAATTGTAATTTCTTTTTATAAAAGCCTTCTTTAGACACCAATCTGTCATTTTGGATGAATGTGTTTGTGTAACAGCAGGACACCCCCAACTGTGTTGTCATTTTTTTTGACATCTTGATTGCAGTGTGTCTGAAGATGATGTCTGGTGCACATCGTAGTCTGTGCCACAAGTGTAGGTAGGACGCCTGCCAGTTGTTGCCCTTGAGTTAGTTGCCGTGAGTTAAATGAGGAAAGTTCTACATTTTTTCCATCTCCTATCTTTGTTTCTTACTGTATTTTGATGTGTATGTTAGAGAGCAAAAATTCTCTTGCTAAAAGCAATAGTATAGTTGCCATATGCTCTACAGTGTAGTAAAATATTTTTGCATTTTAATTTTGCTCCTTAATGTGGTCTGCTGCTGTCTGGTATAAAAATCCATTTTACAATTTAGTTTAGTACTCTCCATTTACTAAATAAAAATACTGTTCTGAATTTATGATGCATGAAATTATTAATGTATTTATTTTAAATTGTCCAATTAATAATTGAATTAAATATATTTTGAATACTGTGATCTCACAGCATTTAGTTTTACAAAGACAGAGTTTACCATATAGTTTGTGTTTCAGAGTATGTATAGATGTAGTTGGTGTATGCAGATAGCCTCTTTGGTAATTTTTTACCATGGAAACAGAGGACCAGCTGTAGTCATGACAAGAATTAGGTCTCTATTTCTGTTTCTCTCAGTGGTATAAATTTCAGAACAATTGTTTTAATGGTATTATTTTAAAGTGTGTGCAATTTCTTTTTATTGACAATTACATGAAAATATAAGCTACTGACAGAGTAAAATGACTTCAAACTCGGGGAATAAAAAGTTTGGTTTTTTTATATAATGGCATACATTCAACAGACAGCTTGGCTGTAATCGTAATATATAGACGCCATTAATGGAACAGTAAGTGGTGTGAAAATTTTACCTTCTTGAATTTCATGTATTTAAATTCATAGGTTAGTATTACAGCAAACTGGTTTTATTGTTCAGTGTTAATGGTGTTCAATAAGGTGACAGAAATGGAGTTGTGATACAGTAATCTAAGAGTAAACAAACATGAGGATTTAATGAACTTAAGTTCAAAAGGAGCTCTTAGGGGTATTCTAAAGACACAGATTTCAGAATTTTTGTAATGTTAAGGAAAAGGCAGAATGCATTTTAAGCAAAGTGTTTAAAAGTTTTTTATTTCCTTCAGAGTACTTTCCAGTCAAAGGGGCAGATGGTTGACTTTAATGCCAAATAGGTCAGAGGTGCAGTGATAATACTTGAAACCAAACACGTCCTTTAGAGGTTCTGTATCCTTCCCCTTGTTGTCCTTTCAGGCCTTAAATAGTCACACTGTCTGTACAATTGGGGTACTTTTAGAGGGAACCTAAAGATTACCTCCTGATGTTTTTACTAAGTGAGCCCTTAGGTTGCTTATTGTTCCAACACCAGTAATTCCTAATAACTCAATCAGAACGGTTGGATTGAGCAGTTTTAAATTGATCTTCAGTGTAGCCCCTTAATACTAGGATGGAATGATTTACCAATTAGAAGGTTTGTATCTGCATATCTATGCATTTTGAAGTCATGAAAATAATAATTTTTAAAACTTTTGTTAATTGGAAAAAATATTTTTAGCATAGCAAAAGAAGGCAGGTTGAACCCTTTTTAAGTTAAACCTTTGTTGAACTCAGCATTTTTAAGGATCCTAAAATGATATATTTAATTTATATTTATATTTATGATTTATTTAGACTTTGGAGTATACTGAAATTGGCCCTTACCACAAGTCAATCAAGAACAAGTGCAAAGTATCTCCTCTGAAACCTAGCTTCAGAGCCAGCAAGGTTTTGTATTCATTTTGTATTTGCAGCTTTGATTCAGCAGCTCTGTTTGGCAGTGTTCACCAGGTCAGCAGCAGTCTTACAGGCTGGATTTCCTTTCCTTCAGCTTTGTGGTGAACCAGATTGTTTTTATGTTTTTATCAGCAATGATTAATGGTAATCTAGTCTGTTTTCTCCAGCTAAAGACCACTACTTCTGCTGGTTGCGAAACAGTGTGGTGTTTCGCTTTTGCTAAATGCCAGTTAGGTAAAAGAGTAAATGTCTCTTTATCTGCCAGAGATTTTAAACTCTTTAAAGCTGTCGTTAAGATTTATATACAATTTGGGCAAAAAAATGGGGTTAAAAATACAGACCTTTTTTTTTCCCCACTTTGGAAAAGGACATATATTTGTATTGTTAGAGAAATGTTTAATGCCAGCGCATATGGTAAGGATGGAAATAATTGCAGCACATTTGTGTCATTTTCTAGGAGGAAGGATAAAAAACAATCAGGTATAAATGACTGATAAGTATAATAAAGCAACTATTTCTGAATGAAGGTAAGACAGTTTGGGAAAGTCATTCTAATTTTGGTAGACTGATGGCATTTAGACTAGAAAAGCAAACCTAATTACTTTCAATTGGTGAAGAAGAATCCGAAAGAAACTGATTTTATTATGTTTGAAAGAAACTGATTTTATTTTGCTGTGTGGATTGAGGACAGTATTACTGCATCTCTAATGTTAAGAAATTTTTAGTAAGCGCTTTTAAGAAAATGTTAATATGTTTAGAAGTCTGAAGGATTTACTAAAAGGTTAATGATTCATCTGCTGTATGATATCAATGGGCCATGTGTTTGTACATTAGTGCTGTTGCTGAAAAGATTTGCTGGCATCTATTCAAAATTCTGTAATTAGAATTAAGAAAATTGTTTTGTGGAATGTTGCTTAAAGCTGATACCACATTATAAGGAAGGAGTGACCCTATGCATGAGCTATGTGATTGTGTATATGCCTGATGAAATTTGTCTGTGAATGCACTTCTGCACATTACTTGTCCTTTCATTCTAGGACACTTTATTATGAAAAGAAACATTCTGCCATCTTATTTTAATTCTTATTGATGAGGCTCATTCTGTAATGGAAGACTCTGTTTCTTAAGCAGTTCCTGCAGTGTTGCTTATTATTTCCTAAATGCAGCTTCAGTGCATTATGCAGACCTCTGTCACAAGGGGAGTTGGAGCACTGTTGCTATTTAATTATAGCCAGTGGGTAATGAAACAAAGTAAAAAATTATGTTGCTATTTAATTGCAGAATTGAGTAATTTTACTGCTCTGAAAGCACAAATTTTGACTTGATTGCTGCATTTGGTAAATAGCAGAATTTAGGTATTTATTAAGGTCTTCACTGTGTTTTAAGTGTTGACAATTAGATATTTTTTCTCTTATTGAATAGCAGCTAAATGTTCAAAATGTGGGATATGAAAAAAAGCAGTTTTGTGGTGATTTAGTATTTTTTTTTGTCATTTGCAGTAGTACTAATACAAATCCTGCTCTTGTGCAAAATTTAAATATCAAACCACTTTAAAGACACTGTTTTCCTTAATTTGTGGTAATTAAGCATGCATAGGCACCTCAGAATAATAAAGAATACCCTAGTTGTACTGAAGAGGAATTGAAAAACTGAATGAACGATTGAGCCTAGGCATGATTTAAAACCAGGTACAAATGAGAGTGCTCAAAAAATATATGTATATATTTCATCAGTCGCCAGTGTGGTGTTTCAAAATTGTCAGTTTGTGTTCCACGCACTATCCTTTGGTTTTGACGTTGCACAAGGGTTCTTAAGGTCAGTCCTACAACTCATAAAGTAGGTAAATAGTGTTTTTTATTTCATGTGTATATTCTTTTTTAGTTGATTTGCATGCGGAATGCAAAGTAGAAAAGTGGAGTGCATATTTGTTCACTGGATTCTACTGACATAATGAACCTCTAGAAGAGAACCCAAACACTCTTCCTTTCCCTCCAAAAAAATGTTCATTTTCAGGGAGAAGAGCTTGTTGCTTTTATATTGAAATATATTTCTTTACTCAAAAAAAAGATACATTGAGTTTTTTTTTATATTTGGTTGCTTCAAGTCTTGTTTTCTTACCTTCCTTCCTAATGGATAGTCTGACAGAACACCAAGTGTGGCTGAAGAATAAAGTAAAACAGTCTTTTTCTTCTTGTTTTTCAGTTATAATCTAATACAATCACATAAAACAGGTGACTTTTTAAAATTTAGCTTGCTTTAAAATGTAAATTTTGCACTAACCATAGTGGTTTCAAAAACATTGTAAACTTTCTTGAGTATCTCAGTATTTCTCGCACACAAATCTGTGTGTGTATGTTTCCTTCTGAAGCCGTAACTGGCAAGTGGCTACTTTTACAATTACTTTCTCCTGTATTGATCTTCCATTTGTCCTGTGTATAGGTTGCTATGGTGTTGATGGAGAGAGTGACTCTATCATGAGTTCAGCTTCAGAAAATTCCACAGAGCCTTGGTTTTGTGATGCATGCAAATGCGGTGTCACACCTAGCTGTGAATTGTGTCCCAACCAGGATGGCATCTTCAAGGAGACCGATGCAGGCAGGTAAGACTGAATAAGTGATGTTTTGAATTTGATGTCATCTTACTTTTAAAAGAGTGGGTTTTTTTCCTGTACCTCAAGTCTCTCAAGTGGTATGTAAGTGGGAGGAAAACTGCATGCTTTTATTTTAGTAGAGCAAAGGACTGGTCAGTAATGCCAGGTAATGGGAAAAAGTAGCATAACAAAGTTAAATTGAAGGTGTGCTAAAGGTGTTCAGACAGACCTAGTATATGATTATTTAGAATAATGAAGATTATATTCTTGATTTTTTGAGAATGTTCTTTGCTTCTTTTTAGGATTGAATTCAGGTCTTATTTGAGAATAAGCAGATCAATTCTTACCGCATTTGAAAATGAATTGAGATGTACATTATTAATGATAACTAATTGTCTGTACTAAAGGCAAAAGCTGCCTTATCAGTGATGTCTGATTTATACTTAACGTTACTGGGTTTTGCTGCATGGTTTCATGGTTTTGTTAGGTTTTTTTTTTGTTTTTTTTTTAATAGACCATGAAAATTAAGGTTTTTCCCATACACTTTATGGTTGTGTAAATTGCAGATTGTGTGGTAATAAGCAAAGTTTTCAGGTGCTGGGCTTTTCATGAGCTTTTAAAAAATATAACACAAATGAGTCAAGGTTTGTAGTGAATAATTTTGAACCTTGGAGGTATTAGTGCTTCTTTAATACTTTTAATACTTTTTAATACTTTTAGGGTTCAGATCCTTGTTTCTGGCCTGTAGTAGGTTCAAGAGCATTTATTACCCATCTTCCCTGTGAGGCTTTTATACAACTAAGAAAAATTGTGCTTTTCCAGTTGTTTTCTGTTTCAATAATAATGGTTCTATATGCAAGAAAATGACTTAAAAAGACTGTAAGTCAATTGTGTAACAGGAAATGTGAGATGAGGTAAGACCTGGCAAATTTTATTTCAAGCTTTTTATTCCTGTATTCTGCAAACAATTTAAGCCCTATGTATATGACTTACCATATTATCCTAGTAGAAATTAAAGTCAACATTTTAATAATTGCTTTTATTTTTTCTTGTAAAGTGATGGTATGCTTTTAGATACCCTGGAAATATTTATACTTGTTTACACTGGTTGTCTGTGCAGAAGCACATGCCTGCCTTGGTGACAGTGGGTGTTATCACAATATTTTTTTATTGTTACTGTATCTTTATTTGCTGAATAATGTGATATTGCTATCCTGGATAAGTTTATTTGCCCAGATGAAGAGGTTATGTACTAGAAAAAAACAAATACCAATTGCTATTTACTAGTTCAAATTATTAATATGTAAAAGTTCCTGTGCTCTTTTTTATTATTTATTTAAAAATTTGAATTCTCAAGGGTAGGGGGCCACTATAGCCTAGGGTAGGGTCTTGGGGCAATGTCCATTGTTTCCATTGTACTCAGTTAACTGTAATCCAAGTCAGTACATTTCTTGATGTATTAGGAGGATGAGACTGCTGAGTAACAGATTCCTTTAACTCACAATTGCTCTTCATCCCCTTACCACATTTTAAAAATAAATTCTTCATATGCACCAGTGCTGAAAATCACACAAGCCAAACCTAGGCAGTTTTTCTCCCTAACCAAATTGGAATAATTTCTCTCTTTTTACATGAGAGGTGAATCATTAGAATAATGAGCTGCTTAATTTCTCAGCAGAAGCCTTTCCACATTAATCTCTGTTTCACCAGTATAAATGTGAATTTATGAAATTTTACTTCTCAAAATGCTGTTATCCAAAAATATAAATTCTGTCCTTGTTTCAGCATGGAGTTTTTCTTCCTTCCTAATCAACATCTGTCATCATTGCTCCAAGCTAAATGGATGGTAAAGTAACAAGGAAGATTATTCTTCTTTGATTACCCAATTTGTCTTAATTACAAGCTTCTAAAACATGTGCAGCTAAATAAATGAGCAGGAAAATATTTAGAACTGGTATTAAAAGCAGCTGAAGCTGCTTCAGCTGTGAACTTGACTGACTTCTGCATGTTTTTTAATAAAATTCAGGTCTGAGTTCACATATAGGTGGTTAAAGAAATGAGGCACTTGTGTGCCAATCACGCAGAAATGGCAGTTTAAATCTGTAGTACGGCAATACTTGGGTGACATGTACTAAAACATTTTGAGAAGGTCAGTGTGAAGCAAGCAGCCAGCTGTTGGGTTTATCATAGATAAACTCCTACAGGGTGCAGCAGCATTAAATACACCAGTGGAGCATGAAAAAACTGTGCAAATTAAATTGAGAAAGCAGCTGCTTGTAGAAGATGTGTATCTTTATATTGAACTTCAGAGAGTATGTTTAGTAGGCTGTATTAAAACTTATTATCAAAAATCTCCAAGCAGAACCTTGGATTTTTGTTAAGAATAATAATTGTGGAGATGTGTAACTTCTGTTTATAAAGATTTGTTATGTATTGCACACCTTAAGTTAAAGGAAGAGTGTAGAAAAGAAGCCCTACAGAATTCAGATGTTTTTTATTTTACAAACTATTTCTCTCAAGGTTACAGGTCTCATTCTGTGTGTGCTAACTTGCTTATTCTTTTTTTATTTCCCTTTGAAAACAAGTACAATATGCTCATGCCAATGAGGTATTTACTTTACTAAATCATAATGTTTGCCAAAGTACACATTTAAGCACATACATATGCTTTTTTTAATAGAGGAACATTTCATAAAAGTATGGTAGTGATTTAGGCCAAGCTATTGCCACTCCTGGATACAACATGAAAGGGCAGAGGTGGGACCCAGTGCTCCATTTCTCCCCTGCAACGATATGTTGTGCCTGCACTGGATTTGTGGAGAGTCAGGCAGAAGATGTACTTTTCATATACTAATCAGAAGACTCTTATTTTTTGCATGTAACATTGCATTAAGTTAGAGGGTTGTGCTGGCTTGCTGGAGTGTCTGTGCTGTAATAAAACCTCTGATGAGGTTTACTCCCCTTTCTGAGCAGCAAGAAGTTTGGCAGAATACTTGAGTGTCTCAGCTTGTTCTCTGGTAGCTAGCAGGCTGTCATATTTGTACTCTGTTGTTTAAAGACAAGGTTGTAACTCATCTTTAAATTTTCTTTGCATCTTCCTATAATTACACTGCTGTTTGTGATGTGAAGAACACTAGTAAATTTGTGGAGGCAAAACAATGCAGTTCTTGCATATAAATATGTATTTAGGATATACATTAGTCTCATTGTTTTAAGTTTATATATTTTTAAAGGGAATTTACTACTTAGCATCCCAAACCTGAATGATTTAACCTTAGGATAAATACTTGTTTTTAAATACACAAGTGAAAAGAGTCTTGTCAGATACGACACAGTGGACCAGTCAGTGTTGTGTCTTGTTAGATTTATTGGGAAATTTCTTAGAGAGTAAAGTGATTTAATGGCTTTTAAGTAGTTTGTTACTATTACTGGGAGTTTTCTGTAATCCAGTTAATATCTTGGACTGTTTTGAGGGAAAAAGGTAAGTAAATAGTCTGTCCACCAGTTTTGTGCATTGAAAGATGATAGTTTTCTTTTTGAAGACTGAAATACAGATGTATTTTTGACCTTGCTGCTGAACCTTTCATATTTTGCTTTTTTGGAATTTCTGTTGGCATATATAATTCATAAATAACATGAAACTTAATAAATCTGAGTGTTATGAATTCCAGCATTGTAGGTATAAGGACCATTGATGGGAAGTGTGCTGCTTTGGGAAACCAGGGCTACATGGAGCTCCTCAATAGTATAACCATAAACTTCACTATTTCTCTCATTTGTAAGCAGCTTGTTAATAACAGTACCTGTTTTAAGTGCACTTAAACCCTGGTTGTTACTGCTCTGGTATAACTGGATTTTTAAAATTGATGTACAAAGGAAAGAGGAGGGAGAAGAGAGAGGCTAAACTGTGGTTGAAGGTTGGAAAAAAGAGCACAGCAGCATGGGTGCAGATTTAAGCAGGTGCTGACAGGTCTGTACTGAATCCCTGGTAAAAGAGACAAGGGAAGGAGTGTTTCTCACATCATCATGAGTCTTCTTGAATACAGGGAGTAGATTCTATTATTTGATTAGAACAGAAGAGAGTTTTAGGCTTCACTAGTGATACATTTACAGTTAATTCAGCACTTTACAATCTTCCTAGTCATTATTGTTTAACACACTTGCTGAGGCTCAAACAGGATATTTCAACTCAGTTATGTCTGAAGTCTCTAGTTGTGTTATATATAATTAGGGACTTTTTAGATTCTAAGTGTTGGCTATGATCTCTGCAATTGAAAGGCCATTTTCTTGAATATCTTAAAATAACAAAAAAGTAACAATCTTGACCCTCAGTCTGTCACAGTTTTCTCCCACCTGGTGACATAACAAGGACTGTCAGAGTTATCTCTTCTGAGATTAACCCCGGCAGTGTAAATTTTTCTTCTCACCTGCCCATGCTTGAAAGAAGGAATGGGAGAACGTCTGGGTTGTGGACTGCAGATGTTTATTTTACAAATCTTATCTCTCAGTTCTTTCTGTCCAGCATGAAGTTCACAAGCAGCTGGAAAAATGGTTTCTCTCCTGCCCACGACAGTGTCTGGACTTTTGTACTCTAAACTATGTGAACATTGTTTTTCTCTAAACAATGATAATTAAAACCCATGTCATGCCGTGAAATTTTACCTTTACCAATCCTAAAAACCCATCACCCTTTGCAAAGAGGAAGAGGAAAAGGAAGACAGAAACAGGTGCGCTTATCACACTGATTTGCCTCCGTCTTTGCCCCATTTATATCTATGTAGCAAAATATAAAAACCATACTATCTCACCCAGTGACATAACAAAAATCACACCAATCAAATCCTTGTGACCTCCAAATCCTCAGACAACCCTGGCAGTGCTTTTTCCACGGGCTAGACCAAAAACCGCCACTGTTTCTGACACAGGCCAGGGAGGATCTACCCCCCTGTCCAGGCTCCTGCCCATCCAGGAGACCCAGAGAGATACTCTGTTTTCCCATAAGGACTAGCAAGTACTTCCTGAATTTTGATAAAACAGTAAGATTATTTCCAGTATTTTGTCTCAGTTAATTTGAGTCATGCATGCTGTGCAGAACAGATTTTGAGTTTGTTGCTAACTGATGGTTTGTGACAGTGAGAGCTGGATCTTTTAGAAAGCATTCATTATGAGAACAAAGAAAGAAGAAGAGGAAAATTTGTCTTCTACTGCTAGGCTGTTTTTGGGTAGGTGAGAGCTTCAGGAAGTTAGGAAGATGCCTGTCAAGAGCAGTCTTGAGGTTGAAGCCTTTACCATTGTGTGGCATTTGATTACTATACACTAAGATCCAGATTCATTTTCTGCCCCTCAGGGCTGAAGATTTGGACTCTTACTCTACTTTTTTTATGGCCAGTGAAGAAGGGAACAACTAAGTAACAGTCTGTTTTTCTGAGTTTCAGATAGGCCTTTCTGTTATACTACCCAGACGTGTTTATTCTTGAATGCAAGTCCTCTCTATTTTGCTTAAAACTAGTTAGTGTTGGTGATACTTACAGGTGTAACTAACAGTGCAAAGTCTGACTGATGCTGTGTTGTGAGTCCTTCATAGCTGTACACTCAGAGCTCAGTGTTGCTGTGGCTACCTGTATAATTTTGTTCTTTCCCTTCTTACTCCCTACCACATCATGGAAATATCTGTCTGCCTTAGCTTAATACGTAATATCAAAATCTTCAACACCTTTCATGTTCCTTGAAAAGTGTGAGAAGCCCTTGTGAGAGCCATCAGAACATAAACGTGGTGGTAGCCCAGCCCTTGATCCAGACAGGCAGAGCAATCCCAGTGGCTCTGAAGGGCCTTACTCTAGGGCTCAGTGTCTGGGTTCCTGAATTCCAAATAGGCACTCCGTGCCTATTAATGTACTTTCCTTCCAGTGTCTCAGCTAGCATCTACATCATTTACAAGGGATTTTGAAATCTGAAAATGGTGGGTATAATATAGGATCAGAATATCAATAACAGTAACCTAATTTTGTCCACTTTTTTGTTTGTTTTAGGTGGGTCCACATTGTTTGTGCCCTCTATGTTCCAGGAGTGGCATTTGGAGATATTGACAAGCTGCGGCCAGTAACACTAACAGAAATGAATTATTCCAAGTATGGTGCAAAGGTAAGTTTAGAAGAGATGTAGTGGCAACAAGTAGCTGTATTTTATGTTTTTACATGTAATAGAATAGAATGTATCTTCACAACTTTATTTTTCTTTTTTACAGCAATTTTGTGGTGAGGTTCAGCACTAAAAATTAGATAAAGTTTGTTAATGATTGTTATACCTACAGCCTACCTGCTCTTCCCTCCATCTTTCTATCTGTTCCTCGCCATTGTTCTCCATAATTTCTGCCATTGTTTTTGACCGATTTACCTGAATTTTTTACAGAGATGCTAATTTTTTTTTTTTTAAGTCAGTGGCAGATTGACAAAATGTAAATGGGAAGCGAGGAGGACTTAAACATGAGAGATGGGAGGTTAAGTTGATTAAGAAAGGGGCAGATGTACATTCAGTAAGAATTACTTTAAAGTTTTTATGTAAGCTTGTGTGCATACAATAGGCTGTTCCAAAGCAGTGTTTACAAAAATCCACAGCAACATGGGACCCTCAGCTTGCAGCTACACAGCTAAAGGGTGCTCTTCTAATGTAGCATATGAAATGTTTTGAGATTCTTCAGTCACTGAGTTTTCCTTATCATTCCATTCTGTTGTTTAACTTCCTGCATGGAGATATTTTCTCTAGGTGATAGACAGCCAGAGCAAGTAGGAGTCTATGAAATGCATGCCTGTATAATTAAATCATGTTTATGCACTGGATAGCAGCAGTGCTTTAGCAGTGCATGTTCCCATTTCCTGCTTATGTGCTCATTACTCTAGATTGCTGGCACAGGGGTTTGGTTTGAAGTTGTGGTGAAACAGACTGAGGAATTGATCTGACTGAAAAATAAGTTAATTGTTTTTTTCCAGGCCTTATTAGGGGATGTCAGTTTTTTGTTTTGTAACTGCCTAGAATGCACATATCTGAAGCCATAGCTCCTAATTAAGTGACTCACAACCTTCCTTACTGATATTTATGATTTTTGAGTATTTGTTTCTGCACTGTCACATGTTTACTCCTCAGTCATTGCTTATCAAAGGACACGTACATAATTATTTATGGTTTTCAGTCATTCAGATTGCTGCTCTTTTATTGTTGTTTGTTCTCTGAACTTGTTGAACATTTGTTGAGGAGTGGTGGGTTTTTTATGCTATACTTATACAACTAATTGTGCTTGGATGGTATATGTTGTTTCGCTGAAGGGGAATGCAATACATGGAGGTTCATATAAATACTCATCCAACATGCTATTTAGATTATTTAAGCACTTTACCATTGATGAAAATGAAATTAATAGCAGGAGTTGAGGAAGCAGAAGCTTTAAATGTCAGCCATTGGGAGCATGCTTGGTTTCTGTACCATACAGGAGTAATCTGCCAGTTTGGTTTTTATATATATGACATAAATTATCAAATATTAGGCAAAATGCACCTGAAATATTTATTGTGGCATTTTCCATTCTTCTTTATAAAGGAGTGCAGCTTTTGTGAAGATCCACGTTTTGCCAGAACTGGTGTATGCATTAGTTGTGATGCTGGGATGTGCAGAGCCTATTTCCATGTGACCTGTGCTCAGAAGGAAGGCCTCCTCTCAGAAGCAGCAGCAGAAGAGGTAGCTATGGAAAGCATAGCATAAAAGACCTCTATTGAAAGCTTGTGAGATGACCTGAAATGGTAGCTTTTTTGTTCACAGTTCCTGAACAAAGTTTTTTTAAGTAGGTATCAAGGCGTAGGCTGGGTAAAGGAACTGTACAGGGAGAGCCCTTCACCAAATTGTCCAGCTCTGAGCACCTTTTGAAACTGACTGGAAAAAAGGATAGATAAGGTTAACACAGAAGTTGGCTTAACAGACTATCAGTTAATACAGACAGGAATTCTAACTCTCTTTTCCTGAACTTCACATAGGGTGACATACTTACCTCTCTGCTTATGTAGTACTGTAGTTTCTGTTTCATACCAAGTAGGAGACTTGAGAAATTAAAGACATTTCTGATGCTACTTTTTCATAGCTTTCCAGTATTTCACATTGTAGTACACAGATATGACTTCCCTTATGGTAACATTAATCTTTGGAATCAGAATGAAAAGCAAGTGTTTATAACCTCCTGATAACTTCTTAATATTTTTTCTTAACAGTATTTTCCCTGTAATATGACCTAAAGCAATTTAGATTTGAAATTCTTACTTCCCAATTAATTTTTACGGTATAAGTACTTTTAGGTTGTCCAATTTCATCCTGATAAGTATCATTTGTATTAAGTGTGTCATGTTCATACCTTCACCATTTAGCTTTTTGCCTCAGGAAGTAGCACAGGTAACATAAGAACAAGCAGTACTTTCACTGTTGAGCCTGACACTTCTGTTTCTGAAAACAATGGATCACTAAGAGATTTATAAAGGAATCACAAAATACTTCCTTCTGTTGGACTGATAAATGGGAAGATAGCACATTGTCTCACTGCTGTTGTCCTTAATAGATTATGTGTAAGGTTGAGTCTTTAAATGCCCTGTGTGAATTCCCTCTGGACATATGTATCTGCTTGCCTTTCCACCTTAAAATTTTATTACGTGTTTTCTGCAGTCAGATTTTTAATCAAAGTCTCACACAATCTCATTGTAGGGTGCGGCTAATTTTTGAAGTAAACTGTCGCATACTCTGAAAATCTAAATTGAAATAAAATGTGCTTGTAAGGAAAGTCAGGAAATTTGATTAGTCTATGTTTTATAAGTGGAATAAAGGGAAATTTGATAGGCAGGTAATGTATTAATATTTGTATTGCTTTGTGAAGGAAGACTGCTTTAAGTTTTTCTTAATCTGTAGATTTATGATGTTGTTTGTACACTTTTGAAAGTATAAAGGCAATGAAATATGTTTCTCAAACCATGTCTCCTCATGGCTCAGATATTTGTAGTCTGCTTGCAAGGTTTGCAGATGCTAAAAGTTGCTATAAGCCTAGCCATGATAGTGTGCAGATATGATGGAATGAAAAATGGGAAAAAAATTCATCTGAGAGATGATAAATCATGTGAGATTATAGCCACCAGAATGGTTGGAAAAACATTAGAGAAACCAAATATATTGCCTTTGATAGTATTCAGGATTATTAAGCAGTTGTAGGATTTAATTTAAAAGGCACAGTGAATCAACAGGAAATTAATATGTTATATGTTAAAGAGATTTGTACTTAGGAATTTATTTTGCTGGGATTTTTTTCCTGGGAATGCAAATATGGTACAGAGATTTGACTAGTAGAGAGTTAAATCATTAATGCATTTAAAAACGTTTAGGATCCTGCAATGAAAAACACCTGCATTGGAAAAACACCTTATATTGTAAATTACACAAACATGACAGAATTGATTTAGAAACATACTTTTTAGTTGGTTTTAAAAACATGCCCATTTGAACTTGCGTACTGATTGCCAGAATGTTTGTGCTGTTTAGAGCCCTTTGGCCTTACTTTATGTCTCACTTTATTTTCGTTCCTTCCCCTTTCTTTTTTCTGAAACAGGATATAGCTGACCCTTTTTTTGCTTATTGTAAACAGCATGCAGACAGGTTAGACAGAAAATGGAAGCGGAAGAACTACTTGGCTTTACAATCTTACTGTAAAATGTCCTTGCAGGAAAGAGAAAAGCAGCTTTCCCCAGAAGCTCAGGTATTGTATTCATGACACAAATGCCTCTGTATTAATCATCCATGTTAAACAAGACAGAAATTAAGAAAAGGTAAAAATGTTATTATAGTGGAAAATTAAATGTGGCATCATTTAACAGCACACTGGACTGTTTGTAGAGTTTGGTCTCAAAAGGACAATTCTCTATATATATCATATAGTTATATCTTATATATATTATATATCTGTTTCATTAAACCTCAAATATCTATGCTTGTCTGAAAAACATTACTTTGATTTTGAGATAAAAAGTTGGTAATTACTTTTTCATTGTAATTCATAGATTTTGTTTAACATTTTCTTCAAAAAGCCAGAAAAAATTAGTCATATTTCTATTTCTATCTAAATTTCCAATTTTGTAGGTCTAAGTGGAATTCTGTGTGCCAGGTGTTTTCATAGTAAAGATTTCCTAGGGAAAAAAATAATGTATGCAAAGAAGTGAGTCTGTGCTATTACGTGGGAGTTGTCTGAAAGCCTTAGGCAAGTCTATATCCCTGTGTAGTAACAGATCCATTTAAAACTGTTAGTTACTGCAGAAGCTCAACTGATAAATGTCCTGTTGATACAGAGGTTTCAATCCCTCTGAGGCAATCTGCATACTTTCATGTTTCAGTGTGTATCCTTTTTTTTTTTTCTGATTTTGAGGAGTTTCTAGCATAGTTTGCTTCACTGCGTTCCATGGAAAAAATCACACCTCTGCAGAAAAGCAGCTTGTTACCCAAACAAAACCTGCCTGATTTATTTGTAGAAAGTAGCGAATGCTGTAAATAATGGAAATCATTTGTGGGAGAGGACTATCTGCTTTTTTTCTGAATTGAGAATTACAGTGTAATAATAAGAAAATGTTGTTTCATATTATCAAACTTTTTATTTAAAAAAACTTGCCTTTCCAGTTCTTCAGAGATCTTTGAATAGCAGAATATTAATTTAAAATGACCTACACTGTTGAGAATGAGCATGAGCAAACTGTTACTGTGGAATAATTTTGAATACAATATTATTTGGCATATTGAGCTTAATGTAGCTTGATTTAAAACTGTTTTCATAATTCCTGCTGAATATACTCAGCTCTCAGTTACGTGAAATGCACCTGTGTAGAGTGGAGACATTACAATAATATGAATACTGCCCGATATAATGGTAAGTGCTGATTGTGTAAGATCAGTTTGGATCCAGCAAGGCTTATTAGCTCTGTTTTTAGGCATGTATTATGCAGTGCTGAAGATGCTGATAAGTCCCCAGCATGTCCCTTTCTCTCTTCTCTTTTACCCAAACCAAGACCCTGCAATTTTAAAATCTAAATTATTTAGATTCAGTTTTTGGGAACTGAAGAAATGACTGCTGAAAACTGTAGGTGGAGTTACTTGACATAGTGTCATAGGCACCTTGATAAAAGTATGATGACTTCCATACATTTTGTATAACCAGTTTTTTACTGTTAGTGGCTTTGGTATTGTACCACAGTGGCTGTAGGTGGACCTGTTGCCTGCTGCTGTGGGTTCAAGAAAAAAGCCATTGAGGTCAGAGCTGACCTGTAGGCTACATTTGCTTTGTTTCTTGGTCATCAATGTTCAAGACCTAGTAAGGTATGTGTTAAACTGTCTGCAGTACTGCTTTCAATGATTCTGTTTGAAATCAGAGATGTTGCTTAACCACAGTACACCTTTTGTCTCAGGAGTATCTTACACCATATGGTGGGGCAGTCACATTAGTTTAGTTTCTTCGTTGTGCAGGGAAGTAAACAGCTTCTAACTGATAGTCAGCTGGAGTTTTGCCTCTAAAAGTTTGTATGTTGATGTCAGTTTTTGCCAGAATTGCCACTTCACAGAGTTCCCTCAAGACAGTGTTTTCCAACTGTCAGTAACAGCTTGATCTTCTGGGGTAGATCTCCCAGATGGTCACAAATATACAGATGTCATCAGCAATATATATTGTGAGCTTCTCTTGTCTGCTTCACTTCTGTTTGGGTTGTGTTCTTGACAAATTATAATCAGCAAATTTAACATTTATAAAGAGAAGTGACATTGAGAAAAGGAGTTCCTACAAAACTATGTCAAATATGGTAAAAATGCTCTTCATCAATTTTTGTTGCTCACCTAAATGCCAATTTAATATGTATCTAAATGCATATGTGGTAGGTCAACCAAAGCTTCTACCAGTAGTGAATTTTCACAGTCCCATCAAATTATCATTATTAGAAGGGGTTGTCCCAAAGCCAGCGGTCATCTGTTGCTTTCATCAATGGGGAGATCTCATCAAGAAATGTGTACATAGCTCCAAAACCTGGTGGGAGGATAATGTCATTTATGTGTGCACTTTGAAGTGAAATGGAATGTCTGTATCAACCTCTGTTTCTGGAGCTGCGGAGTTCCAGAGTGAAAATGGCATTGGTTAGGTTGTACGGCTTTTAAAATGAGAATAAAATGCGGATGGGTTCCAAATTATAACTCTGAACTAATTTTGAATCATTCCTTGATGTTTTTGATATGTGGAATTGTTTGTTGCAGGCTCGAATCAACGCCAGGCTGCAGCAGTATCGTGCCAAGGCGGAGCTGGCGCGCACCACGCGGCCCCAGGCCTGGGTGCCCAGGGAGAAGCTGCCGCGCCCGCTCACGAGCAGCGCTTCTGCCATTCGGAAGCTCATGCGCAAGGCTGAACTGATGGGAATCAGCACTGACATTTTCCCAGTGGATACTTCAGATACCAGCTCCAGTGTTGATGGAAGAAGAAAACATAAACAACCAGCTCTCACTGCTGACTTTGTGAATTATTACCTTGGTAAGGGTGAAAATGGCTTATTTTACTCAGTGAAAAGGTATCACTTTGCTGCAATGTGCTATGCTATTTCATTGGCCTTTTTATTTTTGTTGTACTTAAATGCTTATAGAAGATAAATGCAGATTATGACTTCATTTTAAGTATATTATTGCTTGGAGTCTCTGTTTACACAGGAAATTATTTTTTTTTAAAGACACTTCAGAAAAGAATAAAATCTTTCAAATATAAACAAGAGACTAAACTGTCTTTAAGACAGGAGTAGGTACAGTATTTTTTCCTTAAATTCTCCTTCATTTCTATGTGGAATAGGATAACTTTTTGACTAGATCCTGATCAAAGTTCATCATTCAAACAACTAAAATATGCACAAAATACTAATGTTATGACTGTTCATTCTACTCAGTCTGTGTATTAAACCTGTGGGCCATAGTTCTGTGTCTTTGTACTGTTACAGTTTTTTACTTTAGATTGCTTCGCTTTTTTTTAGTGCATAAAAGTTGAAAATATATAGTCAAGAATAGGAAATAATGTGGTTTTCTTTTAAATAGAGAGAAATATGCGCATGATTCAAATCCAGGAGAATATGGCTGAACAGAAGAATATCAAGGATAAGTTAGAAAATGAGCAAGAAAAGCTTCATGTGGAGTATAATAAGGTAAAGAAAAAGGGGTGATAAATCCTTCTACCATTTTAGTATTGCTGCTATTAACTTTGATAGAATTTTTCTTTCCATGGGAAAAAAATGAGATGAAAATGACAGATGCAAACTCTTGATCTTTTAAAAGTAATAATTAAAAATATATTTCTTCTTTTAAAAACATTCATTAGTCTGTCTTCTCCCATACAAGCAACATCAATTTCTAAAATGTGATATGTTGACTGGACACAAGTTCTTTAACTGAGCCTACCAAGAGCTCCAGTAACAAATTGCACATGGGCCTGTTTGAACCTGCATGATTCTCTGCTTGGAGCCTCACTTGATAACTGGCAATCTACGATACTTAAGCGTGTTATTTACTTATTTATGTCAGCTACAACTCCAGCTGGGTTTAGGTTTAATGACTTGACTAATCAGTATTCACACCTCCACAGTGTCCTCTGTGTGCATTTTAGGGTATGACAAATTTGGTGCCCATAAATTATGGCTTTGCTCCCCCAAAATGTTGCTAATATAATTTTTAATAACTCATGATTTAAAAAGAACTTTCTGCATTTTTACCAAATAAATGTTTATTTTAGTATTCACTTATTTTTAAACATAGATATACTGTACCTTTTGTGGGAGATGACACGCTGCAATTCTTGCTGAATTCAACAGCCTATTAAGTGATAGTTAATGGTGACAAAAAATGGTGTTGCTATTAATTCCTAAATTGTTTGGTGTGTGTGTTTTAAGTGAGAACATATGGAAAATGTAGCAGCATATCCTTGTGAACTGCCCAGAGGTGATGAAGGGAAAGGAAATTGTGCCTGGGCTTTTAATCAAATTAATGGTTGCCTCCCAAAATACACAACCTAACAGTTACTTCCAGAAGAAAAAAAAAACCAAGCTTATTTTTGCTTGCAGTCTTTAATTTTAAATTTTCTCTTTCTGTGAGTGTGGCAAAAGAGTTTTAATTCATTTCTATGTTCGCTTGTTGTAATCTTGCTGCCTAAGTAGTGTGGACAGCACATATAAGATGTTTCTGTATTTTAGTTTTACTTTTCATTTGACTTTATGAAACCTTATTTCCATGATGAAATACTTCAGGTCTTTACAAAACAATTGGTTGCTCTGGGTTTTTGTTTCATTTCTGTTAAATTACTGAATGGTTGTAGTGATCTCAGCTATATTGTTATGAGTTTCATTGTTTTTGTGATCCCACAATAAATTAATGCACCCTTGGTAAGAGGTTGAGTACATTTTATTTAATAACTTAATGGACTTTCATTCCTGTTGCCTATTTTTTTTTTCTTTTCAGCTGTGTGAGTCCTTGGAAGAGCTACAAAATATGAATGGAAAACTGCGTAATGAAGGGCAAGGCATTTGGGCTCTGCTGGGTAGAATCATTGGACAGGTAGGTTGGTTCCTTGCCCCCCTTCACAGAAAAAAAGCAGAACAGGTTTTCCAAGAATAGGTTTTCTGTTTCTGTCTGCCACTTCTATGGCCGAATGAATGATTTTATTTGATCAGACCCAGGCTTTACTCAGGGGATAATGCTTCCTGATTGAAGTACCCAGACTTCTGCCAACCACCTACTGGGAACATGTAGCTTGATTTTCTTGTAATACTGTGCTTGTTTGCAAAATTCTTTCATTTGGTATAAGTGATTGACCTGTCATTTGTGATGAACCTTAGCATGAAGCATGAGTTAATCCTACTGTTTTTGTCTCTAGTTGTCTTTAGTTACTGTAGGCTTCCAATGATAAGTTAACTCTTTATGGCTTTTATAAGATAAAAATCCTTCTAAATGCAGTATGTGCATAATGGTGCGTGACTAGACACTAGAATATTTTGATTAAATGAATATAACTATCTAGGACAACAGAGGATTTGGGTTACTTCCTGTTGCCAGCAATTATCTTTGTTCCCATTGAAAAGGAAAAAAAGAAGCAGAGATTTTTTACAGTGTTTTCATATATGTTTTATGTTGGAGGTGTTAAATATCAATGGACATTCTGGATGTGGGAGGGAGATTGCAGTGATTTCCAGTTATGTTTAAAATTAAAGAAACTGTTCACGGTGGAAATGCAGATATACAGTTACCCACAATTTTGGCTTGCCCTTTGTTACTGCTGAGTTTGTGCTGCTGTTCCAGAAATGAACCTTACACTTCATTCAGTAGTAGTTCCTAAAATATGCAACCTTTTACTGGTTCCATTTGTCTGCTTGCCTCTCATACTTGCAAAGAAGAATTCTTGCACAATGTATCTTTTAAACCAAGATTATTTTTACTTCCTTTCAGTAAGTATTCGCAAATATATTTCCTGATGCAAACATTACTCAATTTGAAAAAAAAAACCCAAAAAGAAAAGCTGAGTAGAATTCATTTACACAGCTTTCGTGACGTTTTTTTCCAGTTGGTTGAACAGATGCAGACCCATGGGGCTGCTGAGAAATGACTTTGATAGATGGTTGCTGTCTGAGAAGCCAGCACACTGCAGATAGTAGAAACCCAACGAGAGTCTCTTCTGCTTTGTGAAGGGCTTGGTCCAATAAGATAATTTTTCTAATTAACCTGTCGAGCACCAGTGTAGCTGAGATCCTGGGGAAAATAAACTGCCTCAGTATTCTGTCACTTTCATGAATCTGCCTTTGCTTGTTTCAGCTTCCTAGAGAAATGCATCCTTGTCCATCCCTATATTAGAAGCTTGAAGGAAAATTCTAAGAGCTAGTCTTACTGTATGTTTCTTACTGAATTGAAAAAATTACCGTAAGATTACTTTATATTGCAGTATCATACAGGGACAAATGTGTAGTCTGTAAAACAGCTAAGCAATTTCCCACTCACCATATGTCTTGTTCTTCATGCATTGAGATTAGAGGAATATGCTTTTAAAGTGTCAAGACTCATGTGTACTGCATTTCTTCAAATCCAATAGAAATTGAACATACCAGCAATTTTACGGGCTCCTAAGGAAAGGAAACCAAGTAAAAAAGAAGGAGGAGCGCAAAAGACATCTACACTTCCAGCAGTACTTTATAGGCAAGTAACTAAATTTTAACAGAATAGATACAGTATCTAGTAATTTATACTTTCAGAAAAGTGTTCTGAGAAAATGGTTTACTTCAGTTTTTAATTTAAAAAATGCTTTAAAGTTGTTGATATGTTTTACCTAATTTTGAGGGCTAAGTTGAATAGTCATCAGTTCTTCACCCTACCACACATGAGTAAAGTTTGGGTGTTTTTTGCTGATTTGACAGCAGTGCTTTAAGGACAAAGCTGACTCCTTGCATCTGAAGTAGAGGGGTCCTTTGTTTTTTTTTTTTATGTGAAAAGATATCTGGTCACTTTGTTCTTTGAATATAGTCATCTGAGTGGATGATTTTGAGAACAGTGATGATGCTGTTAAGTCACGATTCCTGGATGCACAAAACACTTGTCAAATAAGAATTTTGCTTTTTGCTCGTGCTAAATTCCCCTACTTCTAATAATTCCCAAGGCTATGAAATGCATTCACTTGCTCTGTCATAGTAAGTAGTACTATGTCACTTTTCCCCCTCTTCTGTAAGCTGTGACACTGCTGACTTTTTATTAAGCATAATAGTGGGACACAAACTAGGATCCCAGACTATGACAGTGCAAAATACATGCATGCCATCTAGGATCTTCTTTACTCAGCACAGCTGAGGAGTGACGTGGTCTATTGGTTATGTAGAGAGCAGCATCCCACCACAGCAAGTAGGGTCTTGCCCAGCTAGAAGGCTAAGGGAAGAGGATGATTTACACAAGCAGAAGTTAATTTTAGTGCTGCAAGAGGTACAAATCTTGAAAACATGGCAGTGGACAGAGGACTTGATATACACAAATAATTGAAGTCATGCTTTGCCAATTCTGTTTCATTCAAATGCACTCTGTTTCTTCCATATTACAGTGCAATCAGTGAATGCCTGTGTTTTCAAAACAACTAAAATTTCAATTCCGCTAAGATAATAATAAGGAAGTGTAATTTCTAATGAGTTACATTGCCCAGCATAGCAGCAGCATACACCTATTTCAAGGTAGTTACCTGCATAGGCATGTGATTGATTATTAAGATTGGTACTAGCAGCGTAACTTTCTATTTAAGCATTTGTTGTACTTTTTTTTTCCACTTGCCACTGGTATATTTTGTTGAAGTATTGAGTGATTGCTATCTCAAACATTTAATTGAAAGTCATTTTTTGCTAACTCTTACTAGGAGCCTTTTACGCTTTTACTGTACATAGGTAGAAACTCCTTAAAAAAAACTCCTCTAAAATCACTCCAGAAAGTAATTATGTACTTAAAATTATACACTCAACTTGAAGTTTGGGCCTGCTTTGCTTTTCTCCTAATCCTGTCTCACAGAGGGGAAAATGACTAAATGATTCTGGTAAACACTCAGACCACTATACTAATTTGAGAAACAGAAATGGGTGAATGTGAAACCACTACAAGTTGCCACATGTTTATATTGAAACTGGGGGATGTGCTGGGGTGTATTGTTCATTCTTTATGAGTATGTAATTAAAATGCTTTTCTGCTACGCACATGAAAAGTTGTGGAATTTGCAAGAAGAACCATGATCAACACCTGCTACTACTGTGTGACACTTGTAAACTCCATTATCATCTTGGTTGCCTGGATCCACCTCTTACAAGAATGCCAAGGAAGACCAAGAACAGTTACTGGTAAGAACACAGTTAATGAGTTGTCCTGTGCTATCTCTGTACTTAAAGTAGGATGCAAATTCTGAGTGGATTAGACATTGTTAATGCAGTTTGAGCAGTTTTTTTTATTTTCAGGTTATTAGCAGTGATGTTTCAAGGTTAAAAAAAAAGAAGTTGTAAAGATTTTCTCATTATTAGCTACTGTGTAAAAATAGGTTATAGCTGTAATTTTCTTGGGTTTTGAATTCATCTGTGACTGTTATTGCTGCAATATAATAGCAGTAGGAAATTATAGGCTAATACTTCTGGGAAATGAAAGACTTGGTTTCCTGTTTATGTTAGGACTCAGATAAGCAACTCTCTGTTCGGATCTTCAGGCAAATATTTGTAATATTTTTAAATAAACTTGCAAGTAGTACTTCTGTTCACTGCAATATGGGAAGTGTTGGGTTTACTGCTGTCTTATAACTTCAATGTACAATGACAGAAGTATGTTCATAACTGTACTTACTGCAGTTACATTTCCATGAATTAAAGTTCTTTCATGCTTGTGGAGCAGAACAAAAGCTAAGTTGTACAATAAAGAAATAAGATGGCAGAAATTCTGATTTCCAAACTGTCATAAAATTAGCTTGCTCTGCTCTGTAGTGTTAGCAGTCTGCATGTTTAAACTGCTCTGAAATGTGTTAGAATAAACTCAGAAACAGTTTGTAGCTGGCAAGAAGTTAGAGTACAGCATCTCAAGGAGTCACTAATCACCTTGTCTGAACTTTAAGGTATCAAATCAGAATAGTGTAAGAATTGCTTCTAAAAATACAGTAAAACTATTTTAACAGAAAAAAAAAGATTAGTTTCTGTTTTTTTTTGTATATATCCAAATTTTTTATTAAAGAACTTGCATAAAACATTTACTTCAGCCATTTTTTTGGTTAGTTTTGAAGACTGTGTGCAGAACAAGATGGCCAGTACATGAAATGGGAGGACTGTCTTTTTTATATCTTAGTGTGACAAAACCTGGATTTACCTCAGTAAATTTGCTTAGTAAATTAATAAAGATTTCATTTAACACATGAAAATCTCAAAAAGGTTTTCACCATCACTAATACTTTCATGAACCTAATTTTCCTTTAATAATTTAATGTAGTGTGTTGTAAGGCTTTTGATCTCTTTGGTCAAATTTGCCAAGTATATATTTTATGTGGTGGCTTTTTATTTTTATTTTTTTTTAAGTTTTAGATAGCTTCTTCATTTACACAGGAGATTTGATTTTTGTTCTGCTTTTTAACAAAGTTGAAAAGGCTCAGTAAAAGCTATCAGTCCAAAAGATGTAAGACTAATTCTCAGTAGGTGTCAAAGGCAGGATAGGTCAGGTTAGGTAGTAAAGCTCTTTTATTTCAAAGCTATAACTTAGCTTTGTTGTGAATTTCATGCTTCAGTTATATCTTAGATCAGAAACTTGGCTTTTACTTCTAATTAGCTCAGGCATATTCTGGAGGGTGAGATGATAGCAGACAAATTGAGCTGCATTGATTGCATTCTTTTCATCATTCAACATTCCTTTATGTGTTCTTTTCAGGATCAGTAGAGAGCATATAGAACTGACCCTTAATCCAAGTTGGAGTTCAGCAGGTTTTTCCTCCCCTGCTGTTTTGAATACAATTTTTATCTTTTGATTAAGGTATGAAGAAAAGAGAAAAGTGCATTTTTTTTTTAGATGGGAGCCATATACTTATCAGATATTTGTATAGGATGTAATAGGAACAGGAGAAAAATAAAAGAAAATTGGTATAATAGGAAATTCCCTGAAACACTAGGCTTGTATAAGATGTAATAGGGTATTTGTATAGGATATAATAGGAACATATCAGAAAAATAAAAGAAAATTGATAAAGTGGGAAATGCCTTGAAACGCTAGGCAGGTTGAATGACTTCATTGAAGAGTGGTTAAAAACATTGAGTTTAGTTATTTTTTTAA
Source organism: Alaudala cheleensis (assembly GCA_013398995.1). Taxonomy (NCBI): domain Eukaryota; kingdom Metazoa; phylum Chordata; class Aves; order Passeriformes; family Alaudidae; genus Alaudala; species Alaudala cheleensis. The sequence goes on along the minus strand of VWYE01008148.1, from coordinate 15,805 downwards.
ATAGTAATCAAGAAACAATCAAAAATAATTTTCTTGGTTTTTTTTTCTTTCTGTTCCATTATCACTGCTAATAATTCACTCAGAATAGCTAACTTGACCCCTTGCAAAAGTTTTTATTATAGTCATGTACTTTACCAATATATATTTATTTAAACAATGAGTACTTCAATGTGTACTCCATCTTTTCTATTATGTTTGAGGATGTCAGGTGATTCAGGAATGTGTGTGATGCTACATAGACTAATTTAGATTTATACTTTTTGTCCATTTCATGCTCAGCATTTAATAGTTTAAATTAGTTTACCAAAAAGGGTTTTGAAATAGTTAAATTAAATCCAGTATTATATGTTAATAGTAGGAGAAAAAAATTAATTATGCATTTAAAAGCTGATTTGTTGAAGAAAGCATGAGTTATATTTCGTTATCTCAGTGTTTCTAAGATTTAAAATGAGGTAACAGTTTTAGTCTTAGTGAAATCATAGATAAGAATTTATACCTGGTGAGCACCAGTGTTTCACAGCTTACTAGTTTAACTGGTTTAAAACACTTAACACTAAGAATTTTCCTTGCTCAGAGGCCTGACAGTTTTCTTCAAGGTAACAGTTGTAACATATTACACGTCAGTTTGTATCACAGTGTGTTCAAAGCCGGGCCTCATTTCAGATGGATTTGAGATGAAGAGCATAGAACTATTTTATGCAATAATACATTAAAGCATTAATTTATACCTGCTTTGATGCTGTGTTTTCAAAGTGAAATCATAGACTATCCTAAGTTTGAAGAATTGAGTCCAACATCTAGATCAGAAGCTTTAACCATACAATGAAATGCTGTGGTTTGCTTTCATTTAAAAATTTGCCATTTTCAGTTTCTTAGAAATCCTATTGGTTAAACAATTGAAAATTATTTTGATTAACATGTTATCATAATACTTAGTCTTATCATTCTTGCAGACGACTTGTGTGCTTTTATGCTCTTGGCCATTCTGGATGTATTTTCGTGGTAGAGAATGATCTTAACTGGTACTAACGCAGTGCAGAAGTGTTGGCAGACAATATAAAGAATCAAAATCTAATTGTAAGATATTGGCATGAAAATACTTGGCAGCTACCAACAAGATTAGCTTCTTCTATTGGAATGAGATTACCAAAAAACAGTGATAACTTCTGATAGCATATGAAATATTGGGGACTGAGATGCACAAAAAAGCAGTAATGGTTGTATTAAGCTTGGTTGGTTTTATTTTTGCTCTAGAAGGCCAAGTTATTTTAGTGGTGACTGTTGTAGGGAGTATTGGCCGCAGGACAGAATGAGCTGTAGCGTTCCTGACCTGTAGTTCCATGAACACTCATGCAGTATCTAGAAATTCATTCATATTTCTGACCTCATTCATTCAGTACTGAGCCAGCACCTCTTCAAATTTTTTTTTCATCCCGAGTCACTGGATAATGATATAAAATTATTAACTTACATAAACATGAGTGGAATATGACATATACATTTTTATGTATTTGTCACTTGTCCTAATTGAAGGAAGTTTGGGTTGTTGCAAATGGCAAATTTTTTTTTTTTTAAACTTTGTAACTTTACATTCTGTAAGGTGCTCTTTGAAGCTTTTTGACAACTGTATTAGGTTCATATATACTGTCTTTTATCTCCAGAATAAAAGCAGTCCTGTTTTTTTTTCCCCTCCAGTACATGATTTACATGTGTGATTTATAGAGCATAGGTGTCATCTTGAATCCATGCTTCTCGAGTTCAGAGTGGCTTAATTCTTTGTAAACATTTTGAGAGGTGATTTGTCAGAGAGCATGTCTGTGAGATCTGTGTCTTCCTTATGAAAATAAACCGCACTTTGCAGGAAAGAACGGACGTCTGTACTCAAATCAATATGATTTCACAGAAGCCATTTATTGTTTACAGTGAGCAACAGTTATAGATTTTTGCATAGCATACACACACACACACACACACACACACACACTGTTTGATTGGTCCCTCAGCCTGTCCATACACCCCTTAGGGCACCTAACTGGCCAGAGTTCGTTCCCATGCTGAGCCCAGCTT
>VWYE01008148.1:0-13545 GCA_013398995.1 Alaudala cheleensis | reverse complement strand
AACTTTGTAACTTTACATTCTGTAAGGTGCTCTTTGAAGCTTTTTGACAACTGTATTAGGTTCATATATACTGTCTTTTATCTCCAGAATAAAAGCAGTCCTGTTTTTTTTTCCCCTCCAGTACATGATTTACATGTGTGATTTATAGAGCATAGGTGTCATCTTGAATCCATGCTTCTCGAGTTCAGAGTGGCTTAATTCTTTGTAAACATTTTGAGAGGTGATTTGTCAGAGAGCATGTCTGTGAGATCTGTGTCTTCCTTATGAAAATAAACCACACTTTGCAGGAAAGAACGGACCTCTGTACTCAAATCAATGTGATTTCANGCCTGGCTAACAAACTGCAGGTGTTCAGATAACATCACAGGGAGTTTGGATGGTACAGAGAATAGCTTAACTTAACAAGCAAATACATTGCTACACCACTTGTTTTCCTTTTTAAACACTGAGGAAAGAGCAGTTTTCTGGAAGCAGTGTAGTGGTATTTGCTGAGCAATTTGATTCACTCTTTCCCAACTCACTGCTACTGAGTTGACAAGATATTTGTGAAGTGACAAGTTGTCTCTGATTCTTGTACCAAGTTGGGTTGAAAACACAACAAAATCACACAATTTGTTTTTTCTTCTGTAGGTTGTTAGTGCTGAATCAAAGACTTTCTGTATGATTACGAGATTTCAAATCAATACTGAGATTTCTTGATGGAACAAAAACTTGCAGTAATTTTAGCAGTAGGCACATTTTAGAAGTAGGCATATTATTGCCTGGTACTGATTTTCTCTGTGGGTCTAGATTAGGCAAGTCTAGACTAAAAGCAAAAAAAAACCTGTATACTGAAAGTTGAATAGTTGGCACCATTTCTCCTGTTATTTTGTTTATGCTGCATAGCAATGCTTGCTAATTTAGGGGGAGTGGAAGACAGTTGCACTAGTTCTAAAGGTGACCAGCTGTGACAGATTCTCTCTTCGCTGCTTGTCCTTGAAGGGCTGAAATTAAGTGAGCATGACTGTGGCATAGCCAAAAAGAAGTCATATGGCTGTTTTCTATGACTATGTTGGGATTAAACAGCTGAATGGGAAGAGTACTTTAAATTCAAGAACTGTGTTGAAATAAACTATAAGAAATGCTGAAAAGAGATTGTTTCCAAGTCAGAGGAGTGTATGTCTGTGACAGCTTTTCTGTGCTTCTATGGGAGCTAACAGCCCAACTGCTTTGTAGTTGAAGCTTGTCTGTTTTGTAATTGGGATAATGGGACATAGTTGGCTGTGATAGTAGAGCCTATTCCAGTAAATCAAGAGGTGGCTTGCAAATTCATGTTTATAACTCCTTTCCCCCTTTACCTTTGATATATTTGTGAAGTTTTGTTACGTGATTCAAACAACACCCTCACCCCCATTATAGTGTGATGTTGCTTTTCTTTTCTAGATCTAAATTTTTTGTAATTTTGATTGCTTTCACACTTGCACAACCTGTTTCAGAGCAAGCTTGCTCATAAAAACAGAATTTTAGTAACTTGCATGCTGTACCTCATCTTTTGGTTGAGATGTTTCATGTCTTCCTCAATAACATAAAGGTTAAAATGCTTCACATACATATTTAAATAGGATAATAGCGAAACTTCAGGACTTTAGTGATCTGAGTGGGTGTTTTCAGTAGAACTGTCTGAACATAGATAGCAGAAAAATGGTGCATTTCCCTTGTAATAACAGACAGATAAAGAACAGGAATTACTTAAATCATATATGCAGGGTGGTAGATCCAAGAAACTGGATTCCCAACTCCAGATATTGTTGTAAAACCCTATGACTGTTTCTCTTATAAAAGTGTCGTTTTTAGTGCAGCCCTTAAGTTAATGAAGCTTTTTCTGTAATTTATACTAGCACAGATTTTTACCATAATAATGGGGAAAATAAATGCTTTGTAGGAACTGCTCATAGAATGTTTTAACATTTTCATTGGTAATTCTTACATCTGCATAAGGAGATTGTAGTGATTACTTTCATAATTGCTTTCCAGTGCATAAATTAACGACATGACTGATGTTGCAGTGTTACAGAGGGCTATGCTCTCTGATACTTACTAAATAGAAATTCACCTTAAAGCTTTGGGTTGGACAGCTTTAAGAACAATGCATCTTACAAAAATAAAGAACTCGAAGTAACTTATAGCTAAAGCAGACATGCAAGATTTTGAGGGAATATTGTTACTTGAAGCTTCGCACTCCATCATTGGAGTGCCTTTCTCCATCAAATCTTAGAATAATAGTAGTTTGGTTTGTGTGCCTTTATTTACTTAAGTGCATGTGAATACATATTTTTGTGTGTATATTCACACAAATTTTTGTAAACATACAGCTGTAAAAAGTAGCATTGTGAAAGCTATTGTACCTTATGTTTTTCTGTGTTCTAGTGTCTTAAGGCCTCAAGATGTTAACAAGTACTGTGTGTGTGGCAAACTAAGGCTTGTAAAGTGTAGTATGACAGGTGAAGAGTGTGGGGAAACAAAGAGTTGGTACTAAAGGTAATCTTGCCTCTGATGTATTGCAGCTGTGTTAATTATCCTAGAGTGGGAACAGCCTTGCTCTCCGAGCTATGGGTGTGATAAAGAGTGAGCCTGCTGGGAGGGCTTTGGTTGCAGTTGCAGCTCAGTTGGAGTCTGCTGCTGTGCTGTGAAGACCCAGGGACAGGAGGTGGTCCAAGGGACAGATAAGGTAAGACCTTGTACCAGGAACTGACAAGGATAGGGGCTGAGTTGGGGCCAGGCTGCAGTAAGCTGGTGCTGTGAGAAGGAAGAGAGAAGGAGAACTGACATACTGGCTGCTGGCATAAATAGACCCTGAGAGCTGCTTGGAGCTGCCTTTGGGAAATAAGATAGAGACTGTTAAGTAACAAGGTGTTGGTGTGTGAAGCCTTCTGATAAGTATGAAAGACTGATAGATAATGAAGTCCTGATACTTGGAGCCCCCAGAAGTTTTTAAGGAAGTAGTTTGTGTGTTTTGACCATCTTGACTATCACAGTGACCCACTGGGATGTAGTGGGGGAGGCAGCGTTGGTGTAGCTGAGAGTGGCCGGTGAAAGCCACAGGGATGTCCGGACCTGCTTTTCTCCTATCAAGACACCTGGAATTAGGTGAGCCAACCAACTAGCAATAATGGCTGACTGCTTGTAGCCTCTGCCTCGTGTCGTGACCGCCTTGAAAACGACAGTAAAGAGGAGTGTGCTCATTTTATCAAGCACAGAGAACGAAAGCTACTCTCTTTTCACCCACCCCTTCTGATAATGGAAGAGCAATAGGGAGAGATTTACTGAAATCACAATAACCACAGCAGTATTATTAGCAAAAGGGGGCTGATTCCAACTCCTCTCCTGAGAGATCCAAGCAAGATGGCAAATTTTCAGATTCTGGGGCTTGGCTCTTCCTGCTGAACCCACGCCCCTGGTGATGATGTGCGTGGTAGGGAATTAAACAGTGCTGTAAACTCCATCCCCCTTCTCTCTGTAACCAGGACAAGGAGGAAGAATACAGGACTGCACTCTTGTATGCTGGCCCAAAACTGTTGGAAAAGTATATAAATTAACTTCTTTGTGCTTTGGCTATTCATAAAGACTCCATACTTAAGTGAGCGAGAGGAGAAACTTACCTTTCCTGCAATCAACCCCATTCTTCTGCTTTTCTACATCAGCACATACTCCAAGGACTTTCATGTGCCCTATTTACCCTGGTCTTAAGTGCTTTTGAGATCCGAGGTGATGAATCTTTGTAATATTATAATGTAGCCACAATTATCTAAAATTTACATATGGAAAAGTTAGAGGAGAAAGGTCTTGAGTTAGTCAGGGTTGCATTGATCTGTTACCCAATCCATGACTAGATTCTCTTCTGACTTGGTAGCCACTGGTCTGTGTTAGCAAACCATGATTACTTATGGTGTCTTTTGGTATAGATATGAGAGATCTGAGATTATACTGCTTTGAAAGATTACTTTGAAAGAATTAGAAAATGTGGAAAGTTGGTGGACTTGATATTGTGTTAGCCCTCAATGAAGTTCTCAGGAGAAGAACTAGAACTATTCCTGTTGAATGTGTAAATTGGAACAAATAGGCTCAAACACAACATGTGTAGCTGACTTTATGCTTTTGTTTAATAGGATGGATATGCCTTCTTGTTGCAAGTGTGTATTAAAATTTAACTTCAAATAATTAAATACATAGGGTTTTTGTTTTGTCTCCTTCCAAAGCAAATTTGCCTATCATTTAGATTATCCCTGTTAATGTGCTTATCCCTGTTAATGCCAAATAATAGCGGATTATGTTAATTTTTTTTTTGTTTATTTAAAAAAATGTTTATTAGGAGAAGAGTGGTGAATTGGACTTTATTTAAATGGACTTTTGAATTGAAAGTGTAATGTGAGAAGTAATTAAAACTGGGTCCTCCAGTAGGTATAATTTTTATGTTTTCATTAACATACTTATAGTGAACATCCACATTTTTATGACTTTGCATAAGATGATTTTTTGCAAATTTAAACAAATCCTGTTGAATTCCTATCTTGTTAATTCTGTTATGGAGCTTGTTAATAGTATTACTTTAGCATCTCTTGATTTTTGAAGTTCTGATGGTGATTTTGTATTTTTTCAGAAACTCATTAGGCATTTTTTTTTCAATTTAGTTTGTTAATATATTTCTCTAGCTTCTGTATTTGTAATTTTTCCCTAACTACTTTTTTCAGATTTAAAACCCACTCCCTTAGGAAATACGTACTGAAATTTATTTTCATAACAACCATGTCCTCAAAATCCCTGCCACTAAAGTGTGCTCTCACTGGAATGAATTCAGCATCATGTCATTGTAAAGATTAACAGTCTGCTTTAGTGGAGGGTGCTTCTGCCCGTGGCAGGGGGGTGCGAACTAGATGATCTTTAAGATTTCTTCCAATCCAAACCACTGTATAATTCTATAATTAAACTGCAGCAGCAGCTACAGTAATTAATAGATTAGGGATCAGTGGGTGGCTTTAAAAATGAAGATGTGGTAAAATGAAAATTATGAAATAGGGGGCATTTTTCTTGAAGATTAATTCCTACTTTAAGAATCTTGGTTTTCAAAGTTAAGTACTGTCAGTAAAATAAGAACATCTTACTTGTGTTTGGCTTGGTTGCTTTAAATGTACATTTTAGATGTCCATTTGATTTCTTGACTTTTGAATTTATCTTAAACACAAACACTTCAGTATGTTTCTTTCTCTGCTCCTATGACTGCAGTCTTAAGAAAATCTTTCTTTTTGCAGGCAATGCTCAGAGTGTGACCAGGCAGGTAGCAGTGACATGGAGGCTGATATTGCCATGGAAACCTTACCAGATGGGACCAAAAGATCAAGGAGGCAAATTAAGGAACCAGTGAAATTTGTTCCTCAGGATGTGCCAACAGAACCGAAGAAAATTCCAATCAGAAACACGGTAAATGATGGTGGAGTTGATGTGTTTGAGGCTCATATTCATAATAATGTTGTTTCAGATGGCCTACATTGTGGAAATTTTGAATTGGGAGATTTCAATTAGATTGATGTTCTGTTTTAGTTGTATATTCCATTTTCTCCTTTTAGTGCTTTATTAGTTGTGGTAAAGACTGTTTTGCTAAAATAGGAAGCTGGGAAACGNCCTATTTACCCTGGTCTTAAGTGCTTTTGAGATCCGAGGTGATGAATCTTTGTAATATTATAATGTAGCCACAATTATCTAAAATTTACATATGGAAAAGTTAGAGGAGAAAGGTCTTGAGTTAGTCAGGGTTGCATTGATCTGTTACCCAATCCATGACTAGATTCTCTTCTGACTTGGTAGCCACTGGTCTGTGTTAGCAAACCATGATTACTTATGGTGTCTTTTGGTATAGATATGAGAGATCTGAGATTATACTGCTTTGAAAGATTACTTTGAAAGAATTAGAAAATGTGGAAAGTTGGTGGACTTGATATTGTGTTAGCCCTCAATGAAGTTCTCAGGAGAAGAACTAGAACTATTCCTGTTGAATGTGTAAATTGGAACAAATAGGCTCAAACACAACATGTGTAGCTGACTTTATGCTTTTGTTTAATAGGATGGATATGCCTTCTTGTTGCAAGTGTGTATTAAAATTTAACTTCAAATAATTAAATACATAGGGTTTTTGTTTTGTCTCCTTCCAAAGCAAATTTGCCTATCATTTAGATTATCCCTGTTAATGTGCTTATCCCTGTTAATGCCAAATAATAGCGGATTATGTTAATTTTTTTTTTGTTTATTTAAAAAAATGTTTATTAGGAGAAGAGTGGTGAATTGGACTTTATTTAAATGGACTTTTGAATTGAAAGTGTAATGTGAGAAGTAATTAAAACTGGGTCCTCCAGTAGGTATAATTTTTATGTTTTCATTAACATACTTATAGTGAACATCCACATTTTTATGACTTTGCATAAGATGATTTTTTGCAAATTTAAACAAATCCTGTTGAATTCCTATCTTGTTAATTCTGTTATGGAGCTTGTTAATAGTATTACTTTAGCATCTCTTGATTTTTGAAGTTCTGATGGTGATTTTGTATTTTTTCAGAAACTCATTAGGCATTTTTTTTTCAATTTAGTTTGTTAATATATTTCTCTAGCTTCTGTATTTGTAATTTTTCCCTAACTACTTTTTTCAGATTTAAAACCCACTCCCTTAGGAAATACGTACTGAAATTTATTTTCATAACAACCATGTCCTCAAAATCCCTGCCACTAAAGTGTGCTCTCACTGGAATGAATTCAGCATCATGTCATTGTAAAGATTAACAGTCTGCTTTAGTGGAGGGTGCTTCTGCCCGTGGCAGGGGGGTGCGAACTAGATGATCTTTAAGATTTCTTCCAATCCAAACCACTGTATAATTCTATAATTAAACTGCAGCAGCAGCTACAGTAATTAATAGATTAGGGATCAGTGGGTGGCTTTAAAAATGAAGATGTGGTAAAATGAAAATTATGAAATAGGGGGCATTTTTCTTGAAGATTAATTCCTACTTTCAGAATCTTGGTTTTCAAAGTTAAGTACTGTCAGTAAAATAAGAACATCTTACTTGTGTTTGGCTTGGTTGCTTTAAATGTACATTTTAGATGTCCATTTGATTTCTTGACTTTTGAATTTATCTTAAACACAAACACTTCAGTATGTTTCTTTCTCTGCTCCTATGACTGCAGTCTTAAGAAAATCTTTCTTTTTGCAGGCAATGCTCAGAGTGTGACCAGGCAGGTAGCAGTGACATGGAGGCTGATATTGCCATGGAAACCTTACCAGATGGGACCAAAAGATCAAGGAGGCAAATTAAGGAACCAGTGAAATTTGTTCCTCAGGATGTGCCAACAGAACCGAAGAAAATTCCAATCAGAAACACGGTAAATGATGGTGGAGTTGATGTGTTTGAGGCTCATATTCATAATAATGTTGTTTCAGATGGCCTACATTGTGGAAATTTTGAATTGGGAGATTTCAATTAGATTGATGTTCTGTTTTAGTTGTATATTCCATTTTCTCCTTTTAGTGCTTTATTAGTTGTGGTAAAGACTGTTTTGCTAAAATAGGAAGCTGGGAAACGTGGTGCTTAACTGAAGAGCTGTACAAGCTTAAGGAAAAATCCAGTTTGCACTTAAACCTAGTCTTAACAGCTCTTCTTCACTGTAGTAGTAAGGATACTTACTAGGGTAGATTCAAAAATATTGAATTATAGCTGTAAAATAATTAGTCATTTCTTTATCTACAGGCAGCCTGCTGACTTACTGCACATCTTGTGACCGTCACAAGACCTTGTTATTTCAGTTAGTTTGGCTTCCTAATCTTACTCAGTGTATGTTTTCTTAAACTTTCTTGGTGGATAGAATTTTGAGAAGACAAGCAAAACCTCTTGCTTCCTGTACTGATGAAATATTTAGCATACTTGAAACCAGTACTTTTTTATTAATCACTGTGCACTTTTGCACTTTTCCTTAAATTTTGCTCTCTGCTTGTTCAGAAAACAAGGCTTCTCATGTGTGAAGTGTCATACCACCTATAAAAAGAACACAAAAAGATCAAAGGGCATTTAGGCCCAGGTTATGGGATAAGTAGTGTTCCCATATCCCTTCAGACATAAGTGGTTCATCTTCCAATATATTTCTTAGTATCAGGAAATACTATAATCTCTCACATTAGAGTTAGATAAACTTCATCTCTCAAGCAGCACAACTTTATTTTCTTCACAAAGCTTTCTAGACATTATTATACTATCAGTGTAATTAACAGACACTGATAGAATTAGGCAAGTAGTTTCCTGACCCTGTCTTAAATGTTTGTTTTAGTTTTGGGCCACAGCTTTGATTTACCTAATGACTTTCCTTTCCCAGTCAGTGACTCAGAATTTTAAGAATGACTCAAGCCAAGCTGATTAATTTAGCTCAAACTGTTAGGAATGTGAGTAATCCAAAATTAAATTTTGAGAAACTTCTTCTTTATTTTCCTCACTGAGGGAAAGTACCCTTCCTCCTTAGGCATAAGAGCTCATAGAATTTTACAGCTGTCTGGGTAGGTTGAACTTACTTTGTTATGCTGTTGTTCACACAGAAAGAAGACTTACTTTATGTTCTGCTTACTGAACCCTTTGTATCTCATCTCCCATTTTTCCTCCTTTCTCTTCTTTCTTTTTATACTGAATATAGTTCTCATAGGGTGTGGAGAATCAGGATTCTGTGCAAAATGGAGAGAAATCTGATTGCTCTGAAGTGTTCCCCTCGTTCTGTGACACTGTGATGTGCTAAACTGGTGCTACATTGGTGATTTGGTGCTTCGTGTGTTACATAATATATCTACACACATTGTAGTATGTAATCCAGAGATTAACTGACTTTCAGTGGCATACTGTGTTGCACTGTGGAAAAATTACTACTACCGGTCCAAGAAATATTTTGTTCCTCTGATTGAATTTTCAGTCTCTCTTTCAGTTCTCTCCAGTTCTTTGCTTTTGTAAAACATACAGATTTGCAAGAGAAGATCTTTGCTGCCCTGTGAGCACAGCTTCTCTGTAAAAGAGAAGCATTGACCACTGACTGTTCCTCCCTCCACTGATTGGCCCCCTTCTGGGTAAACCCCCACTTTATATACTGAGCATAATGTTCTATAGTGGAGAATATCCCTTTGGGGAGTTCAGTCAGGCTGTCATGGCTGTGCTCCCTTCCAGCTCCTCCCTGGCAGAGGCACTGAAAAGTGCTTGATTTAAGGTATGCATAACTTAGCAACAGCCAAGATATCTGTGTGTTATCAGCCTTATTCTATCAGCATTACTGAGGCTCAGCTGGTCAGAGCATGGTGCTAATAATGCCAAGGTTGTGGGTTTGATCCCTGTATGCATCCCATTCACTTAACAGCTGGACTTTGATGATTCTTGTGGATCCCTTCCAGTTCAGAATATTCTGTAATTCTCATACTAAATCCAAAAACCACAGCACTATACTAGCTAATAAGAAGAAAATTAACTCTATCCCAGCCAAAACCAGACCATCTGCCCAGAGACTGATGACAATTGGAGCATACTAGTGTTCACAGCTTATACATGACATTGGGGACTCAATTTCCTTCTGTAATTTGGGAGTGTGAGAGAGCTAAGACTGAAGCAGGTTATTCAGAGTCAGGACAGAGCTTCTCCCTTGTACGGTTCTCTACATTAATTGTGTGCCAGGACAGTATTTTGTATCCTAATGCTATAACACTTTTTAAGGAACCTTGTGAATGGTCTGTGGTATCTCTTAGCTCTCAAATATTACACAGTATATTTATATAGAATCATGGATTCACAGAATATTCTGAGTTGGAAGGGGCCCACAAGCATCACTGAAGTCCAGCTCCTGGCCCTGCATGGGTCAGCTCCAAGAACCATACCATGTGCCTGAGAGCATTGTCCAAACACTTCTTGAACTCTGTCAGGCTTGGTGCTGTGCTGGAGAGCCTGTGCCAGAGTCCAACCACCCTCTAAATGAAGAACTTTTTCCTAATATCCAACCTAAATCTCCTCTGACCCAACTTCGGGCCATTCCCTCAGATACTGGCAATGGCACTAGAGAGAAGACATCAGTGCCTGTCCCTCCTTTCTCCTGTGTGATGAACGTAGAGACTACAATGAGGTCTTCCCTCAGTCTCCTCCTGGCTGAACAAGCCACCCCTTGCATGTCTTCCCCTTCTAGGCATCTCGCCATCTTTGTAGTCCTCCTTTGAACTCTTTCTGATAGTTTTAATAGCTTTAAATCTTTTTAATATTGCAGTGTCCAAAACTGCACACAACACTTGAGGTGAGGCTGCCCCAGTGCAGGACAATCCCCTCCCTTGCCCAGCTGGCCATGCTGTGCCTCATGCCCCCCAGGACACGGGTGGCCCTCCTGGCTGCCAGGGCACTGCTGGCTCATGTTCAATTTGTCATCAACCAGGCCCCCCAGGTCCCTTTCTGTGGCACTGCTCTCCAGCCTCTCATTCCCCAGTCTGTCCATACATTGAGGGTTGCCTCATCCCAGGTGCAGATTCTGGCACTTGCCCTTGTTAAGCTTGATACAGTTGGCAATTGCCCAGCCTTCTCATTTAGGACCCTCTACAGGACCTCTGTGCCTTTGAGGGTGTCAGCAGCTCCTCCCAATTTAGTATCATTGGCAAACCTACTTAGGATATCTCCAAGTCCTGTGTCCAAGTTGAAGATGCTGAGAAGAATCCTAATACGGAGAGCTGCAGTGACAGGTTCTGGTATCACCCCATTCACTATAAGGAAATTAAGTTTGACCAGATGGACTTCTCCCTCATGATGCTATGGTGGCTCTTACTGATGACTTTGTTGTCCTTCCAGAATTTTTCAGCATCTCTCAGAATAATCTTCATAATTTTACCAGTCACTGAAGTGAGATTGACAGGCCTGTAGTTTTCAGGGTTCTGCTTACCCTTTCCTAAAACTGGGACAACGTTTCCAGTCAACTGGGACCTCTTGGATTCCCAAGACCACTCAAAAATCATCAGAAGAGGTTTTATAATTACATTAGACAGTCGAGTGTTCTCTGATGAATCCCATCAGACTCCATAGACGTACAGGGATCCAGCTGGAGCAGTAAATCCCACATATTCAAGGTTGACTAGGAATTTATCTTTCTCACAACAATGGTTTTCCAGCTCAGGGCACTGGGACCCCCTTAGCCCGTCATTGTTGTTGAAGACAGAGGCAAAGAAAGCATTAAACATCTCTTGTCTTGTCTGTGTTCCTGTTTGTGAGGTGACCATGCTCATCCTGTAGTGGGCTGATGTCATTTCTGCATTGTAGAACAACTGTTTCAAAGAAATGGGAAGAGAGAGAGAAAATCCAGCCCTTTGCACTCCACTGTTTTGGAGACAGCAACTATCATATTGTACATTAAAATGTAACTTAGGTCTTCTAGTAAACTTTTCTGATTTTGAACTTCCTAAGACCATGTAAGTGAATATACAAGAGTTAAATTTAAACATACTTTTACTCTGAGCCAGGGTCTGTACAAATGACAAATGAATATAAACAAACAAGACATTAGGTCTTTATACTTTATTCTGTTGTATAACAGCTGCATTTGCAGACAGAATTTAATGAACTATTTATGCTTTATACATTTCAAGCTGTACATAGTGACCTTTTAAAGATTTTTTGCATTTCAGTACATAGCTTTTTTAACTAGGTTTATTTAAAATCTGTTACCTTTATAATTCCAATTTCACACTTTTATAAGCATCACAAATCATTATTTGTGCTGCTAGTTAATTTCCTAGAAATTAATAGCTGATTATTAGCAAATAGCTAATAGAAATCAATAGCTTATTGCATAAACCAGATATCTGTATACAGCTTCCTTATATTTCGTAAAAGTCTGAATATGTTTTTTAACATTTGCTTTTCTAAACTCTGCCATTTCTTTCACTTTTTTTTCAGAAAGATTATAGAATAGATTGTCTCTTTGGAATATACTTTAAAGAGATGCAAATAGCATTTCTCAGCAGTAAATTGAGAGATTAATGATTTACTCTGCTCAGCTGTATGTTCAGATTTTCACAGTCAATTCGAGGCGATCCATATTATAAAAACACAGCTTTTAAAAAATCTGTTGACTTCATTTGCTACCCTAGAATAAAAAGAATACACAGATTATTTTTTTATCAAACATGTCATTGTTAAAATAGTTCTGTTAGTCTGCTGTCTTATTTTTGCAAAATAAGGGTTTGCCTTCTGTCCTTTTCAAAAACTGATCACAAACTGTGCTTTGCCTACTCTAGATGCTGTTGTCTGGAAGTATAATGCACTTCCTGTATGTCACATACATAGAGCATCTTATAAAGCAATTTTGTGCTGCTGAGGCTACCTGTGTGCTCTAAGAGTGGAAGGGATGCTGGTGTGTCCTTTGAAGTCAGGTGGTGTTTGTGTTGTTGAATATTCCATCTTCCAATGAATGCTGTCAGAACCTGGTACTCTTAGTGAATATATTAGAAGGGTTTTTTTGTGTAGCTTGTTTTTGTGACAATTGCATTTTTTAATTTATTGAAAAGCAGGTATCCACCCAGTGTTATAAAGGTGAAATTTTGCAAACTTAATTGTTGAAGTCTGTAAATGAAATATTCTGATGCTCTGATACCAAACTTACTTTTGGTGTTTGAAACCTAAAAATACTTTTTTTGTAATTGCGTTGTATATAATCCAGAGGAATACACAGTAATTTTTTTGTTTAACAGTGAAAGTCTGTGTTAATTATGGTTTTGACATACAGAATTTAAAGATTAATTGCTGTGAACTGAACATAAATGCCTTAGAAGAAAATTCAGTAGTCAGTCAACTTTCTGAAATTTAAAGTTTTCATTATAATGAACATTGTAAAATAATTTCATTTTCTTCATCAATTGATAGAAAAGCTCAATTGAGTCCATGACATCATAATGTCACAAATGTCACAAATATATAAACTAATTATTTCAGCTTGCCAAATGCATGGGTACATGATAATATAGAACTTTGTTAACACTTCAAATCAAATTCAGAATGGAGTGAAGTAAGATCTAGCTCTTCCACAATGCTTGAAGTAAATGGAATGTATCAGAGTTTTATATTTTGGGGTTTTTTTGGGTTTTTTTTCTTTTGTTTGGAGTTTGGGGATTGTTTTAGTTGGTTGGTTTGATTTTTAAGAAAACAAGAAGAAAAAAAAGACCTGCAGACGAAAGGTTACTTGTTTTTCATGCATCAGAGGCATGGAGAAATGAACATATTCCAAATGGGGTATGCATGTGGTGTCTCTGTAAGTAAAAGGTAACCAGCATATCTATCACTTCTGCAAATAAGTACTCTTTTTCCAGGGAAGTATCACATGTTTTAGCAACACCTGAAAACTGAGCCTTTCTGGCTTTTTGCCTTCCTGCTTCTGTTTCAGTTCTCTGAATGTGTCTTGGAGGAAATTGGTGTTAGAGCAGGATTGACAGCTATCTTCCTTTTCTCAAATTCTGTTACTTGCTTAAGCCTGAGAAACA
>VWYE01008147.1:53471-74839 GCA_013398995.1 Alaudala cheleensis | reverse complement strand
TTCTTCAAATTTGGTTTTGCCAGCTAAGGCTACCCTTGATAGACAAATGGATCTGACTGGGGTGAAGAGAACTAACTCAATATAGAAGAATGTGGTGGGTTATCTGGACACATCTAGTGATTTTCTAGTTAAAGTGACTTGTAAAAAAGAGAACAGCTGGCTTTTACATGATTTTGGTTTTTTTTTTTTTCTTATTTTGTTTCTTGCCTGCCTGGAAACAATAACAAACAGTATTTTACTTGAAGTACAGTTTGGCATCCTCACTCCAAGAGCAGAACTCTCCAAATTCCCAGAATGTTGCCCCTTATTTATATGACTGAACTGCATGCTATCTGTGGGGGCTCCCAGATTCTGAGTGCTGCCAGGGTCTGCCTTGCTCCCAGTATAAATCAGAGCAGCCTCAGAGAGCAGTTGCTTTCCAGGCTGCTGTAAGAGGGGGAAGAAATCAATTCTTAGCTGTG
Source organism: Alaudala cheleensis (assembly GCA_013398995.1). NCBI lineage: Eukaryota > Metazoa > Chordata > Aves > Passeriformes > Alaudidae > Alaudala > Alaudala cheleensis. The sequence continues at coordinate 74,378 of VWYE01008147.1, read as the reverse complement.
CCATTGGCTCTGTGCCAGTGGAGGATACCCCACAGATATTTTCAATCAAAAACTTGCATCCTCGTGGCAGCACAAAAATGTCTAGAGTAAAAAAAAACAAATTGGGCCCTCTAGTTCCTCCCCTTCAGAGATACAGATATGAATCCAAGCCTGTTTATCAGCTCCAAATATACCAAAACTTTGAAGGAAGTTTGGATCTATAGCTGTATTTTATAACATGAGCCCATTCCTACTCCTGACATATCTCGCTGTGCCTGTGATTAGGAAAGGTTATGGCTGTGAATCATGGCTTGAGGAGATGTGTAGTACACCTGTGTACAAGAGTAAACTGAATTCAGTTTGCTATTTATCTACTGTATTTATCTCAGTTAAGTAAACTTCGAGTTTGTCAAGATTTCCTGCTGGAAATTCTCATGATAATACAAGTATAATTGCCTTTTTATTGCCACAGACATCTGCTACAGTTTTCAAACAAAGAAAATACTGTGTGGGTTTTTTTTTTCTTCCCCTCCCCAGGCTTTCTCTATAATAAGATCCTCTCTCATTTTGTGTGTGATAGATTACAAAGCCAACTGAGGGGCAATAGAAACCAGCCAGCCAACCCTTTCTCCTCCAGACCCTCGTGCCCTCCACCATGAGGACAGGAAATAAAAAGTTGTACCATCAAGACTGTAGTCCACTAAATGACAAGACTCCCTCCCAGTCTCTTAATTTTCCTTCTAAGGATCTTAAACATTTTCAAAATGCTTGTGCCAAAGGCAGTGTGGCCAAAAAGCATTTATGTTAAACCCCTGGCTCTTCTTTATTCTGCAGAGGAGGCCCTGAGGTGTCCCCCTGCCATTTGAGCAGATCAGTGTGAAAGCACAGGGACACTTCAGGCAAGTCATCTCCCCCCTGTCACCTGGTCCCACCAGAGACCTTGTGCTCTCCTCCTCACTGAGGGGGAATGGGGGGATCACAGCTTTGCACTTGTTGGTTTTGATACATTTTGGTATGAGAACTAAAGATACTGAAAGAAATAAAGCAATTGAAATAAATCTGGTGCAGTACCAAGGAAGGCAAATCCTGTCCTTCAGCTAAAAGGAACTCCAGGAGTGTTTTGGGAAAATGTGCATGATGCCCATTAGAACCTGTCCTTATACTTGAAGGAAGTCAATGTGTTATTCTTGTGAAAGTTTTCGAACTACTGGATCACAAAAAAATGTCTAGAAATATTTGAAAAACCTCACATGGAATTTTGCTCCAAGCATTTCACTGTGTAGTTAGAAATATGCTAAGGAAAAGTATCNGAAATAAAGCAATTGAAATAAATCTGGTGCAGTACCAAGGAAGGCAAATCCTGTCCTTCAGCTAAAAGGAACTCCAGGAGTGTTTTGGGAAAATGTGCATGTCACATGGAATAACCTGTCCTTACTTGAAGGAAGTCAATGTGTTATTCTTGTGAAAGGTTTCAAACTACTGGATCACAAAAAAATTTCAGAAATTTTTGTAAAACATCACATGGAATTTTGCTCCAAGCATTTCACTGTGTAGTTAGAAATATGCTAAGGAAAAGTATCATTCTACCTCTCCCCCAGCCCCAGCATCCTCCAAATTCACAAGAAACATCCCTGACAATGAGATCCAGCTGGAGTCTGATACGGGGAAAGCCTGAGATCTGATCCTGCAGTCAGACAGAGAAAATTCAGACACATAACTTAAAAAAAAAAAAAAGGTAATATATTGTATTCTTTTCTATTTTCATGTCTTAATGTTTGTTCTCTTCTTTATGTGGTGAAGTGTTAGTGATTAAAGGAACTTTTTACAGATTACTCAATTTATTTCCCTTAACATGTAACATATTTAAAATGAGATTATCAGAAAGACAGCAGAAGGACAAATTCTTCAGAGGCACCCAACTCTCAAACCCCTCAAACTCATCCCTGTGTTCTCAAGGCTAAGCTCAGGATACAGACAATTGGCACACAACATGATCACCTTTTCCTATTGCAGAGATCATGGATAAAGTTTGTTTAGGTGAATTGTATAACTTTTAAGTTCATATTATTTGTATTATTAGGTTAAAATATATTAAAAGACTAAAGCTCAGCACTTAAATTTTGAAACCTAAGCTTTCCCCCCAACTCTTTATAAAAAAAGAAAGTTTAAAAAACACATTGGAATATCTACTGGCTCAAAATGGTGCAATGTTCAGGTGAATAACCATTAACAATCTGGAAGCACACCACTTCCATTAACACATTGCACAGAGCAAGAAAACTTAAGTGAAGTTTTCACATATTCTGGGTTTAAATCAAATACATTCCAAATGATACAAATCATTCTTATAGTCAGCTCCCAGGGACAGCAAGATAAGGCAGACAGCTAGCTGGTAGCATAATTATGCTCCAATATAAAAATAGAACCATTCTCTTTGCTTTGTTAATAGCTCTGGCAATTTGAAGCGACTCAGTAAAAAGCAGAAAGGTATCTGGCTGTCTGAAAGTCATCACACAGCACTCCTGTGGAATGCTTACTTTGAATAAAGGGCTGACACTGTGTTAGAACATGACACACCAGTCCCCATTTACCAAAGGGCAGGAGTGGTTTTTAAATCAGAAGCGAATGTGTGTTTAAGCCACTTTCCAAGACATTCTTACTACTGTCCTTATGAGTGACATGGCTGCTCCAAAGTCACTGCAGCCACATTAGAGATGTGACCTTTGGGCAGTTTCATCAAATTAAGAACTGGAATCCAGGGGCTGGCCAGGGGTCTCTAATACAGGTGCAAAATTTTCCACTCAAACAAATAAAAAAAATTAAAGAGGCTTTAAAAGAAAATAAATCCCAACAGCTATGAGTGGACCCTGCTATGCCTTTCCATTTGGATTTCTTAATTTAATTGATGAAGAGAACACACAACCCCACAGCCATGAACACCTCAGAAACTGGGACCTTGGCTTTTCAGAGCCTATGGGGATGTAAGTGCTGGGAAGGGAACAAAATCCATCAGCATGGAGAACCTGGCTCCTGTATTGCCATGAGCCTCTTCCCCTGGAAGTGAAGAACTATTTCCACCCTTCAGACTTAGGAAATTATTCATGAAATGCGGGAAAAAGGCACAAACTAAATTAGAGAGGAAAAACAAAAAAAAAAGTATGCACCCCTCAAATTTTCCTTTTCTTTGACATTAGAAGAAATTCTCATTACCACATTTCCCTGTGCACTTTTCCAGACAAAAAGTTGTGGTGGTACACTGAAATATAAACCTGGACACTTAAATCAGTGCAAGTTTGGCTTTACATGCCAAGGAAATAAAATGTACAACTTGAAGGGCTTCATGAGACATAACCTCACTTGTGACTGACACACAGCTCTGCCTGCTCATTTCCCACCCCCTCAGCCCTGCCAGTGCAAGTCTACAGAGCTACAATCTAAACCACCTCCATGGAAAAACAAAACAAAAACCCCCAAACCACCTGTCCCTTGAATGTTGTTTTTACTTTAATAGCAAATGTATCAGTGTCTTCCTTTTCTTGCCCATCAGTGAAGTTTTATTCCGAGCAAAAATCAAAACCAAGACAGTCTCCTGACCGTTTCTCCACAAAACATAATAAAATCACATAGTAAGGGAATTAAAAATCACAGATTTAAACACAAGCCTTGCTGCTTAGCTATCCCTTTTGACAATAATCATCTTAATAAATTCATTATAAACAACCTTAACAATAATTTTCCCCTCTGCTGTCCAATCCTACTTCCCCAGTAGCAAAACCCAACATCCTTTTCTTTCTACAGACTCAAGCTCTTTTTAGTAACATTAATATTAGAGGACTGCATTCAGGGTAGTTGCATAATTTCTAGCACTAGTGAAGTCCTGAACTAGGACTGGAATTACTAATATCACTGAAATTCTCCTATTCCTAGTAATAATAAATTGAAAATGACTGCTTGGCTTATCTCTGTAAGTAATGGGATCACATTAAGACAAGTGCACTGAAGATAAATATTGGATATAAACTCCTGACAGGAAGACATCCAAGAATGAGAGATGGGAAGAAGTTCTTTCCCTTGTATCATATTGATTTAGAACAAGGGAAAAAAAAGAGCAGAAGTTGTTACACTAGAGAAAGCACTGGACTGGCCAAAAGCACAAGGGGAATGGTGGAGAGGGAGAGAACATCAAAATTTAGATAACTTACACTATAAACCTGCAGCAATTGAAAATAAGTGTTGGCCTAAAATCTTGTGTGATCCTAGCTAGAACAATGTTATTGAAATTTGCAGCTGGAAAAAAAAAATCAGGAAATAAAAAAACATGAGAGCAAGTGTTTGTTAACAGTTGATCCAGACTATCTTAATGGTTGAATTTACACCATCACAAACAGGATCTGCCTCTGATACAAACTTTAAACATTCTTGTAGGGTGCATCTATAGTTCCTGGTACAGAGGTTCTCTGAACCGAAGGAAAAAGGGCACAGATTGGTTCGGGAAAAAAAAGAGCGGGCCCAAGAGTTGCAAGAGAAAACCCTTTGCTTGTATGAGGATGGAGGTTTAATTTTTTAACTTCCACCTCAGTGGTAGAGGATGGAGCACTCAGTGCTGTGATGAGCAGGTCAGGACTCCTCTGCACTCTTGCATTACCCCACAAGGTAAGGAATGCTAAAAATGACATTGTTTACTGATCAGCTGCCAGCCCCTCTGTGGTAAGCAAAGGGAATCAAAAAAGGGGAAGAAATCTTGTGACAGGAGCTTGACTGCTCCAAATTACCTCAGAAATCCCCTCCATCTTTTGTGGTGGTGACCTTGATCAGGACCTGCTTCTACAAACAAACATTTTCCAACCCAAAGAAACCCAGCAAATCTCAACATTCAATTAATTGCCACATAGAAAAGCCAATGTGATATCTAGGAATTAATATGTGGGTATGTCCTTAGCCCTGCCAGGGCTCTGCTGCTCTTCCTGAACCAGGAGAGCACCAGGACAAATGTGCTGAAGCTGCATGGCTGCAGCAGCGTGAGGGGATCTCACTGCTGGGCTGCATTTCTCTGTTAATGACTAATGACAGCTCCCAGTGACTGTGGCCAGCCTCTCTTCCCCATCTTTTTACAAAAAGCAATTAATTGTCTTCATGTCTCGCTGTGTTTTGCAGAGCTACCTGCTCCCAATAAATAAAACTCCACAGGGGCTGTGTTTTTCTGACACCTGGGGAAGTGGGAGCTGGCTCCTGCCAGGGCCAGGATTCTCACAGCAGCACCAGGGGGGGATCAGAAAATCCAAAAGCGAGGTTCCAGCTCTCCCAGAGTGAGCAAAGCTAAGCCCAGCTTTCCAAATCTATTTACATGGCATGTAGGCACCTCACTGTGCTGACCCTGCAGGGCACAGCAATTTTCACAACATCCCAGAGCAAAGGAGCCCTCAAATCTGGCTTTAACAAAGTCAACAGTCAAGCAAGTTCAGGCCTCAAACCCAGCAGTGTCTGGGCTTCACCTCCAGTGTAAACACACCAGAGAGGATTGTGGAGAGCCCAGCTGCCCAACCTTTGGGTGGGTGAGGCAAGCCACCCCTAAACCATGCCTGCTTTTTATCCTTGAGCTTCTGAAGTGCTGAGCTCCTTTTTGCTTCCCCTCGAGTCAGTCCGAGGATGCTGTGCCTTCCTGCAGGGCACAGAGGCTGTCCAGGTGGGAAAGTGAAAATATTGGGGGAATGTTTGTAGCCACCCATATTTCATACCCTTCAAATCCTCACCCCAAGGCCTGTGATAACTTGCAGTGTTTGATACATTTAATAAGAGATTATCAGCAGAACAATTGATAACAACCTGTTGTAACAATCTTTTTATTCCTTTTCCCTAGGAAAAAAAACCAGAATCACTGAATATGAGTTTATTCCAGACTCACATGCCTGCCACTGTTAAGCCACTACAGTGTTGCACTCACCAATGAGTTGGATCACAGATAAATAGAGAGAATAAGTGTGTATATATTCCATTTCTGTCTTCCTGCATCACAAGATAAGATCATTGCCAATATTATCTGTGAGAGCAAACCTGCATCAAGGGTTAGTCACATATTGGTCACTGTAAAACAATGCAACAAATCTGGATTTCCAACTTGAGCCTGCTCAGAACAGAATGATGCTGCTGAAAGAACATCCAGACTATATGGCTCTGCCCATTACCTATGGATAAAAAACCTCTTTGGCAGGGGAGATGTTTACAACTGCCCTAATCAGAAGCTTCTCACAGATTTTTTATTCCACCCTGCACCTTCTGTTGTAAATCAGGCTTTAAAAAGCAGAGAGCAGCACTATGATCTCGTGTCAAGAGTGAGAGATGTTTGTTTAATGGGCCTTTAAATTGTTTGTTTTACAAAATACCCATACCACTGCCAACACAACTCCCCACCAGATTTTTTTAACTTGCTCTGTCTTCATGAAAAAAGCGAAACAAAACAAACTAACTAAAAACAAACAAAAAAAAAAGATGGAAAAAATTCAGTATAAATTGCAAGAACTTGTTTGTTTGCATTTTTCCAACTATTTTCTGGTTTCTTTGTAGACAGCTTGTGGCTGAAATCAGGTTTTGAAATATATATATAGATATGAAATATACCCTCTTCAACAATCCAAGAAAAACTTAAAAAAGGCTGATTGTATGAATCTGAGCTGAATGGTCACTCTCCTTCACAGAGGAGTGTCAGTGCATCTTTGAGGTGCAAATGAAAATCAGAGGCCATGGAGGACACAAATCTGTCAAAGGCTGATTCTAGAACAGAGTTAGGAGGCTGAGGCACTTGGGGTTTGCCTTTCACCTCTTTCTGGGCTTCTTTGAGGCACTCAGCTGATCTGTTTTCAATAATTACTTGACATGTGCTGTTTAAAGCACAACAAATTATCTTGGTACACAACCGTAAGTCTTGAATCCTTTACAGATCTGATGAAATATAGTTTATTATGTACATGTATAATTTTTCAGAGGTCTTTTCCCCATCTTCTTGTGTAGACTGCTGCAAATATCAAGGAGTACAACCAGATTTTGTTTTCCCTATCAGGTGTCAACCAAAATGAAAATAGGTTTTCAGCTTTTCAACAAGTTTGCATATTTTTCCCCTGTTGGGTCCACTTTGCAGGTCTCAATCATATGAAAGTTTTAAATATAATTTGTTCCTAATGGCAGACCAACTTGTTTTCTATTTTTATTTCCTGTGGATACATCTATGCAAGTTTGCTCCAGTAACAACAAATTATTTCGGGTCATAAAAACACTGAGCAGGGGGATAGAAAAAACATTTGGTTCTGAGGGTCTGCTGCATCCCCTAGTTTTCCTTAAAAGATACAAAATCACAGTGCTGATTAACTTAATAAGCTGGGCTAATTACAGAAAGTTCCAGAAGACATTGGAGAACCAGAAATTCCCTAAAACTAACAGCAGGTGATGCTATTTATACTTTGTTTTTATAAATTAAAAAATTATTTAGAAAATAAGTGCATCTTGAGTGATAATGAACTGATTAAACACGAATTGAATGGAAGAAGCAAACACCCCTCCCTCCCTGATCCATCATTAAGGTTTCTGCTTTCAAAAGATTGAGAAGGTTGAACTAGCAAACAAAATCTGGACTGAAAAGGGAAGAAATTGCAGAGTGCATGAGCTTTCTCTTCTTGCAGCCCCAAAACCACACAAACTGGATGGAATTTGTATTTTGCACAAGGGAAGAATTACAGAGAAGGGCTCTGAGCACAACAGGATGAGCAGCAGTGTTTTTAAGAGCACCAGAAGGAAACAAAGCTTTCAAGGAGAGGAAGAAGGTATTTATTGGAAAGAAGGTTATGTTCAATAGGTGACAATAAGGATTAAGTGAGAACAACCAGAGTCCAACAGACTGCAAAGAAATGAAAACAAATTGTAAATGATTCTTCACTCATATGAAGCCAAAGAGAGAAGCCACTGCTCTGTAAAGAAGGAGGAACAGAAACTGAAAAAAAACCCCAAACCTGTAGGGACTTCTCCTAAACTAAACTTTGTTTTTTGATAAGTCATGTTGGCAAACCTGTTGTCAAATGTGGGATAGCTAAAAAAGAAAAAAAAGTAGTAAACTTGCACAAAGCTGAAGCAGGAGAAAACACCCCTGCCTAGATGCACTCATGTTAAAACACCAGCTAATGTCTGAACAAGTCTTATTTAAAAAAATAAAAAGGGACAGGAACTCACAAATTATTTCTTGATGCTTCAAAGAAATATCTAAGCTCAGACAGCACGATGCACCATTAGCAACTCTGCATTTAAAGACTGCTAAAGGAGTGAGCAACTCTTTTCTCTTTTCCCTCAGAGCACCACCTGACCTGACTGGCACAGAAAGCTTCAGGCAAGAAATCCACAGTGGGAAATGTTGACAAGAGAATTGCAAAATAAGAAAATAGTGACATAAGTAGAGAGTAAGATAAAATGCAACACAGGTTTGCTAAAGGTAGGAGCTGACAAACTTGACATCCTCCTTTGATACCATTTTCTAGACAAGGGCAACACAGCAGATCTGATCTATTTGGTATTGAATAAAAGTACAGGATTTTGTGTTACATATGGCATTCCTAGTTAAAAGGGAGGGGATGAGGATCAGAAATGCATAGTTGGCAGCTATACACCTGGTTCTACACAGATGCAAGAGTTAGCAGGGCTGGCAGGTCTCTGCCAAGCCTGAGGGATGCCTGAAAATACCTTTTCAATGGCTGACCCTGCAACAACCTTTATTTTCATTCAGTACCCTGACACACAGTAAAGAGGCCTGCTGAAGCTTCCCAAGAATCACATATTTCAGAAAATATTACCAATATACAGGAGGATCCAAGCACTGCAGGGCTGCATCTGCATTAGTGCTTTCATTTGGAGCAGTAACTCTCCCTGCAAGCAAACACTTGAGGAGTCAGTCCAGCTGTTAGTGGGGTCTTTGCTACTCAGGACCAGGCTGGGGCCAGCAGTTCCTCTCTGCTCTCATTGTCCAAAAGCTTGGAACACATCAGCACAATGAGACAGAAGCAGATTTGCTGGGTGGAACAGTTTGTGCTGTTTGCTGATGCAGGTACAGCACCGGCCTCCTGGAGGACTTCAGCCACAGAGAAGATAGGTAATGTACACAGTTCTGGGTCATACATCTAAGATTAAGAAAAAAACCCTTCATATTTGGAAATGGCAGAAGGGAAAAGAGGTTATGGCTTCATCAGAAGATGATTTTGAAGCAGAAATGCGATCCCTGTGAGGAGAGGGAACACCAGAACGGAGTAACCCACACCTTGGCTTGACTGAATTTATCTCCTGTGCTTGGGCTACCACAGCCTCTGTTTCAGAGCCTCTCTGTCCCACTGCAGCTCTCAGCCACCTCTTCCAAGGACTGACTGAGCAAGTGAATCAGTCAGCTCCTGGCAGGATGCACCCAGCAGCCCCAGTCCCACAGGGACCTCTTTGGAAGAGGGAGGGGAGGGGCACTGCCACTGCTTTGGTGCAGATGCCAGAGGTGCAGAAGGCTCAGCCTTTCCCACTGAGGGCCTTTCCCACTGAGGGCCTTTGCTCCTGAGCAGTTCTGGGTGATTTCCCCTGTGTGTGAAGCAGAGTTTGGCAGCTCTGCTTCACACACAGGGGGAAATCACCCAGAACTGCTCAGGAGCAAGGCAGGAGCGTGGGCTGCCCCTCACTTGTGCTGGGAGTCCTGCTGAAGAGAGCAAACCCTGCTTTCAGGTGATTTTCCTTAAGAAGAGGGGTCCAGGATTGCCTCCACCACTCAAGCAGGGAGATGCTGGTGAAATTCCCTGTTCAGAGAGGCTGACACCTGCTGCCTTCCACCTGAGACCCAGCCTGGGCATCTGGGAACAGCCAACAGCCCACACTAAAGCTCAGAAATAGAGTCTGGATTAAAACACACACACTCTCTCCTCCCAGCATATAAAAAAACCCAGCCTAGATGTAGTGACAAACTGAAAAAATACTGCTCTGACCTTGCCCCATCAAAAGCCTGAGCAGACAAAAGGCAGTCAAATGTGGTGCAGAAGTAAAAGGGGTCAGCACAGGCAGCCTCCCCAGAACCCCTTCCCTGCCTCTGTCTCTGAGCTGCTTTGGCAGCAGGAGCTTGTGTTTATCTGGAGTCAGTCTGCAAAAGGAGATCCATCCAGAGCCACGATTATGAGCTGCTCAAATTTACCTGGTAAATTTTTGCTTTTTTTAAAGGTATTCTTGAAAGCCATTTAAGAAGGAAACATTTTGATTCTTCAGCCAAAGTGAAGACTTTGTCAGGGTGAAAAAACCTCCCTGAAATCCTCCCTGATTCATGGAATATTAACCTACTTAAGCTACATTATGCTCAAAAGCTGTGGTGCTGGATGACATGGAAAATCCAGAGGGAGCTAGATCAATCAGAAATTAAGACTTCCAGATGCCATTTTATAAATTAATGATTTGGTTTCCCATTTGCACAAGTGCTGATGTAAACAACAATTCTCAGAAACCTCCTAGTACAGAAAAAAACCAAAGGGCCCAGCAGCATATTTTAGTGTTACAGTAGTTCAATAAGTACATTTATTGCAGCTCCCTGGGGGGTTGTGCAATATGTATCATAGACAAAAATATGTTTTATGGGCCAAATCCTGCTCTCAAACTTCATTAGAGGCTTTAAACTGGCATAATGGAAAATGAGCATGCTTCCTCTGAGATCTCCAAATCTCTTTTGAAATAAGGACAAAAATAGGAACTAAAAATATTTACCATCTGGAAGGCACATAAAATCTACAAGAGGAAAAACAAAAACAAAAAAAAAAGATGAAAAGTAGCCACCTACTCATTAGAATTGATTGCCTCTTCTAGATACAGAAAGCTATCCACCCAAATTTTCTTCTTTTGGCACACTCTGCCTCAAGTTAAAACTGTGTTTGACACTGGTCAAATTGATTTTTCCCAACATCTCACCTAGCTGATTTATCTGTATTAAAAAGGAAAGAGCTGGTTTTTCTAGTTGTACTAGAAATAAATCATGTGGTTGTTTGGGAGTTCATTCTAAGGAAAGGAACAAACACCACCCTGACTGAAATGTTGGTTGTAAAACGCTATCAGTCCTCATGTGTGTACATACAGGTGTTTGGTTGGCCCTGCTATATTCCTGTGAAGGGATAGAGCTGGCTAGAAAAGCCCTTAAAAATTAAATAAAAATAAATAGTTTAAAAAAAAAATCAGAAAGATAAAGGCATTCCCAACTTTTGTGTCAGCACTGCAGGTTCAGCCAGTTTGAAGTGTCAAAAAAAGTCCACTGGTAAAACTGCATTATATCTGTGTGCACTCAATATCTAAGTTAAAAAAAATTTTGGACTGAAGTTTTACAGTCTCTTCCTCTTAAATTTCTTCCTACTTTAGTGCCACCTGAGAATCTACATAACAAACTCCAGCTCCCAAAGGCAGAGCAAGGTACACTAAAGAAAGCTTTTTGCTTTTCTGATAAAATGTCTTTATAACAATATTGTGGGAGCACTCAGTTACTCCCTATGCTTAGGGTCCAGCAAACAGGCTGGAAATCACAGTGCTCTCAGAAAGAATTATGGTTGTTTCAGTTACTTATCACAATCATTCAAGCAGCTTTAAAAAATACATGTTTCATTTTGCTTAATATGTTTAAGACCACAGTGAAGGGGAAAAAAAATAATGTATCCCAGTTTCCCAGGAAAAATAATTGCCAAAGCTGAAGGGTCAGTTTCTTTCCCTCCAGGCTTGCAACAAATCAAAGGCATTGCTTGAGAAATGACTATGGATAACTAGGGAAATAACTAGGAAATTACTAAGAAGCTATTTTATTATGTGTACAAGAATCCAGTTATAAACCGATTACTGAAAGAAATAATCTGTTCCTGCACCCTAAAACTGAGCTGTCTGTTCATTATTTTGTACAAATTAGGGCAATCCCAGAGTGAAGGAGCATTGTGTTGCCATTTGTACTACAGGGGCTCCAACATGAATTCTGGTAGAAGTAACTGTGAGTCAATCCTCCTGTCTTGGGTAGAGACACAGCAGAATGAAAACACTGGGGTTTTTTTTCTACACTGTTTGAGAGAAATTATTTAGGGAAAAGGGAGGAAAACCATTCTCTGAGGAATGAGAGGAAATGGGAGACTGTATTTGGGAAGGTTAAAACAGCACAATGGCCATCTCATGTTTAGGATAACTATTTTAATTCCAGGTTAAACTGCTGCTACTTGCAGGTCCTCTGAAGACAAATGGTTGCTCCATTAGGCTCACTTCCACAGACCCTGCTCACAGAGCATTGCACAGACACTGATATTAAATAAATCATAAGCAATCTGGAGGAAAGAAATTCAGTATAAAACAGACACCATGCTGACCAGAAGGTCCACGAGGCTCGTTATGGGCTGCACACTTTTCTACCAGGGGGGCACCAGTTGGAATCGACAGCGTGACATTTACTCAGTGAAAAAAAAAAATAAATGCAATAATCTCAGCACATCAGAAAGTGCATCCACACAAACACATGAGCACATCAATCCTGTGTTGGCAAGCACTGGAACACCTGGCAGGGAGAGGGCTTCTGCAGAGACAGAGCAGGAAATGCTGCTGTCAGCTCCTGAAGCAGATCATTGCTGGGATGCTTTAGAGCATGGTATGGAAACAGGCTTGAAGAAGCAAGCTGTCAGCCTGGGATAGACCCCAGCTCCAAGTGATGTTCACCTAATGGACAGTTACTCAATGGTATCCAGGCTCCAGTGGATAATTTCACAGATGAACATGGAAAAACCAGCAGGGTTGGGCCAGTAATGAGCTTCTCGCTGCTGCTTTCTCAAATATGATAATGCAGCATCCCTTCTTCCCAAGGAGATGGGAACAATTAATCAACAAGTCCAGGGACAGCACCTGTTTTGTGTCTTACTGAGTTGCAGGCAGTTCTAGTTTATGGTTTGAAACCTACCCCTGAAATTGCCACAAGTGTAGGTAAATCATTTTGTTTCAATGGAATTTTGCTGGATTAGAAGACAAGTTTGGTTTATTCTGTAGACAGACAGTCTTCCATTTATACCATCTTCTGAAAGCCAGTATAACACTGAAAACTGTTTTCATGTTACCCTTGGCATGAAAGACCTAAAAACATAATCCAAAGATGAAAAAATCCCTTTTCCTGACCTACCCTTCTTCAAGTGCTCATTATTTTAGTTTCCTGTAAGCTTTGCTATGATAATTCCCAAGGTCAGACCTTCAGGACTACATGAGATTTAGACTGGAACACCATTTTTTCTCCTCTCATCCAGCTTCTCATGATCATAAAATAGCCAAAGCACTTTGGCTAGAACTTTTCAGCTCCACATGAAGGCACCAAATGAATTACAGTACACACTGTATTCAATAACAGTGAATACTTCAAAGCTTCCTAATAACTAGGGCATGAATGTAAAATGTGTTGCTCTGCACATCTAAGAGTTTTCCCCTTTCTCATCATGTTCTTTGAAAAGGTGGCTTTATTCAGATTTTTGTGACTGTTCTTGTTCTACAAAAGCACTTTTAGGATTTTATTGAGGTTTACATACACCAGTGTTCAAGACGAAAGGCTTTCATGTCAATTATTAATAACAAAATCTTTCATCTGTCTATTTAAAAAAATAAAAACATGATCCTTTTTTTCTTCATTTTGATGTTTAATTTAGAATGAAAATCAAACTCTTTAAAAAAGTTTTCCTCACAATCACAAGGGAAACTATGATGTTTTTAAGAATTCTCTCTATGAAGATAATGCCTACTAAAAATAAAATAGAAAATAATAAAATAAAGGGCTTAATCCTTTTTGAAAAAAAACGTTGAGCATATTTAATGATTTCAACAGGAGTGGAAATGCAGTTAGGATCTCATGGAACCAGAACACAAAATGCTGTTCCCACTCATGTATTTGGGGATAACCAGTTCAGTGGCTTAGAAAGCGACTCAAGGGGGACTTGAAGAGCTGTGAAAAAATGGAAATATTCCTGATTTAAAGAAAGCCCAATTTGGTTTGACATCTATTCCTTTCAAACATCACAGACTATCCCCACATTAAGCACAGAGCATGAGGGCTTGTCCTGTGCTGACCTGGAGTCCTGGTGCCCTTGCTGCCGTGTAACTGTTCACTGACAGGCACCAAAGCCTGTAGTACAAGCAATTAAAGTCACTGGTGCTCTGCAAGAGTCATTTCACAGCCCTGAGTGGAGCACTGCTGCCCAGACCTGTGTCTGTCACATTTCGTGCCATTTTAAAATGAGATCTGCAAGTGGATTCTGTTTCGTTCATTTTTATTTCTGCAGCACTGACTGCCACAGGAAAATCCTGCTGCCCTGGAGCACTCATCAGGTGTCACCTCATACAGGCTCCCCTTCCAAATTTCAGATAGAGCTACCAAATTTCATATTTGAAATGAAATTATTTCGTTTGAGACAGCAGTGCTTCCAGCCCTTGGATTTCATTTTAAGAAGTTCTTGCCCTTCTAATTACATTTATATTTCAATTAAGATTCAATATTTCTAGCCTGACTTCATGGTTCTAACACATTTCATCACTGGATTTTGAGCAACTGCTGGATGTGTCCTTGGGTACTTTCTTACAGCCCCAACACAAGTGCTAGAACAAGCTGCACAACAAGAGACAGGTGTCACACACCTTGGCTTGATGTGGTCTCAGCTCTAGGAACCCCACTTATTAAAGTGCCCTGTTTGCTGAAAAGGATACCAAAATACATCTTGGAACTTGTATTTATAAAATGGGACTAGATTATTTTTGAAAGGAATCAGCAGATAGCCCAAGTATATTTTTTTTGTAACTTTTTTTCCCCTTTACATGGCATGGCTGCACTTCAGAGCAGCTCCATATTGCTTTCTCTTTACAANTTATATTTCAATTAAGAGTCAATATTTCTAGCCTGATTTCATGGTTCTAACACATTTCATCACTGGATTTTGAGCAACTGCTGGATGTACCCTTGGGTACTTTCTTACAGCCCCAACACAAGTGCTAGAACAAGCTGCACAACAAGAGACAGGTGGTCACACACCTTGGCTTGATGTGGTCTCTCCCAGAGAGATTCCTCCAGGAATCCCACTTATTTAGGTCCCCTGTTTGCAGTACAAGCTGAAAAGGATACCAAAATACATCTTGGAACTTGTATTTATAAAATGTGACTACATTATCTTTGAAAGGAATCAGCAAATAACCCAAGTATATTTTTTTGGTAACTTTTTTTTCCCCTCTACATGGCATAGCTACACTTCAGAGCAGTTCCATATTGCTTTCTCTTTACAGAACTGATTCTACTTATTTCTTCCCCAGCAGCTCCTGTGACAATTAAAGCTGAATTTGTTTTATGGCCTTCACAAGAAAAAGAAACCCAAACAAACTTGAGCCTCTAAAAAGTTTGGAAGCCATTCCAATATACAATTTTAAAAAACCACAGGAGCAAAGTTTATATTATGCATTTGACAGTGCAGAGAGAGGAAAGATAAAAGCAGCATGAGTTG
Organism: Alaudala cheleensis; assembly: GCA_013398995.1. Classification (NCBI taxonomy): domain Eukaryota; kingdom Metazoa; phylum Chordata; class Aves; order Passeriformes; family Alaudidae; genus Alaudala; species Alaudala cheleensis. Next base: position 58,878 of record VWYE01008147.1, on the reverse strand, counting down.
GTGCTTAGGTCTAAAGACAGGGATTAAAATAGTTGAACTGCCATTTCAGCTTCAGTACTGATTAATCACATCATCTCTGACACATTAGAGCCACACCATGCCTCAGTTTTACCCTCCAAATATTGAGGACAACAGTATTCACCCCCATTCCTGAAGAGGTTTATAAGTTTTGTGAAAAAGAACACTGGATAAGTATAACTAATTATAAGCATCAATTTTGGTTATCAGAGAGCTGAAGGGGCTCCCTTCACCCATGGCTGATGGGTGCTTTGGCAGCAAAATGAGGTGTTTGGGCAAGATTCTGCCTTTTGTTACCTTTTCTGCCTTTAATTATTACTTTTCACCTTCTGATTGGGCTAGTGCTGATCTGGAAATCTTACCCACACTCTTAAGTGAAATAAGCCCCTCACCTTTTTCATTTGACAGCATTGAAGCTCTTTAATTGTACATGGAGGTACATTAATTACCTATTCTTACTCCCCTTCCTTCCCCCATGCCACACAAATGAAGAGGCTGGTCCTGTTTCACTCACCATGAATGATAGCAAAGGTGTGATTCATTTGCTCTAATTCAGTCCCCATCTGCCCGGGGTCTGAGGCAGGTACCCTCAGCTGTTTATTATCAGCACAGAGAAACAGGCATCTCCAGAGAGCAATTTATTTTACCCTGAGGTGGGGGTGTCTAAAATAGGTCAGAAAAATCACACTCTGGAGGTACCTATTGTATTTCTGGGAGCACTGAGGGAGCCTGAGGTGACTGGCTCAAACTTGGGTGCACAACTTTTAGACATCCCACGCAGAACATCCACAAGAGCTGCTAAAATGATATAATAATAATCATAATAATAATAATTCTCACTGCAGGCTGATACAATCTAAATGGGACTGACACCTCACAGCACAGATAAAGTCTGGCATGGACAGTCATAGTTAGCAACTGTGGATTTGATGCCTGACATTAATCAGGAGATAATAGTGAGACTGCAGCTTTGAGAGCCATCAGATGAACGCGACCCAGTCCTCGTTAATCAAACACACTTTACTTTCACATCCCACACTTTGGGGCCTTCCATGCAGGAGGCAGGGATGCTAAAATGCTCAGCTGAGCCTCTATTTTTTTTCTGGAACAGCAAGTTCCTTACTGCTAATAATAGTAAATTAGTTACTATTGATTCCCAAACACCGTGGTTATCACAGCCTAATCATTAACCTTCCTGCAAGGTGGGAAAGTTCCCTATCAAAAGGAATCAATTTTAAATCTAGGGCCTCACTAAAAAAAATAAATAAAAATTAATTAAAAAATAAGACACTTAAGGTTTGCCACGATGGCTCAGAAGATTGATTAGAGGTGCTTTTGACAAAGTGATAAAGATGTGGGAAGATTTATTTTGCCACATAAATCCAAACTCCCAGGTACGTGGTCAATCATCACTGCAATGCAATTGTCCCTCAGGGGACTGTGCTACATCTCAAAGGGCACACTGCAACAGCACAGAACAGCTTGGGACAAGAATTAGCTAAACATATTGAGCTGCTGACACTCCTTCCCAAGGAACTCTGGTTTCTATGCTATTAGCAGAGAGGCCTCAAGTGAGAAGATAAACTAACAAAGAAACTGCCAACAAATCCAAAAAAAGAAAGGGAAAAAGGTGGTGCTTCTGTCTGTAAAAGCTTATTGGTACCTCCAGAAAGCTTTCTGTATCTCCCTGCCTTGAGTTTGTCTCTCCTGCAATCCTGCCATCTTAATCACTTTTTAATACTGCAGTTGCTTCTTTTACTGCTTGATTAAATCCCAACTCTTCAGACTTCAGGTGTTGGAGGTACTGAACATGAATTATGTTCTGCCCTGGGAAGGGACTCCACTCTCAGCAGCATGGATTTTCATTCCTTAGCAAGCTGGCTGGAGTTAATTCAATGTGGCACCATCACCCTCCTCCCCAGCAAACAAACAATTATCCTGTTTTGAACTCATGCCACTTTTTGCTCATTATTTCATCTTCTCTTAGTTTCAATCTGACTTTCAGTCTCAGCAGCTGTCCCACAAAGCCTCAAACATAATTTTTCATCCCAACATGAACATCACAAAAGGAAACGTTCCTCTCCCAGAAACGACTTTCAAGGGGCCTTGTACTTCAAAATCAATCCAATCCTTGAAAATTTGACTTTATATCTTTTCCCTTTTGAGAGAATATGTTCTCCATTAGATATAAAAAAGCTGAAATGTAAAAAAAAACTGGAGTACTCACAGGACTGAAGAGAGCACAGCAAGCAGCAGCCTCTCTGCTAAGGAACTACTCAGGTTACAGCTGCCCAGCTGATCCAAATTTAAGGGTTAGCCTGAAAGTGGGGTTGGTTAAAGAAACACTCAGGCTTAAAATAATGCCTTTTTAGGAAGCTGTTACTTCTCTGCATGAGGTGACAGAAACTGGTGAACTCTTCTATTGACAGCCCTGCTCTTTGTTTTATATAATTTCCCAGTCAACAAGATTTTGTGTTTTGTGGTAACCTGCACAACAGGGACCCTGTGTAGAAAAACCCACATCCAAACCCTCTGTATCTGCAGCAGGAATCAATACTGATCATGTTTTTTAAGCTGGCATTTTATTCAAAGGATCCCCAACAGGCAGGAAACTTTACCCAAACAACAGCAACTGGCCATTATTATAATTCTTTACAAGAAAAAAAAAATATTTAATGGACTTACAGTAAAATATAGATCTGTCCATTAGGCTTGGAATTCCCAAATTCAAATGGGCATTTGTCTATAGATATTGGGTACAATTTTGTACACATGCTTCACATGCACACCCACATATTAATTTACTGAGCTTATCAGGTTTAGCTCCTCAGACACATCCTTGTCTTGGAGTCAGCAATAATCTTCAATTTACATTTTAAATTAGTGAAATTGGACTAGAAAGAGGATACCAAGGAACAAAAATCACTTCTACAGGTTTGCTTCTTGGGCCAATATTGGAACTGGTAATAACATCAAATTCTCCTGATCCCTGGTCTAGCATTATAAACACAGCCCCAGCTTTATTTTAAATCAGAGCTGTTGGAAAACAGAGTGGCACTGAGTCCAAAATGTGTCTCACCTGAATGCAAACTTGCAGTCAGATTTTTGGCTTTCTATAACCATCATATAACACCATAGAGATTTTTTCTGTGTTTATTGTATACAAATAATGATTGTGACAACTGGAGGATGCAAACCTCTTGCCTGAGTCCCAGGGAACCAAACTGAACTGAGTGCAGATGCACAAAGGCCACAGCCTGCATCAAAGGTACAACCATCCTGACTAGTGGAATAAAAACCATTTAGGGCACACCACAGAAGTACTCAAAAATCAACACTGCCCTGAATGCAAAATGAGGCTGAAACCAATAGCTAGCCTGAACTTTGTTCACAAATTCAAATTTCCAACGGCAGCAATGCCAGCTCTCACTGTTTTCTTTGGGACTGTTGTGATATTTGTTGTTCTTCTTAAAGTCCTGGCACCTGTGGTCAAGGGATTAGGTGTTGATCTCTGCTTTCTTCTGAAATAAAAGTAACTTCTCCAAGTTTGAGGAAATGCTTCTAAATGTTGCAGGCTGCAGAATAATTCTTCCTTGTGCTCCAAAAGAGCCAGACCCAAAGCAGCTCTGAAGCAGAAAGCACAGGGTGAGGTGCTGTTAGTGACTCCTGTGGAGTTGTCTGCTGTTCAGATTTTTGGAAAGCTGTTTGCTTGTGCTCTGCTGATGTAAAGAATAGCCTGACCAAATTAATGTTTAATTCTTCAGGCAAAAAGATAGAGAAAGTGAATGAAAAAAAAAAAAAAAATTACCTCAACCCCATATTTTCCCCAGGATTTGCTCCAATATCATGATTTTCTAGACAGGTGAGATGGATGTGGGATGCAGGATGATTCTGTAGCCTGAGAGGTTGTGAGGACACACTTGCATGTGAAAAATCTTTCCAGTGCTGCCCTTTCCATGTCCTGCTCCAAGAGGATTGTACAAATCCTGTACAGGACATGGTTCAGTTTTCAGTCTTGAAATTCCAATCCACTCCCGCCTCTGGTGGGACCAAACCAGTCATTTTTCTAAACTTCAGCAGCTGTTAGGAAGTGGAAGATTTTGGCTGCCATTTGATAGGCACTCTGATCAGGTGGTGTTCATAGGAAATATGATTTATAGACAAGAAAATAATATCTGTGAGCAGCCACAAGGCAAAATTTGTTGTTATTGTTAATTTTGCTGGCTAGTAAAATAAAAAAATTACAGAAATCAAAGACTGGAGATGGCCATTGGGAAGAAGAACAAACAACATTTTCATATATTTTCTGTTTTGCATGGAGTTTTCCTGGAGGGGTCCATCTGAATTAGAATAGTATTGCTTGTTATTCTTCTAAAGTGAAAAAGTGTGAATTCTCCTATTCAGTGTGTATGAACAGGGCTTCCCCTTTACCCAGTAATCACTTCTAATTTCTGATATTGTTTGAATCCCTCTTTAAAGAAAAAAAAAGGTTTAAAATATGAGAAACAGAAGTCGAGGATACAAATCCAAAATATTTGTCTGATTTTTCTATCTGTGACTTTCACTTTCCCTCACAAAAAAACAAATGACACCTGTGAAGTTGTGCTGGGTTTCCATCTTTGTAAGGAATTCAGTAGCAATTCCTGCATGAATGAATAAAGTGTGTTAAATGTGATCCACCCTGCAATGCTTTCCTCCAGATATTCCTGTTCAAGAGACTTTTATCAGTGCAGTCCCGGGTCCCAAAGTTCAAATTCCAACTGCCCCAGTGTTTGGAAAAGCCACAATATTTATCAATATTTACCTTCAAATTTTTAATTTTCTTATACATCTACATCCTGGCACATAAAGAAATAGTCCAAACACTTTCTGCTTTTTATAGATGTTTATTCCAAATGAAATAAAGCAGGCAATGTACAGGATAGATTACAGAGGAGATTTCACCTGCTGCTCTGAGGCCAGATGTGCACATAACCAACACTGGGGGAGCACATTTCTAATTTTGCTGAGCCACAAGACTGGAAATTAAATGAGAATTCCCGTTCAGAGAGAGCAGGCTTCCTTTAAGGGCACGAAGGGAAGATGTATGAGGTAAGAAAAGTATATTTAGGTATTGTCTGCCTTGATTATACCATCTTTTTTTAGTTTTTCTAAGGAGCAGGAAAGTATCTGGCTTGCATTCTCAGGCAAGCTGGGCTTACAAATGTTACTGAAGTGTAATAGCTCCCCCTGCCAGGTTTAGATAATAAGCTACATTTCATACATGTGTAGATACCCTCACACACTCACTCCAGAAATAAATTAACACCTATGTTACCATTTGCTGTCACTGCTTTAATCTTCAGTGATTATTAGATCAAAAGAGAAAAAAAAAAAGGGAAAAAAAGAG
>VWYE01008147.1:28644-43897 GCA_013398995.1 Alaudala cheleensis | reverse complement strand
TGCAGGAGGATAAAAGCATGGCTGAGGATGCCAGTGTTACACTGAAGGAAATATTCACCTTGCAATAGGACAGTTCCAATCTGGAACAGGTAAGTTAGAGAAATTACTGCATTCCTTTTACCTTCTTTGGTCCTGATGCGAGGTTTTCTCTCTTATTTCCAGGACATGACTGAAGTTTGGAGTAGAAACACTACACCATTGCAGGTAGAAGTGAAGTGCATGTAGACAGAAAAGTATTCTGGGGGATATTGCCACTCCCAGTCTCACAGCTCAGTGATGACCATATAATGCTCATGGAAAAAAAAAAAAGTGTATTGAGAAATTATTATTGTCAAAGAAATTATCAAAGCAATTATTCCACAACTTCCCCTGACTGTTCATTTAGGTCAGCCATTTAAGAAAATCAGTGATAACATACAGCATAATTTAAATGACTTTGTAACCAGTGAAATTCCAACCAAAGGCCTAAACCAAGGAAATAAGGATATGGGGCCTATAGAAAACCATAAATATCTTTTTGTTTATTTGTTTTGCTTTGTTTTAACAGAGATGAGACCTCAGAGTTCCCGTAGGTTTTGCTGTGCAGAAAGTTCTGAGTAGGCATCGAGAGTAACTTGAGGGGGAAAAGTGTGGTAGCTCATCCATTTTAATTCTGGATAACAAGGCAAAACTTATCTCCTGATAGCTCTCTAACTATTCTGATGATAGGAACCTCAGCACAAAGCACTTACGCATGCACTTAATTTTAAACCCAGCAGTAATCCTGATTGAATCAAGGAGTCTACCTTTGTGCTTAAAGTAAAGCATGTGCTTAAGTACCTTTTTGTATGGGGGCCTTAATTACATTATGTGTGTGAGAGGATATGATAATTTTAGTTGGCTTTCCCATGAGAGCCTTTAGTTAATAAAATAACTAGGTTTAATACTCCACAGAGTCGTATGGGAACAGAATTATGCTCCTCCTCCTGAAGCCCAGCACAGGGTAGACTGTAATTTAATTGTTGGAAGCACAGGAAGTGCTGAAATGCTGTATGTCTTAATATTGTACTGCAAGAGCATGTTTGTTTCTATTATGGAATACCTTGGGAAACCACTGTGCAATGCTACCACCAGTTATTCATAATGATGTTTGAATTTACTGATGTTCTTTAGACTTTAGGTGTTTTACTAGATAAGAGTAGGGGGGGGAAAGTCCAATTAACAGGAATTTCTTTAAAGAGAGGGAACAAAAACAAAGAAAAAAATGAAACTCATGCTCTTTCCCAACAGAATTGCCTGCCCCAATGAGGAAAATTCAGCACAATAAAGAGAAGACCAAAATAAAAGTGGGGCAGATCTGTTTGCAAATAGTTTCCTCAAAAGCCCTTATTATGACTGTTCTGTGGTATTTTTCTGTGTGAAAAGGAGTGTGTAAGCTGAGCCTGTGAAGTGCATGACCATGAGAGTGATGAGCAGAGGAAGGAGTGGTGAGCTCACTGTAGATCCTCAGACATCAAGCTGAGGCATTCATTTCAGCCTTTGATTCTCCACAACACGTCACCAAAACGTTTCCTGCACAGCCAGCTGCTCCCAAAAGTGGTTAAAGGTGACACGTCAAGGTAGGAATTTGGGCTGGGCAACTGCAGGCAGGTGGAACCCAAGAGCCAGGATTTCACCTGAGCCTTGCACTGACAGCACAATTTACTGTGACAGCTACGGAGTCTGGGAGAGATTTCTTTTTTCTATTTGTTTGGTATATTTCAAGTGTTTTCATGTGTATAACATGAGTCTTTGTATAACATTACAAAGTGATGAGCAGTCTGAGCAGTGCAGACCAGAGCTGCTTAAAAGTACTTTCCCATCCTGACTGCAGAAGGTGCAAACTGCAGTAACTCCTGTGACACAGCCACAGCAAAGCTGAGTGGTGCCACATCAGGATCTGACAATTTTTCATCACTGTATTTGTTTGCAGCAGCTGATTTTGCTTAAGTGGCAAAGAGCAACAATTTCTACTAGTTGATTAATACATACTGTGCTTTTATGCCATGGACAGGTTCATAACATGTTATGTTAGTTTGTCAGTGTGCTTTTGCTTTAAAAACAGTCCTCAGCTGGGAAAAGAACAAAAATATTTTCAATTAACATTAGAAAGACACTAATATAGAAATAAAATAAAATAAAAACAAATAAATAAGAAAGCAATATTATTTTTTACAGATTTTTTTTTAAATGGAAAAGTTATCTTTTACCTCAAAGTAGAGAACGAGGTTTTAGCCCACTCTTGTATTTTAGTATAAGTAGTAAGATAGCATTAGGTTTTACAAAGCCAAGGATTAAAAAGAAAAATTATCCATTAGAAGTGTTAACTATAAGTGGCTTTCAAGAAATTTTTACTGAGTTCTCTTTGGGATTGACTAGCAAAAGGGATTTATGGAGCTGAGTACAACTTCACACACCCAACTTGCACAGTTTAACTCCTCATGTCCTATGGTCAGATGCCACCTCTTGGCNATTTAGCATTAGGTTTTACAAAGCCAAGGATTAAAAAGAAAAATTATCCATTAGAAGTGTTAACTATAAGTGGCTTTCAAGAAATTTTTACTGAGTTCTCTTTGGGATTGACTAGCAAAAGGGATTTATGGAGCTGAGTACAACTTCACACACCCAACTTGCACAGTTTAACTCCTCATGTCCTATGGTCAGATGCCACCTCTTGGCCACCAACCTGTCTGAAGTTCTGTTCCACACATTTCCTAACGCTTGGAATGCAGCAATCTGCGTACACCACCTTCTCCCTGAGGGAGGGATGGATTAGCAAGAGTGGCAAATCTGTGGGGTTTTCCACAGCAAACCCAGCAGCTGTGGCAGCCTGCAGGTGTGCAGTGCAAATGAAGGTCTGCAGTCCCTTCCCGGGCTGCAGAGCAACAGAGAAATTACTATTTTAATAGCTACATGCTCAGGAGTGTCCTCCCCAAAGGTGGGCAAACACAAGGCTGGCTGCTTTTCCAACCCCCTGCTAATGGCTGTGAGGGTGTACAAGCCCTCACGCAGGATTTTAGGGGAGAGGCTGGATGAAACCAGCCTGGGTGTTGGGAAATTGCGGTTAAAAAAAGTGATTTTCAATAATGTTACTATTTACAGGCTTAACCTTGCTCCCATCTGAGTCAGCAGCAGACGTCCAATGATTTCAATATTGGAGGCTAAAGCACTCAATACCTTTCAGACTGTAAGGTCAGAACACAAATTCGTGATGTATGGACCCCCAGCCAGCAAGGGAAAGAGGGGAAGAAACGAAGGTCTACAACACAGATGTTCAGAAATTTGAGACCTTGGTTCATCAGCATCAAATTTTAATTTGAATATGTATAAATTTCAAAGTAAGAGAGGAACTAAGTTGGCAAAGAACGTATATATTAGTCTAAACTCAGATTAATTTCAGATACATGTAACAAACAGCACCCAACTTCAATCACTTGCATAGTTAAAATATTTGAATGGCTTAAACTCAGCCATATGCTTAAATCTCTAATGAACAGAGACCAGACTGCCTTTTTTTTCTTTTTTAAGTCTTACATTTAACATTTCCCTAAATACCGATTTAGGCTCAGGGACTTAAATCTATGGAATAATTTTAATTTAGAAAGACACCAGTAAAAAGGGGGAGGAAATTCTTTCCTTCTGAGATGGAAAATCAGACAGGAAGGGACTCTGATATTCCATACAACACCCTACAGCATCCTCCCCCTTCTGTTCTCACTGTAAATAGAATTTCACTTACTGCCATCCACTTCACAGGAATCAACTAATTTGAAAACTGCTATTACATCTCCCCTCAGTTTTCTGATCTTCAGACTAAACAAGCCCAGTCCTCTCAAATTTGCTTGTAAGACATTTTTCTATAGGTCTTTGATCATATTTGTCATCTTCCTGTGGACTGCTCCTGCTTTCTTCACATCTCTCTTAAAATGTAGTAACTTGAACAGGAGATCAGAGTTGAGGGCTTTACCAGAAAATTGAAAATATTACTCGCTGGGATTTATATATGATGCTTCTTTTTATACATGGTGGTACAAGGGGCTAAAATGATTAATTTATGTACAGAATGTTTTCCTTTATAAACCCAAAATAATTTCTGGCAAATCAACTGTGCCCTCCCTCATCTTATATTTTTGCAGAATTCATGAGTTTGGTCAGAGAGAATAAAATTAGGCATAGCTGCATATCTTGTTCATTATTTAACCATCTCTTATATTTCCAGACTATGGTTATAATTTGCTAAAACTGTTTTGAATTCTAATCTTCAGGGTGCTTGAGAGTTGTTCCAATTGGACATAATCCACAAAAAATTAACAAACATGCTCCATTCCACCCTTCATTAGTAAAAATGGGGAATAATACCAAAGCCAGGGTCAAAGTATGAATCCTCCTTTTCTGTATTGCTACAGTGTGACAGAAACCCATTTAGAACTGTTTTAAATTTTTTTTTCCTTTTAATTCATTTTTCTAAGTGGATGTGCACACAACACTTGCCCGTTTTGCATTTTCTTGGTTTATTTATGGTAACATCTCTCAAATCATGTCAGAATCAGATGGTGACTCACAACTGCTTCATTCCATGAATGCTGTTACCCTGCCATGGAAGGAAAAGTGATTGGTTTGACAGCTTAGTCTGATGTATCTGTCAGTTGCTACTTATCACTTTTACATCCTTTGCTTACAGGTGAGTTGAGTATTGCTCCTTATCTATTTGGCCTAGAATTTCTTTATCTGCAATTCTCCCCTGTTTAAAAATCAGATATCACATCCCCCCATTTCCTGCATTCTAGATTTCCAATCGTTCTCTCATTTTCTTATTCACCTGTTCTAGGTTATTTCAGCACATCCAGAAATAATAGAAAATTTTTCTATTTCCTATTTAATTTTTTCAAAGTAATCTCTAATTTATTCTTTGCTTATACGAATCTAATTTCTTTGTGGTGGAGAACAGAACTTTTTTTTTATTATTTTAAGTAAAGAATGGAGAAAAAAAACCCTTGTGAGTTCAGCACCATCTTTATCATCTTTTATGTAATCCAGTAGCTAATAAGGGAACTAATGGGGGATCCTACTGGGCAGAATCAAAATTAGCTGAATCTATCCAAAACACATCCCAGCAATGTAACCAAAGATGTGGGGTTTTGTTTAATATTTTTCCTATACTCTATGGGCACACATCTATATAAATATATATCTATTAAATTTCATAATGAGCAACTGAAAAATCAAATTAACAGGAAGATGAAATAGCTTGAAAGTTGTTTCAAAAACAGCTTTCAACATCTGTAAAATTATTAAAATCTTGGAAAAAAGCTACCTTGTACTTTTTTCATTGAACTGAAAATACAGTAATTATAGTTCTGTGCCATATTGTTCCCAACCTATTATAATAAATATTTTACATTTCTTTTTTCACTTTCTCATCTATTGATTCCTATGCAAAAGTGAATTTAACACAACGTAGCAACATCAGAGGTTCCTCTTTGCATTTGGTGGGAGCAATTTATACACACTTCATTGTTTCTCTATATTCATGTGAATATTGCAATTTTTTAGTGTATTTTATGAACAAAGGAAGAAGGCATGTAAAAATGTTGGGGTAAACCTGGTGACATGGGAGGGCTTTTCACTTGTTCAACCTGCTGAGCAGAGGAGAAGTTAAGGAATAGGAGGGAAAGGATCTGTAACAGTCACTTGAAACCTGGAAAGCTTTAAAATTGCCAAAGGTAAAAACCAAATAACCATGATTGTAACTTTGCTTTATCACCCAAAGTTTGCTGGCCCACTTAAGACTGCACCCTGGAAACGAGGAGTTCATAAATGTTAAATTAGGCAGACTCTGCTCTGCGATGCCAGCCATGGCTGTGACCTAAAGCAAGAATATAGAATGCCTTTCAGATAGAGAGTCTGTCACTCTCATTCCCTTTGATGCTCTTCCTTCACTTGCAGGAGGAGAGCAGAGGGAGTTCAGGTTTGTGGCCTGCTCCCCTGTTGTCCCTTATTTTACAGGCATTGAAATCCAGATGAAACAACGAGCTGCACGAGGAGCGCACGCACAAAACCCCCTTCGCTTTCATCAGTAACTTTCTTCCTTTGTGGAAGTTTCTGTCAGAGAGCCTCATTATTCAGTCACCCAGCTCTGGTTACCACGCAGCCATCCAAAATGAAGCACTGTGGAAGCTCCCACAGAAGGTTCCTTCATCCAGGCCTGCTCTCACCCAGGCTCTTTTTTCCCCCCTGCTTTGAGGCACGGCAGCAGTGGATGAGTCTCTGTGGGTCCTGCAGGTCACAGGGGCTCTGTGGCCCCTCGTAACCTCCCTGCTTTTCTCTGCTCTGGCAGCAGCATCCCTGCATGGGCAGGGAGGGCTGAGTCAGCAGCCCAGGCTGGTTGGAACCCTGGATGCTGAAAATTTCAATTTTCCTGCGTTAAATGGTGCTGACTCTCAAGCAAAGCACCACATTTGATCTGAGGCTTTGGAACAGGCTTCCAACATTGAGTGGCAGCACTGACATTGTGGGTGTGTAGTTTGCAGAAGTGTGTGATTTCACAGGGTGAAAAACTTAGATTTAAGATTTTAGCATATAGCAATGTGTGTGTGAGCCAAGATGGAGGATTTAAGGCATTGTCTGAGCCCTTCTTTTCACTTTCTTCTTCATCTTCTTCATGAGATTGAGCAGTTTTTGTGATTGGTTAGAAAAGTCCACAATGCAGACCACAAGCAGCTGGTTATTTGCTTTAAAGTAAAAATAATTTAGGTGGCATTTCATAATTGGGTGATTTGTCCTTGAAATGACGTGGTAGAGATAGAAGAGGGAGCTCCATTTTGTGCTCAGTGAGCTGGTGTGCAGAACTCACCTCTTGTGAGACTGTAATGGAGATAAGAATTAATAAACACCTGAGTCTAAGAAGAAATTCATCTCTTGTGCATTCAGTTCCTGACACAGGCAAGGCTGAAAGGAAGCCAAAGCCCCTGACCATCTCTTTGTTAGAAACTTGCCCATAAACAGTGGCTGTAGGCCTCAGTCCCAGCAAACTTCTCTCTCTGTCAAAATTACACACATTTATAACGTGCCTGAAGTTTTGGAAGGTGGGACAAAGCTTGCAGCCTCTCCTCCAGCTAAAAATTGTTAAAGTCAAAAGAGGAAACTGGGCTTGAGTCTGGTCAGAACTGCCTGAAACATGAGCAGCCCTGAGGAGAGAGAGGAGCAGTTCCCACCCTTCTGTTCCTCACTGGGCCATAGTTAAGGACTTAACAAGGCTGATTCCTTCCTAAATCAGCATAAGACTGTCAGTTCCTGATGTTTTGTGCTTGAATCCTGATTGGACTGCTGGGCTGTCTGTGGTTGGAAATGTGTTTCAAGAGTGACAGCATTGTTTTTTGGGAGTGATGGCAATCTCCTCAGAGCACGCTGCACAATCTCTGGAGCTCAGCCTGTGCCAATGTTCCTACTGCTGCTGCTGCTGCTTCAAGGAAGCAACTGGAGACGAATTACTGGTCTTAACTTCCTAATTAAGGAAGAGCTGGAGGGAATATATCATGGCCAGTAAGAAAAAAAAAATTAAGAAGAGGAATTTTTTTTCTGGTTTATGCTTCAAATGATTCATGACTTGCAATACATCATATGCAGTCCTGGTTCAACAAGAGTATTGCTTTAACTTGTAACCTTTTCTGAAAACTGTTGGACAATTGAGTAGGGTTTCATTTCAAAAATGAAAGACTGAGTGAGGACAGAAGTTAGACCCTGACCAAATGACATGATTTAAGGATCTATCACACATAAGTAACATCTATATATCATTGTTCATAGAACAACACCCCTAAAACTGAAATAGATTAAAGTTTTCCTTCTTTTCTGTTGTCATAATTTCCACAAAACCAGTACTTTCCTGAAGAAGGCTTCCATTCCACTTCCTCCCTAAAAAAGTATTAAGAAATATTTATGGCATGCAAAAAGGCTTCCATTTCTAAGGATATGAAATGTGTTCAAGTTCTCATAAGAAATAGAGCATTACACTTGGGTTTTAATTTAAATATGATTTCTGAAAACTAATAAAAAAATTAGAAATGTTGGTGCACAGAAAAATGACAAGTGAGAAAAAAATCCATATAAAAATATCCACAGGATAGCATGGGGGAACTAAATGGGGGAAAATTACTTTTGCTTTGGAGAGAGCATTATGTAGGCAAGGCAATTTTATTAGCACGGTTGGATAAAATATAAAGGGTTTCCCTAATCTCAGAGACTTCAAAAGAGAATTTTTTTTGAGACAATATTAATATCAAAGCCAGTTGTCACTATTATTAAAATGTTCTTTGCTCTTCATTAGTCACAAATGATCCCCTCGACTCACAAAAAGGTACTCTGTAAATTAAAAGCTTTTATGTAACACTCCAACAAAAGTTGAATGACTCCGGAGTTAAAAGGCAACTCTTGTGTCTGTCAATATTCAAAGTGGTACCCAATTTTTTTCCTTTTTTAAAGCAGCAATTTCCTTGGGGTATTTATTCATCCATAGATCTATTAAGAGCCTGATGAGGAACGGACGATTAATGAAAAGCTTTGTCATTCCAAGTCCTCACAAGCAATCATTAAAGGCCTGATTTTGCATTGTGGGCAGCGCCATGTCAAATCCCTCTGGAGGATAAACAGGTCTATCCATCTCCAGGGCTGAGCTCAGCCTGGATTTGTGCCTGTGCGAGGGCAAAGCGGTAATTCCTCGTGCTGGGCGCTTCCCCTAACGCGCTGTGTCTGAGCGCTTCAAAAAGAGTTTGTTTGCTGATCGCGTTAGCCAGGACACGGCTCATCCCTCCAGTGGGGCTGCATTGTGCCACCCCTAATTGCTGTTTAATTGCAGTCTCACACTGCTGAACTTCATGGCAGCTCCTCACCCACTCGCAGGGCTGGAGGACAGGATTATGGGATTTTCCCAACGCAGACCCAGAAATGCCACACATGGTGTGGGGAAGTCACCGGAATTCCCCCACCACTGGATTTAGGGGGTAGGGCTTTTCCTCCACTGAGCCGTGTGTTTCCCTCTGAGGCTGAGATGTGGGGATTGAGGGTTCAATGTTGGTTTTCCCTCTCAGATAACCCTGCTGGTGGTACCATTTCTCCATTGTGTCTTTGCCTTGTGGGAAGGTTGGTGCTGGGATGGTGGAGGCAGCACTGAGAACCTGATTTCCAGGATTTTGTGCCTGCCCTGATAGTGATTTGCCTTGTGCCTTCAGTTGTATCACTTTTCCTTTTTGTACCTCAATTTTTCTATTTATAAAATGGGAGAAGAAACGGTGGACTAAGGCTGAATTAATACCTTTAGACTGCAACAGAAAGGTAATATAGTAGTACAAAGTATTAATTATTATATTATCTCTCTCTTTTAAATGGATTTATATTTAATTCAGTTACAGAGAGACGCTTTGTTCGCATAATAACATTTTCTACTGCCTTTGAGGCTCATAGGAGCAAGCTTGTGGGAAGGAAACTGGTAACTGTTTGAATTTAGAAATGCTGCTGGTTTCAGTGTATTTAAAATGCTGTTGAAGTCGGGACGATTTAAATGTGTGAGATTTCAAATGTCTCATTGACACACATCGCAAATTCCTTCATTGCCTGAGGGAGCGACAGCAAAAAGGAAAAGTTGGAGTCTTTTAGTTTCACAGTTAAGGCAGCTTTTTTTTTTTTTTTTTTTAAAGTGAGTTAATGATGGAGCATTTGCCTGTGCAGTTGTAACAGAGCAATCTGTCACTGTGAGAAGACTCCTGGGGTGACTACCAAGACATGTTAACTAGCAGTGGTTCCTCCATTGTGCATGACCCGGTGTTGCAATATATTCCAGCCAGATTCCTGAGTGAGAAACGGGAATGGATCCGTGTTTTGAACAGAGGCACAGGCCCAACTCAGCTTGTAAAACCTGGGGGTAAGGGAACTCTGCGGAGGGTCTGACCAATGTTCTTTTTCTGTTCTTGCCCTCAGCATTGAGAGGTGAATCTCTTGTGTTTGTCACGGAGCTGGCTCCTCTCGTGGTCCCCTCGCTGCACACCCCACCATGGGACATATTGGAAGTACACACTCATTGATCTTTACTCCCTCTGATGACAGATACAAATCTGCTGCCACTGCACCTTATGCTAATGTTCAAATGAAAACGAATAGTAGGCACTGAGGCACACCAGGTTGCACTTTACCTGCCTGTATGCATCGATTTGGGAATGTGATGCTGAAACCAGCCTTCTGGGCCCCTCTCCATGTCTCAGCTCCAGAACAGCATGACATTTTCAGGTGGGTGAATTCCCCTACATTAGGACTTGTTTTCTTGGCAGAGGAACCAAGCTCTCTGGGCTGGAAAAAGCAACCAAGTGGTCTGACAAAATTCTTGCCCTGGGCATAGGACAAACAGGACCACAGTTTACTCCTGTGGCTCGTTTCAAGGTCACATTTTGTGTTACATGAGACTGAAACAGCCTTTCAGTTGTGCTGGATAGAACACGATTGAGTTAGACTCTCCCACTGATGATGATGGAGTACCAAACTGGATGCACTGGACATTTGTAGCAGGGAAAAAAAAAAGTCAGAGTGAAACCAGAGAACTGGCTTCCTGCTTTTCCACCTTCATTCTGTGTGTGATGCAGTTCTCAATGGAATATGGCTGGAAGAAACATGTCTCAAAAATATGCAGTGATAGTCCATGTGAAAGTTTCTCTTACAGTCAATGACCAAATCCTCCATTTCATTCTCCAAAGCCATAATGTCAGTTGAAGTCTATGTCCAAATAAAAAACAAAAAATATGAGTAAACCAAATCAAATATCTCTCATAAACCCCTCCAGCTCCCAGAAGGTAACATATTCCATTTATCTAATACATTTTTCTGGTTTTGGAACTGAAACTCTGGAATTGCAGCTGCTGATTGAGAATAGCATTTGAAATCTAAAACCTGGCAACTCTTTCAGTGAAGAAATTCTTCCTGATGTCCAACTGAACCTTTCCTGGAACAACCTGAGGCCATTTCTGGTCCTGTTGGAAACATGAGGATGCACTCTTGTCCCTGCAAAATGAAACTCAGTCTCAGGAGATTCTGTGTGGGATCACAACTACTTTGTTTTGGTCAAGATTCTCTTCAAGACTGGAAAGTCCTGATTTTCTTTTCATGTCACACTGCTCTACACCCTCAGAAATGATTTGTTCCATTATTTGCACAGAAATTAACAAAATCTCTTTTTTTTCTGGAATTTTGCCCCACATCCTCTACATGTACCAACCTCAATAAATTATTTTTCTTTCCACTCCACTCTTAAGAATCTACTCTACACTTATGTGTCATCCAACTTCCCCAGTCCTTTCCCATGAAGCCAGCTGAGATGAAAGAGCAGTGATGATTGCTGTGTTCCCTGTTTTTCCCTCAAGGGAATAATTTAAAATCGTTCTCTTCTACCACCACCTGTGGAAAATACCAACTGCCAGAGGACCTGAAGGAACTAAAACCCCTATCCAGTCTAAGATTTGACTGAAGTTGCCTCACAGGTGTGATTGACAGGCAGATCAAGCTATTTTTATTTTTAACTAGGTTCCTTAAAAAAAAAATCAAGTTGTAGCATGTTTCAGTCAAATGGACTCTGAAGAGAAGATCAGGAACCTTCATCATTTTCCCACAATTTTTTACACCATCCTTAATCTGGCATATTTAATTACACTCCTTGTGTTCTGATACAGAGCTTGTAGAGGGTATTTCTTTTTTAAGACTGGGTATTAATGGGCCCTGCACACTGCTGGGACTTCCAGATGTCACTGCAGTAAAACCAAGTAAAGGTAACCTTATGAAAAGTTTCTCTGAGCTGCAGCACATTCCCACACCTGCAGGGAATAAAGATACTGAAGGCACATTACAGAAGTACCCAGAATGTAAAATCATAGAATCTCCTGAGTTGGAGGGGACTCACAGAGCTCATCAAAGCCCAGCTCCTGGCCTTGCACAGTAGAACACTCTGAGAATTACACCGTATTTTTGCACTCTGTCAGGCTTGGGGCTGTGACCACTTCCCTGGGGAGCCTGTTCCAGTGCCCAAATACCCTCTGGGTGAAGAACCTCTTCCTGATATCCAGCCTAAACCTCTCCTGACTCAACTTCATGCTGTTTCCTCCAGTCATGTCACTGGTTATGAGTGAAGGATTCAGTGCCTGCCCCTCCTCTTCACCTCAGAGGGAAGCTGTAGACAGCAATGAGGTCTGCCATCAGTCTCTTTTGGAAGGAAAGAATCTGGAGTGGAAAGAAAAGCAACACTGCAGGGAAACCTGCGCTGTCTCAATCTTCAGCTTTCCCAGTGGAAGTTCTCTTATCACTCTGGATCCTCACATTACCTGGGTGTTAGGCTCTGCTTAACTAGCAAAATCATCCCTGCTTTTGCAAGGAGCAGAGCCACTTAGTGCCTGTTCACAGAGTGCTTGGTTCAGGCTTGTGTTCTAATGAACATATCACAGCAATAGCTCAGAGCTCCCCATATTTCCAAAAAGCATATGTTAAACAATGTAAGCAAAGAGAAGCCGTAACAGGCTTCACTTGTCCTAACAGTCCATCTGTTTCCCACTCCCCACTGAGCACATCTCTTCTCCTGGTTACCTTTCAGGTGCACTCTTACCTTATGTAACGTGCTTTTTATTGGAGATTCATGCTGTGACCCTGTCAGAATTGCTACAGCAGGGGTGACCTCGGTAATGACTGTCCACAGCCTGCCAAGCTAAGTTGGTCAGTGTTAGCTGATTAAACTTTTAACAACATCCCCTGTGCGATAAAGGGCAAAATGACAACTTTGCCCATCGTCAAGGTGTCTGTATAATAAACTAATTAGTAAACCACACAGTCTGTGGAGCTTTTAATGAGTGCTATCGTCTGGCCTCTGTAATAAAAACCCAGCCTGCCCCCTTTTGGGATTCAATTAAGGCACAGACTGTCATATGCTTGGCCTGGCTGATCAATGAATCCATTCCGACCTTTGTCGGAGCTGTTTGCAAGGTCACTGGCAGCAGTGAGGGAAGCCAGCCCGGTGCTGGGGAGACAAACCCAGCAGCACCCGACAGGCACCAGCATCAGCTGCTAATGTCCTCCAGGTCCTTTGGCATCAGCAGAAGTTTCCTCTCACACAAAGGTTAGCTGAAAGAGAGTGTGGCAATATGCATACGCATAAAATTCAAATGTATGGGTGCCAGTTCTCCTGAATGGAAAGGTTTCCCTGTTATTTAAAAAAGTTCATTAATTCCTTCACATCTGCATATACCTAGACACCTGTGGGGTTTTTTTTTTTTAAGCACCAAAATCTGCTGCCAAACGTTTTCTCTCTAAGCTGCATTTATTGCTATGATCCAGATACACAAACAAAACAAACACAACAGAGTAGCCCCAGATTATAGAAAACAGGCCCCTTTTCAGGTCCTTGCATGCAAAGAATACCCATCACTCTATAATTCCAGAAAGGATTTATAGCACTGAAATAATTTTTATGGTGCCCCATTGCAATTTTGCAGGCAGGAAAATTTCTTGAAAACAAAAATAAAAATAGTCAGATGGGCAGTGACCCAATGAGACACCCAGGGGCTGTAGTGAATGCATCTTTAAAAGTAAAGATTTCAGGTTTCAGTTCTTTCACCTCAGACCTCCAACCTCAGGAGGATAAGCAGGAATCAGGGGACTAGCAGAGAGAAGACAAGACCATTAGTGTCATTATCATGTCCTGAGCAGTGGCCAGGTACCTGAGCTCCAGGCAAGCTCTGTCCACAGCCACACTGCCACCACAGTAGAACCAGTGATGCACTCGGTTCTTATCACTGCTGTAGCAGCAGTCTGGAACCTCCAGACCTCCCAAACATCACTTCCCAGAGCCAACAAGAAATCACTGCATTAGGTGGTGTGGCAGGGCCATTAGAGACTGTGCCCTACTGTGAAATTTCTGTGCAATCAGAAGAGCAAAAACTGGATGGAGTTTATGAATTCATTCTGTTCAGGTGAGAACACTAACCTCCAAACAGTGGGCTTCCTCTTCTGTCCTCTTCTTTTTTTTCTTTAGAATTGAAGAACCTCTCCTCTGCCACCTCATAGTATCACATAGCCTGGGGAATAAGGAGGTGTCTGAAAGGTTATTTTAAACTGCTGTGATGCAAAGAAAGGGAAAAAATAATCTGGTCCTGCTGATTCAGAAGCTGAGCAACCTCTGTAGGCAAAACCCACTTGAATTATATCAAGAGACCAAGTTCTGTTGGTTTTTAAAAACCAAAAATGCAGAAGCACAAGGTGATTACATTGGTACAACAGTGGTGCTTAGTGTTTGCATTCCTGCTGTTTGCATTCCATTAGAGGTGGAAAACAATGGAAAAGCAGGTCTTTGCCTTCTCTAATGTAGGCAAAATAGCACTGATCTGCTCACCCTTCAGTTACAGCAATCAGACAGTTAGTTATCCAACAAAAAATCTATTCATACATATATTTTTATTATTCTTCATTACTCCAGAGACTCCATCCTATGACTCTCTGAGTCCCCCTATTTTTCTTCTGCACGTAACCAGTCTTGCATTACTTACTGTGATTCCTACCTCAGCTGACACTGTGTTCCTCTCTTACCAGAGCTGTTACAAGTCACAAAATCCTGCTGGCATTGAAAACACCATTTCCTGTAACAAAACCTTTCAGCAGCAAGCCCCTAAATCCCAGCTCTCTGCTGGAGCCCCCCACTTTGGCAGAACTCAGGAGTGCTGTGCATTATTCCTTCAGCTGTTGCCTCAAAACCTGAAAGGGAAAGGTGCTCACAGCCCAGGAACAGGCAACAGGTGGAGCAGTCACTAAAGGAACATAATTCTGCATTTCTTTAGAAAGCTCAAACAGTTATTTTTGCTGGGGCCAGCCTTGCTCATCCACACCAGCCTAAAAGGCACCAGCAGGAGGTTTCTGTATCTGGTAGGTGTCACTCTGCTTTCCTCCTTCCAAATCAGCCCCAGCAATGAGTTTCAGAATTTAGGCTGTTAAGATGATTGAGAGGCAAGGAGTTGCTTGAAGGGGGGCTTTATGAAAGAGAAGAAGGAAAAGCAAACATCAACTGAATAAAAATAAAACTGAGAATAATTTTTTCTTTTTTTTTTTTTTTTATAATTTTGGAATTTAAGAAGAGAAAAATGAACACTTAATTAAATGTTGTGATTTTTTTTTACCCCTCTCTGGGTAATCCAGCATTTAAACCAGTAATATTATATTAAGA
>VWYE01008147.1:11946-28610 GCA_013398995.1 Alaudala cheleensis | reverse complement strand
TGTCAAATCTGAATTTAGATTTCAATCCCTCAGACTGAAGACAGACCAACCTGCAAATGTCTCTGTGAATTTTTCACAGAAAATGTTCCTTTTGGTACTGTCTTCTTCTGTTTCTGAGATGGCAACTGGAATACTTTTCTTTCTGCTGTATTATTTTTTCAAGCAATAATCTGTGACTAAAGGTAATGTATTTTGATAGTTCTGATTTTGTTGCCCTGTGCTGTTGAAGTAACCCTCAGATCTTTCAGACTAGTTGTGCCTACATGGTGTCACCAACCTCAAGGCTCTCTAGATACATAGATGGGTGCAGCAGTAGATCTTATGCATTAGAGAAAATCTTCAAAATTTTTCAAAGAATAAAAAGGTACATATGGAAACAAATTTAAAATTAAAAAAATTTTCATTAAAGAATAGTTTAAAACATTCTGTATGTTATTCTCTCTTCCATTCTGCACCAGGAATTTAAAACTTTGAGAAAATANTATGAAAGAGAAGAAGGAAAAACAAACATCAACTGAATAAAAATAAAACTAAGAATAATTTTTTTCTGTTTTTTTTTTTTTTAATTTTGGAATTCAAATAGAAAAAATCAACAATTAAATGTCATGATTTTTTTACCCCTCTCTAGGTAATCCAGCATTTAAACCAGGAATATTACATTAAGGTATTTTTTATTCAAACTGTGTCAAATCTGAATTTAGATTTCAATCCCTCAGACTGAAGACAGACCAACCTGCAAATGTCTCTGTGAATTTTTCACAGAAAATGTTCCTTTTGGTACTGTCTTCTTCTGTTTCTGAGATGGCAACTGGAATACTTTTCTTTCTGCTGTATTATTTTTTCAAGCAATAATCTGTGACTAAAGGTAATGTATTTTGATAGTTCTGATTTTGTTGCCCTGTGCTGTTGAAGTAACCCTCAGATCTTTCAGACTAGTTGTGCCTACATGGTGTCACCAACCTCAAGGCTCTCTAGATACATAGATGGGTGCAGCAGTAGATCTTATGCATTAGAGAAAATCTTCAAAATTTTTCAAAGAATAAAAAGGTACATATGGAAACAAATTTAAAATTAAAAAAGTTTTTGTTAAGGAATAGTTTAAATCTTTCTGTATGTTATTCTCTCTTCCATTCTGCATCAGGAATTTAAAACTTTTTTAAAGAACTTTTTTAAATAGAAAATCAACTAAATAAAATAATGAGTGCTTCACTGCATGTTTTCTGAGTTTCCCCAGCTGACCCTTTATATCAGCTGCTCATTTACAGCCCTAAATTTAGAAATAACAAACACCATACACTTAGATCCTATCAGCCTAATTCTTTCCAAATAAGCAAAGGTGTTTTCAAAATCTACTGGCCCAGACTCCAAATGCAAATCTCACACCTTTTACTGAGGAAGTTACTGTGTGCAATCTAATTAGCTCTTTTCTATGGTGAAATTTACTTTTCCTTGGGTTTGCTGCTGGCTGGAGCAGTACTCAGATTAATATGCAAGGAGGCACCACGAAGTTCAGTGACTTGTGCCTCACCTAAAAGTCATGCACAGACTCTGAGCAGTTTGACTTTTTGGCTGATGGAATTACCATGAATACTCATCTGCAGCGTGGCTGCACCCACTGCCAGAGGTGGGAAGAAGGCTGCTGTGAATGCAGGTTTCCACTGTATTCAATCATTATTCACTGTGGGTCTTTCCTCCCCAGCCCCATGGAAGCCAGCTCTTCTTCCCAGCTGCATTAAGGGGCAGGTGACCCAAAAATATAAAGTTTCTAGCTACCCTTTTCACTCACTTTGCAGGATAATGGAAAATATTTCAGGAAAACTCTCTGAAGATGCACAGTAAAGATCAAGATAGTAAAAATAAATAAATTTCCTTTAAGTGAACACCGGGTATTATTTGGTATGAAAGGCTCATTGGGAAATTCTAGCTAGGTGATAGTAAAAATAAATAAATTTCCTTTAAGTGAACACCGGGTATTATTTGGTATGAAAGGCTCATTGGGAAAATTTAGCTAGGTAAAAGTCTGGGAAAAAAAAAAAAGGAAAAAAAAGAAGAAAAGTATAAAAGAATTAAAACTTTAACAAACTCTTCACTCTAGTATTAAAAAATAAAAAGCTCAGAAAGAAGGCTGCTCACATGGATTACTGATAAAATCAGGAAGTTGAACTTTTCCTTAAGTCAGCTACTGCTTCTTTACAAGAAAGCTTCAGATTTCCCTACTTGGGTTTCAGTATGAAGGGAATGCTTATAAGAGATTAATTTCTTAATCAAGGTTTTATATACAATTCTGATTTAGCATTCTTGAAATTTCACCAATCACAGTTAAATTATATTCATCAGTCTGCTTTTTAGCTCCTTCAAAATAACTCCAAGTACAAGAAGCCGTGAATTTCTAAATCTTCAAGAAGAAAGGGCTGCTGAAAAAAGATTTGAGCTCTGATTTTCAGCAGTTTTATCAACTGAAGTACCAGCAGTTGCCTTTCTGCTGTAAAGGGAAATGCCTTATAAAAATTGACCGTTTCAACTTCACACCACCTCAACAGATCATATCGCTGTCATCCTTTTAAAACTGAGATACTCAGACTCGATTTTTCGCAGGTTTGACAACATTTTTTTTCTACTTCTGTGCTAAGGCGTTGGAGGCTTGATTTTTAAAAGTACAGAGCATCAGCTCCAGCACAAATCTGCAGTTCAAGAAGCTGCCCAGTGACCATGGAAAAACCCTGACCTGCAGATGCCCTTCAAACACGGCCTTAGTGACTTGCCCAAAGCCAGCCAGTGAGATATAATTACTGCTGGAACAAGAGTTTGTGACATTGAGAGTGGTTTTTTTTTAATGCTATTATGTGTTTGTATTGTGATAAAATTGAAAAACACTATAAAGAGCAGGTCACCTCCCAAAGACATTTTCTTAGTGTTGTCCTAGTTTTCCCTTACATTTTTCCTTCTGCATTTAGAGCATTATGGCGCTTGTGGCAGTGTGAGATCCAAAGCTCACAGGAAGATGTTTGCCCAGAAATCCACGTTTTGCAGGAGGATTTGTACCCCTTTTGACCCTTTGCAGGTTCCAAGCTGATCCAGCAGGGCACTGTGATCTAAAACAGCATTTTAAGACACATTTAACTTACAGGGAGCTTAAAATTGCATTTAAAATCGAATACCTTGCACTCAAATATGTTTTTAAGTTCTTACTCTAGCATTCAGGTCCTGGTATATAAATTTTGTTAATGCAATATCTACATCTGGAAGGGTACATATATCTGTGAACCATTCTAGATAAAGGGAAGAAGGGCATTGCAGAATATCCACATTGTGGATCACAGGTGTGTTTCTAAGACAGTCACACAGATTTGGTGTTTTTTTTTTTCTTATGAGCAGAAGGGAAAGAACATTTTCTTCAGCAAGCCTTAGAAGTCCCACCTGCATGGCAGGGCAAAAGATGCAGGTCCAAGCTGCCTCCCAGGAAAGCACTCAGAGTGTGCTGCATTCCCTGGGACTCATTCCTGAAGGTTTTCCCAAACCAGGGCCTCGAGGAGGACATTTCCTTTCCCTGCCTCTGAAATCACCAGCAGACTTTTCTAAGATTCTCTCCCACCTCATATTTAACCACTCTCACTTTCTTCTGAGCTTGCTCACAAAGCCTTTATCTTATTTGTCAATGTTTGATATTAAAATAAGAAAAGGTATTAATCTCTGCAGTGACCTTTCTGCTTTATTTCTCCTGGAAGGGGATGCTGCATCTTTTGTAAGTAACTTCAAGGCAAGATATTATGCGGCATTCAAACATATGGCTTTTATCCAGTTAATCACTGTGCATTACCTACTTTCATCAATGTTCAGAAACTTAATTCCAGGATTACTCATTCTCCCAAAAAACCCAAATAAGAAAATCAGAAGAATGGACCCAAACAATAGAACTTTTATACCAGGATAATTAGAAGAGGAACCTATTACCCAGGATTATAATTACTGACTAACATATTAAATGACCTTTAACATTTACCTTAAGCCCCAGATTTCTAGAAAACCAGAAAGGTTATGAATGCCATATTAGTAATCTTTAATCTTTATTACTGCTGTGGACAGAATTTTAATGATTTTTAAATAGGCAGCGGTCACTAACACATCCCTATTAAAATAAAAAAAATCTCATAAAAAATTAAATGGATTAAGACTTCAAATGTACCATCATCAAAAGTATTATCTAATTATGGAGTTCAGTGAACAGGCCAAGTGAAATGGTTGGTAATATTAGTTACTTACCACATGGGAATGCCCGGGATTTATGCACAAATAGATTCTGCTTCTGTTGCAACATAGTAATTAAGAATTTGTCAGGGAAATTTGACCCTCTAGGGTAGATATTACTTTGTAAAATAAGAATGGCAGAGCACTAGTCTCCTTGCTGCACATAATTTAACTTGATTATTTATACATCAAAGGGAGTCTGCAGTGACTGCAGTATAATATTTAAGTAGAGGGATATTAGAGAAAGAAGCATCTAGCGAAATCTTTTTCCCAAATCTCCGTGAGAAAATAGAGGAAATTTTCATAAAGCATTTCATTTTGCATATAAATTGGTGCCTAGATTGTGCCTGTGAATTTACTGCTGTCAAATTTAATTTTTCTTTAATTCTTCAGGCCCAGATGTGAAAAGCTCTGTGTGCAGGCTGCAATTTTCAATGCTTACAGGTAGCACCCGGATCGATAATGTGTCTTTATGAGAAATTACCATTAATGTTATTGAGTATGCATTTTGCTTTATAGGATAATAAGGCAATATGAAATGCCAATTCATTCATTAGGAGAGAGCTAAGTGCTTAAATGAAATGGGTGACAGGTCTGAAAAAAGATGTAGTTGTGGGCAGGAAGTCAAGAATGGATTTTTAATGACCTAATACCAAAAGGTTTTCACCACTTATTTGCATTTGCTGCCTATAAACAATATTAACTTTAAAATAAAAGTGCTTGAATATTTAAATTGCAGTAAGTGATTCCACTTGAAGAGGCTATTTGGAAATGCTGGGTTTCTGGGAAACTCTCTGCCTGGCCTTTTTGAAGACCACAACGTGAACTCATCTGGTACAAAAATTAAAACAAAACTCATTTAAATTGACAGGCATAAAGTGAGAATATCGTTAGCATGGCCAAAAAGCCAGAGGTTAGTATGTGAAAAAAAAACCAAACATAAAAATACTTCAGCTCTTTGTTCGAAGTACAGTGTTCTCCCAGCTCAGTACAGTAAAAATTAGCAGGTATTGAAAATTAGGCAAGAAGAGTTTGTCAAGAGAAACAAACCCAAACTAAACCCAGATCCCATTGTTATTGCTCAAGACTGCAGTCTCCTTAGAGTACAATATTTTTTAAAAGCCCCACCAAAAATAAACAAAAAGTGGTGCTGCTTGAAAGTCTGCTCATAAATAAATTAATCGATTTCTGGATACATTCAGGGTCTGAAATCATGACCACAAGGAAAAGTAAATACACTTTTTGCAAAACCTCTCTAAGTTCTTTTTTTTCCCCCAAGTCCTACCTCACTTTTTTGGGTTTTACAGTTTTCAGTGAGTTGTTTGCCCCCTTTTTCTCTGGACTGGATCCCCCACAGGTGATCCCTGGGGCACAGGCTGTGCCAGGGGACGCTGCCATCCTGATCCTGCAGGGGTGGGAGCCAGGGGGAGGCTGGTCCCTCTCCACGGGGACAGGAACAGCTCCTTCAGGAGATGACTTGCATGCCTGGAAGCAGAGCTGGCTTTCCCTGTCAGAGACACAGCCCCATTCCCTGCTCCTGCCCACCATGGAAAGCCTCCACCAGTCAAAGCCTCCTTCAAACTTCTGATGTGGAAATGCCAAGTTGTGCCTTACTGACGTCATTTATTGGGATGTCACACAAGACATGACAAGGGAGCAATTCACAAGCCTACCCAGGGAAAAGCATGTCCAGGCTCTGCAGTTTTCCTCACTTCCACTGCAAAGTGTAATTCCAATTACAGCTGAGGCCAGGAGTAGCTCAACACTAAAGTTTCCAAAGCAGGTCTTTTTTCTACAGAGATACAGGGGCCTGACTTCCACTAAAAATGATGGCATTCTCTTCAATTAGATCAGAATTCAGAATTCCTCAACACTGATTTTCCTGAAGTTTTCACTTGGTCTTTTATGAACTTGACATTTTTGCTCTCCAGCAGTAAACAAGACACTTTATTTACTATCAACACCTCAATGCAGCAGTTTGAAAGCAGACAGCTTAATCTTTTTTTTTTCCCCTTTTGAATAGCTAACATTGTAAAAACAAAGGACAGATACCAGAAAAAGCTTTAAAGTTTTATTTTTATTTCTATTTTAACTTGGCAATGGCTGCTTTGCCTAAACTTTTTTTGTTTACTTTTATGTAGGGCTCTTTTTCTTTTTTTTTCTTTTTCCCTTGACCTTCAACATCTCGAACTACAAAGGGAGGACTTTCTCTAATGCTGTTTGAATATACTGTATTTTTCTTTTAAGGAGACTTCCACTGATTTTTATCCTTCAGGGATCAATGGTTCCCTCAGTTCCATAATCTGACAAGCTGCAGTGAAAGCAAAGGGCCCCCACTTCCAGAGCTGCAAGTGTTAACGTGAGATGGCAACGGATGTATTCTCACCCTGAACTCACAACAGCCTGAGGAGAGCTTTAAAGTATCTTAGCCTAAGTCTCTCTCTTTGGGAGGACTGAGATATGGGAGGAACTTCAGTATTATTGCTAATCTGTATTACAAAAGCACCTAACAGCCTCTGCTGAGTTCAGGGCCCCGTTAAAAGGGAGGGTGGATAAAGCTGGTTCAAATGTGTGCTCATTTCAACATAACCTATGAATGCCTTTGCTTTCTGGTAATGTCTGATTCTTTTCCACAAAACCCTTGTTAAGTTTGGAAAGTGGGGAAAAAGAAGGAGAATGGAAATGCTGATTCACTACAAATTAAGCACTGCTCATTTTGCTGCGACAGTTACTTGGAAGAAACAAAATTCATTGCTTAGTACATCATAGTGGGTTGATTTCTAAGGGATTTTTGATCAAAATAATCTATATATCACCACGCAGTTCTTCCCCAGTGGTTCTTTGCCTAGACCACCAATACTCCCTTCTGCTCAGTCAAATTCTATAAAGAGAGTTAACTTCTTAATTTCCTTCAGTACTTCAGCACTGCTTACTTTGTCTCACTGGCATCCAAACACCTTGAGATGCTGCCAGACATTCCTACAGACTGAGAAACCAGGCAGTGGGTGAACCTGGAGCAGCATCTCACACAGGGAGCGTGCAAAGGGGGTGGATCACTGAGCTGAGAAGCAGCAGAGGAGGAAGCTGCCCCCCACCACTGGTCCTCCCACAGAACAGGCTCAGAAACCTGGCTGGTGAGTCTCTGGGAGCTGTGCTCTGAGGAGAGCAGCCACAGAGCTGCCATAATTCACTTTATGCTGCCAAGTGTGCAAGTGGAGATGGGCCCCTGCCACATCGTGCTGTGCCACTACTGTACTGCTGACTTGAGTGGCATCAGAGGGACATTGAAAATGTCCTTTGGTATATGCCAGTGTTCACACTGGGATGGCACAACTGAGGCAACACTGTCACCACTTCTGATGTGTTGGCATTGATGCTGGAGTAGAACAAGTACTACTTAGGGTTTATGTAAAACAGTTAATGGGGTTCAGAGGGAAGATAATGGAATATATTCACAATGAGTAATATATTTATGTCCATGTTACGTAAAATAGAACAACATATTGTAACCAGATGGTGACAGGTTTAATTTACATATATGTTTCTAACCCCAGCCTTCATCACTCAAACTGCATGGGAACTCCAGGTACCCAAATTTCTACTTCTACCATTAAATTACATGCAAGCCCTTGGCTGGGAGTGAATATTAAGCAGACCTGGCAAAAATGAAAATCCATATGACATCAGACCCACTGTATTCTCTTACTTTAAGAGTTTCACTACTCCCCACCTACCTCCTGTGGACATACAGGCACTGCTCTCTGCTTCTTTGGCCTTGCTTACTCTGTTGTCACTCTTTTAAGAGCATCATCCTCTGCTGCAGCCAGGGCTCTGACATTCCAGCTCACTCCAGGCTCCTGTGGAGATCTCAGGCTTTCTCCTTCCCACTGCAATTTTGAATCAAACCCTTCCTGAGCTGTGGTTTGCACATCACATCCAAACAGCACTGCTCTGACAAACACAGGTATCTTCTAGCAATCAAGTACCCCTGGTGAAATGAAGGAATCTGTGAGAATGGATATTTACTCCAAGGAGTTTTGGGTCAGGATTTTGTCATGCTTCATCTTCTATACGTTGTCTATAGCTCAAATATATTTACAGCCAATTATCAGCAGCAAAGATTGCAGAGGTTACTGATGATCTAGAGAGTGCAGTGGGATAAT
The DNA here is from genome assembly GCA_013398995.1 of Alaudala cheleensis. Taxonomy (NCBI): domain Eukaryota; kingdom Metazoa; phylum Chordata; class Aves; order Passeriformes; family Alaudidae; genus Alaudala; species Alaudala cheleensis. The sequence continues at coordinate 20,202 of VWYE01008147.1, read as the reverse complement.
CACTGAGATAAGACATTCCTCTCATCACAGACATCTGGGCAGTATTGCAGCAGTGCTACTCTTGAAGTGGTTGTGCAAGTGATTTCTCCTAATAATCTAGTCAGGGCTTTGGGATCTTTCTGAATAAATGGATTTCTAGAGCACATTATTCCTCTCATTGTTACTTACCTGTTTGAGTACTCTCACACTGAAATAGGAATTCTGTGTGTTTATTTGGTTTTGAAATAATATATAATCAGTACAGGTATAGATCTCAATCCTGTCACGGGAAGCAAAGCACTATGTTAAAATAGATGAGCCAAATATCTGTAGACAAATGCATCCAACAGCACCCCACCACCAAGAACAAATTCCTCTGGTCCTTTAAGAATGCAGGGGGCATGGTTTTTGTTGTTGTTGTGGTTTTTCCTGGTTTTGTTTGTTTGTTTTTGTTCGTGTTGTTGCTGTTGTTGTTTATAAAAAAGCACCTAATCTCACATACAACATGTCAGGAGAGCTCCTCTCTCTCATTTGCACAGGCAGTTACTCAGCCTCTTCACATACTCACCTCTTTGGACACTGGATGCAGTTTCACACATTCCTTCCCTAAAATGGGGCCCACATTAAACAGATTTTCCCTAAACTATTATTATCTCCTCTGTGTAGTTAGCAGAAAAGAGGGAAGCTAGTCTGAGTTTAATTATCCATAATTTGCTGAGCACTGATGGCATCCATCATTCTTCTGGCAGGAGCAAACTTGATTCCCACACCAAAAAGCTTATCAACAAAACCAAGAAAATTTATAACTGATACTAAAAATACCAGCACTGCATACCTCCTCAATAATATCTGTGGTGAATTTTGACTGATATTTGGCCTAATTTAGGCCAAACAAGCCTCGTACGCTAGAGAAATTCAAATTTAGATCCTGACTTTAGTTTATAACAACATTTAAAATACATGAAACCTGGGAGTTTCAGTGAGGGGGAAGGAGTCTGTCAAGATAACGAAATGTTCAGTGTATGCCGAAAATTTGGAGATGACAGTGTTTATTTTTTTCTTTGTTTTTAAAACCAGAGGTAAGGATTACACAAATATGCAATCTTACTCTTTTCTGCACTTGAGTATCTGTATTATACAGCCACTTAACATTTTATATTCATGTTGCAAGTCACATAGTGATTTTTTTTCATTTTTTGGCTGGGCTATTGCAGAATTCTGTCCCCAGAAACATCTTCACCTGTGATTTAAACTTCCAAGCACTGTCCCAATGCAAATAAACACCCAGAAAGAAGAAAAACCTGTGAGTGTAAAAGGCAACATATAAAGTTGATTAAAAGAAACAGAAACTCTTTTAGTCTAAATTTAGTCTAAATTTTCTGTAGGTGACAGGATTCCTCTTCTCCCTTCTGGTTTGGTACTTTGGTGGATTCAGGAATGAAAAAGGGTTCAAAGGTCTATTTAATGTCTGTATATAACAAGGAAGGTGATACATTCTAAAAGACCCATGGTTTTGGCACTTAAGGTCATGGTTTGGTGGTGGCTTTGGCACTGCTGGGTGAAGGATCATGGTTTGGTGGTGGGTTTGGCACTGCTGGGTCAATGGCTGGACATGATAATCTTAGAATTCTCTTCCAGCCTAAATGGTTTTATGGGTCTGTGCACAGCTGTGGGTTCCTCACACCCAGTTTTTGTGGGTTCACACTTACTAAACTTTTCTAATGATCAGTTAATGAATCTGCATGAGACCACAAAGATTATCCAGAATCTAACCTACCACAGAAGAAAAAAGATTATATTGAACTAAAAGTTAATCTAAAAACCCAGGAAAATCTCCTTCATTTCCGTGAGGAAATAAAGAAAGTTCTCCTCAATTCTGTGCCCTCTGAGGACAGTGAAATCTCTTTCACAAAATCAGAGCTCACTTTTGGTGTTTAAATATTTTCACTTTTACTCTTGCACCTGACTTATAAAGCTGAGATTTCATCCTTTCAAACAAGCACCTCATGGAATGAGGCAATGGAAATTAACAGCCAGGAAAGAGGTGAAGGAACGACAATTTTTCCCCCTAAGACACAAAGTTCATCTTGGCTCAACTTTCTTTAAAACAACTTCTCATCTGCATCAAGTAACATAATTTATTAACGTCAGGAAACAGGAGTTGTTGCCTTAATAACTGGTGAACCAGCAAGTCTGTAAGGCATCCAAGTCCTCTCCCAATCTCCATCTTAACAAAATCTTAGTTAGATTAATAATAATGCCTGGGGATTCTGAGCTAAGCTCCGTTCAGTCTTACAACATTTAAATTCAATAGGCAATTCAGTAGGAAATAAGTTTGCAAGATGTCACACAGTTTTCAGTTTGAGTTTTTTATCGTGTGCAAGAAACAAGGAGCAAAAGGTAGAAGGTAAAAAATGCATAATGTAGTCTCTCTCTTTTGCACACCAGAAATGTGAGAATTTGAGACAGATAATAGTCTCAAACAATTTTGTGAGCAGGTCTTTTGGGGCCTGACTCTTCAACAGCCAAGAAAGTACATGGATCATTCTCAGCGTAATTTTCTCAGTTACTTTGGCTAGAAGGAATGGTTTCTTGATGCTGAGAGGTTTTCTATGGAGAATCTGCTTCTGAAACTGGACAGGGCTCAGAAACATCAATAAAATATGAAATAGATGTTTTTCCTTACCTCCTTAATTCCACACCACCCAGAGCACCATTCAGGTTTTGGGTGAAGGGTTGAGTCATGTCACCTCCATCAACATCTTTGTAGATTTGTTTCCATGCTTCTGCACGTCGTTTCTCTTTCCACCTCACCAGAAGAGAATCATGGAGCTGGGAGAGTTAAAAATATGCTGCTCCTTGCAAGAACTGTGTGGCTGGAAAGTAATTATACTGAGAAAGCTGTTCTGGGTGGACAAAGCCAACCAGATTGCTTAAGAGGGTGACAAAATGCTAAATTGATCTGAGCTGTCTAGAGACAGTGTGAAATTTCTTCTTGGGATGTTCTGTTTCAAGACCTTATTACTGTAACTTGTCAGTGGCTGTCTGCCACGATCATGAGTTACTCCATTTCAATGTGTATTTATTTTCTGTTAATGTTATAGCTTGGGAAATTCAAAAGGATGGAAAGGGTACTTGGTTCTATCCCTAAATGTCAACCATGTAAGTGCTTTGACTTTTCTTTTCTATTTGCTTTGGTCAGTGTAAATTTCTATGGGTTTTGCTGGTTGGGGGAAGGGGATTTGGAGATGTGCAGTTCCTGGTTATTAATATTTGACTTTGTTAGTGCTATCTGTTTACTGTATGGCTTCTGGAAAAAGATGGGAAATATGAGCTGGTGAGTCCTTAAAATGCACACTCCTTGTGCCTTGCACATTCTTTGCATTGCTGCTGCGTTTAGCCTGTGATTGACCACGCAGGGGGTTTGATATTGTTTCCTGAGGCTGCTTTTACTTCATTGTTTCACTCTTTTTACTTTCAACACATTCGGATGGTCGAGTTTGAGTCAATTCCTTATGCTTTGTAGAGGCTGGTTTTTCTCCCTCTTTCTGGGATAGAGAAGATGAAGGCCGTTTTCAGCCGCTGTTTACATTCACAAAGCTGGATCCTGCACATAAATGAGTTTTTACACAAATGCCTGGGATTTTATACAAATCCCATTCCTCCTTCGCTTTAGAACGAGTTACAAGGCAGCTGTCTCCAAAAGCAGAAAAGGCTGTTGTTAAGAAAGCAATAATAGGCCAGGCTTAAGATCCTCAGCCGGGGTCTTTTATTTTGGGACTTTTACCAAAGGCTGAGAGAGACTCAAAGAAAATATCAAATATCCACTAATATTGAGGGCCATACTTGGCAGGGTATGAAATTTGTTTCTATAGGAAATCACCTTATTTTACAGAAAATTGAAGCTGTGTGAAAGCTTTTTTTCTTTTTTTTTTTTTCTTCTTTTCTTTTTCCCCAAACTGCACATGAAAACTTTTGGGGGTTGGAGGTGATGGCACATTGTACTGTGAAAAATTGGTTTACGCTCAAATGCCTTCTGCGGTCACAACACGATTCCTCACCTCTTCTTGCATGAAAAGGCAAGAGTCAGAGGGCACTTCTCCTCCAGGTTTTTTTTTTTTCCTGAGATCATTTGTGCTTTCCAAAGCCAGATCCAGATTCCAGCTGATGGAGCAGGACTGTCACAGCCCGGGTGCTGTCCTGCAGCGTGTTTCCAAACAAGCCATTTCCCTTGGGTTGGTTTTTTTTTTAAATTTTTCCCTCTAAAAAGTGACTAAAAAGGAAGAGGGCGTCGATGTCAGTGAGATTCGCTGAAATTCCTTGAAATGCTGCTGTGACTTTCTGCTGAGGAGGTTGTGCAGTTGTGTAGGGAAGCCACTGGGTGTCAGCAGGAATGTGAAAGCAAGGCAGCGACGCCGGTTTTCCCTCTCCATAAAACTCAGCGCTCCGCGCTACATCCCTGAGAACTGCGGAGAGGAAATGCCTGCCAGAACTTCTGCACCCTGGAACAGGAGAGGGCAAGCGGCCCCTGCATCAGTCAGCTCAGCCTGAAGGGCAAGGCTCTCTTAGTGCTTCTTCTTCTCCATCTTCCAGCTCTGAGAGCTGATTGTTGAGAGAAAGTTTGAGGGCCACGTTTAAAACCAGGCAACGATCTCATCCCAGTGCCCCAGCCAGCAGGACTGCTCAGGATCAGAGCAAAATCGTCATTGACAAGATGCTAAATATCAGTGAAATACTAATTGAAGTGGTTCGAAAAGCTTGCAGCATTTTGACATTGTACATTTTCTTTTCTTTGCTCTTGGACTGTGAAAGATCAGGCACACCTCTGTTAAATAGGTAAAAGTTAGCTCTGAGAGATCTTATTGTGGTTCTTTTTACTGTTTGTTCTTCCTGGGGATGACATTCTCAGCTGACATAAATTGGCAGAGCTCTCTGGAACAGAGCTGTGCTGGTGTGCAGAGATTCAAAACAAGGCCTAGGAATCTGATGGCTACAGAACACCTGGATCTGCTGGAGATCTCTCAGTGAGGTATCTGTGTATGCACACTCATTTTCTCCTTTTCTCACCCTTTGAGGTTACCAGGTTATTTCAACTTGGCTGTTGCTGCTATCCAACTCACCTAATTAATATCCAACTCACCTAATTAACTCAACTCTTTAATGGTATCTATAAAGTTTGTCTCACTTGTTCACTGTGCTCCCAAAGACTTCCCTTTAGTGTGGCGTGCTGACTTCAGTGTCCATCCAAACAGGGCAGGATGACTCGATTTAAAGAATAAACTTTTTTTTATGTTTGAGGGACCATGGAGCTCAGCTGTGGCAAACAACTGTCTCAAAAATTGTCCCAGATTGTGTCTGTGTGCATGAAAAATCCAACATCTTATTTACAGCAACCTGTAACTTGAACATGCTCATTGGCTGACCATAACAACATTTGGAAGTTGGGAGAAACCAGTCATTAAGATGGACTTGTTCTAGATTACTCTGAAAAACTTCTTTATCCTCAGCTCTGAGCTGAGCCCTACCAGAAATCTTCTTGTTAGGATCACATAATTGGCTGATCAAGTTTTTTAAAAGGGTACCATGCAGATTTCACTTTGTGGAAGATGCTTCCCTGTAGCTTTGAGTGGGATCCATTTAACCAGTAATTGTAGCAGTTGCTGCCACCTAGATCTGATATAGCTACTTAGATTCCTTTTTATATTCACTGGAGTGATTTGAGGATGCAAAGATTGGAAATGTCCAAAATAGGTCAGATGAGTTATGAGCTAAATTTGCCTGTTCTTCTTTATTGAGTAGAAAGGGCACTGGGGATGCCCAGCTGAGGTGTAAAAAATTATTCTGTGGCCATCCAAGTCTACATGAGGTGAATCTCACACTCACTGTCATAAGTAAACTCATCAAAATAACGTTGCAGGAGTGTCCTTAACACTGAGTGTGAGCAAATGTGCAGCTCTGAACAGCATCTGTGTTTGCTCAACTTTTCATTTCAATTTGAGCACTCCAGTACATCATCAGCTGAACAAAATCAAAGATTGGCCCTGCAAAGAAGGGTATGTCATGGAAGCATGCTAGGATTCCTGAAAAACATAAATCTTGACTGATGAAATGGAAAAAATAATTATATTTGGGTTACTATTCTTAAGGCATCTTATGAAAGGAGGAGGCTCAATTTTTTGTTAGATGTTAGAGGGACTGGAAGGAAACCCATCCACTGTGTCCACACTACAAACTGTGTGGACTTACCTTTTCAATTTCATTTTCAAATTTCATTGTCCAAACCCAGGAGAGAGGTCCTGTGGAGCTATGAACAGTGAAGTACCAAACTGCAAGGGAAAAGTATCTCTGAGTGACACGGACCCCATTCTCTGCCCTGGCCACTTGTGCACACATGAACTGGAAGCTGCTACAAAATCAGACAGAGCAGAGTCCTGCCAGCTGAAGTCCAAGGAATGATTGCATTTCCAATCTTTTGGCTGGGACACATCTCTCCAAGAGCACACTCAGTGGGCAAACAGCAGCACGTGAAAAGCATGACACAAATACCTGTCTCAGAGTTATCTGACTCCAAAGTGAATTCCTAGCTATGAAGATGTGAAGGGAGAGGGGAGAAGAAGGTCACTATGTAGTAAAAGACAAACATATCTGATGCATGCAATCAAGCAGGGCCCGTAAATTAATTTTCAGCTCTAAAAATTGACTATCTCCTGGGGAAATTCTATTATCGAAAAACAAGATATATTCCAATTAAGAGAGAGGTCATATAGAGGGCAGGATAGAAAAGAGGAAAGGAAGAAGACAAAAAAAAACCACCCCAACTTTACATATTAGAGCTCTGAAGGTATGGCCATCACTAAATGGGACAAAGGATAGGAGGCCTTTAGGATCCTTAATTTGAAATGCCCTTGATTTCTGTCATTTTAAGTGAAAGGCTGCATATTTTAACACAGTGGTGCCTTGCAGTATTCTGGCACATTGTGTGCACTGCTGCCTGCTGTGGAGCTGGACCTTGGATCACTGCTCTGTCTCTCAGCATGACATGAAACACTAAGGGGTGCATTTTCAAAGCAGTAAGTGGGGATTTCACTGCATGGTTCCCACTGAAGTCAATGTAAGATGTGTAGCTGAAGCCCTGTGCAGTGATTTGNAAAAAAATAATAAAAAATAAAATACTAAAAAAAAAAAAAAAAAAAAAAAAAGGTTTCTGCTGCTAGAATTTTCCAGGGAGGGCTATTTGACTTCAAACTTTTTACTCCGTAAATTTTGGGCTTTGATAAGTTTTTTGGAAGTAGCCAAATATTTTTCCCATCTCTTTTTCTGTGGGTGTTGTCAGCTGATCAGCTCATTATGAAATCTGTTAATTGTTAGTGGGGAGAATAGGTATCCATAGCAAACTTCACTCTTTTTGACAGAATCTATAAAAACAATGCACATTTTGGTACCAGGTGTCCTGTCAAGTTTGTCTTGCAAGACTTTATAGTATTTGTGGTCACAGCACAGTACTAAAGCTTGTGTGCTAATCTGAGACTTTCTAAACTTTACAAAGAGGAATCATTATTTATCATGCCACTTCCACCCCAGAATGCATATTTTTAGTTTTCACAACCGATTTTTTCCCCCCTAGAAAATCAGATCATCTGAAATAAATAAATTCTATATTTCAGCAAAAAAAATAAATTAAAATTCAGTCTATCAACGAAATGAGAAGCTGTCATAAGCTCTGAGTGATGGTAAAAATATTGAGCAGGTAAGGGCAAAGCAGGAGGCTGAAGTTTTGCACAGGCAGGAAAAATAATTTTTATGTGTCTCACTGATGCAAAATTAAAGATGTTAATATGTTCAGATAAAGAGAACTACAGGAGCACTGGAGCAGGCTCCACAGAGAGCTGGTACATGGAGAGGACATTAATGCAAACCTTCATTTTTACATAGAAAATAATAAAATTACTATCTATATGAGATACAAGAAACATGCTGAGTGAGCTGAGGAGCTTTTTTTAGACTGGAACACAAGAGCAACGTGGCTTTGAGACAGAAGTGGGAAGCCTTTCCTACCAGCACAGTGCTGGAGACAAGGTCGTGGCTGAAGGCAGGACTGCTGTAGCTTGTTCTGCTTGTTCTGCTTGAAGTTGGTTTAATTTCCTGCTTCCCCTGCTGAACCCAGCTTCATAACAAGAGCAAAACGCTGGAGAATGTTGATGATGGTTTTGGGAGACATGAGCAGTATGGAACAAGATTAGAACGACATCTAGAACAAAACAAAACAAAAAAAAAAAA
>VWYE01008144.1:986982-1024624 GCA_013398995.1 Alaudala cheleensis | reverse complement strand
AGTGGGTTTCTCTTCCATCTCTTTCTCCACCCTTGTGTCCATGTAATGTTGGCACTTACAGCAATGTTGGCAGTGAGATCCACAGGTGCATTTCCTAAGCAGAACAAAATTTTGTTTGTTTTATATAAACAGGGGTTTACACAGGACATAAAGAAATGAGCCAAATTGCTTCAAAGTGAGTCTTTTCTGCAGTCTGTCCATCTTTGTCTCCTACTCTGGCCAGAGCTGCTCTCTTGGAGCCCCATTTCTCCTCAGCACACACTTTTGGGTGCCAAAGCAGAGGTCTGAGTGTGGATCTGAGCACATCTGTGACATCACTCAGGGTTTACACATTTACTCGTGCCTGTCTCCTTTCTAAGCTGTCTATGCTTACTATGCTTACTGTACAACTGTTGTACAGTTGAAGAGAAAAGTAAAGATTTCTTATTTTTAGAGTAAACAATATCAAAATGTCACTTTGCAAAACACCTCCTCAAGTTCTGGTGACTGACAGTACAAGTTCTATCTCACTATATTTTGTTTTTGCACAGTGCTGGTCACCACAGTGTCTGAACCTCTCACAAGGCAGCATCACAGCTGCTTTCTAGAGAAGGATCATTCTTCTTGCATGGAAGGAGAGCTCAGCTCTGTTTGACAGAGAGCTGATAACAAANCTCCATTGATAAATAATCCTCTAACCGTTTGTTTTCTGATGACAATCCATGTAAAATTAAGGTTTATATGTGACCAAGAAATGTCATAGAGCAGTTGTCCTCTTGTTCTTAATTTAACTCTTACTTTGGATAGGGCTTTTAGCAACCTCTTGATCTTGTTAAAGATTTCCTTGGTCATTGAAGGGGTCTTGGGCAGATGAACTTATAAGGTCCCTTCCAACCTGAACTCTTCCATGGTTCTATGATTTTGGTGTTGCAGAGAAAAGTACATTTTCAAACATCTTATTGTGGCTTATTTTCTTTGCAGGTTAATCAGTTTATTTGTTCTGGGATATTGAATGAGAGGTCATTTTTAGTGTCCTGAGCTTTCCCCCAAATATCCCACAGGATTACTATGAATTTACTTATTTTATCCTTTTTTTCTTCCTCATTCAACTGAATAATCCATTCCTGTATCTATATTCAGTGATAAAAATTTTAGTAGCATAGACATATTCCTGAATTCCTTTTAAAAACTGGATGCAGTTTCAGAGAAGCACAAACAGTGAGGAAGAATGATGGATTCCTGCAATGAATGTTGCTGAAACAGTCAAATGAAATACTCAGAACTTCCTAAGAATAATAGCAATCATGGACAGAGAGATCATAACTCTCAGCAGAGCAGTTATTGCTGTGAAATGGCACTGTGGGTTTAGATGAAACAGCCCATGTATTTTCAAATGAGTGCAAGAGTAGGACAGAACTAATTTAACCCAAACCACATTTATGGCAGTTTGCTGTGCTAAAACCTAGGCAGAGTGAATCCTGAACAAAAATGGTCCTAATGAAACAAAATCAGTGTTTACCAAGAATTACTGCCTTCTGAAATTTGATAGACCACAGACATTGCCTGAAACCTAATAGTGAATCAAAGATCCTGATTCCAGATTTCCTAATGACTTTTGGAGGTTTTTCATTCAGTTCAGAGAATTTGGGTTCCAGCCTTGTTGAAGCACAGTTTGTCAGCCAGTCTGAAGGGCCTGGCACACATGAGTGTTCTAACTGCTACCACTGTTCCTGGAGAGATGCTGGCCCCTGTGTTTATATAACTCAGCCATAGCAACTGCCAACAGATTAAACCCCATTTGTTTTGTTTTGTTTTGTTTTGTTTTGTTTTGTTTTGTTTTGTTTTTCTGTCTTTCTCGGTCTCATAGTAAATTAGCATTGAATTCTTTGGCTATCAAATCGTGCCAGCCATTACAGATATTTACTGTTAAACTGAAAAATTGTTCACTAATCAATCAGTTGCATAAAAACCTCAAACAGAGCAAGTAAATTTTTCAGCTGAAGCTATTACAAAATCTATTACAGCAGGAAATTAATTTCAGTTCTTCAATTAATTTAATTAAGTGACTAATTCAATTAGTTTAGGCTTACTTTAAAACCGTGATCTGAGGACTGAATCTCCAGGTCTACATATTTTATTACTTTCATTCTTTACCTCTTCCAGGTCCCCAAATTCCAAACTTGTCTAAGTGGTAAATTCATGTAACTTTGATGTAGGGTGCTTGGTGTAAGTCTTGCCTCTCTCATTTTTCTGTTTATCCCATATAGACTTAAGTTCCTGGGCTGAACAATCAAGACTTTTTTCTGAGTTTCTCTGTAACTAAAAGTGATTTTTTTCTTTCTTTTGTTCCAAGATCCCCATAAAATATGGGGAAATGGCTGAAACCGAGTGTCCTTTAACAGCAGTTGGAGGATCAAAAAGGAACAGTGACAAACTTCCAGGTGAATATGCCCCTGAAGAGAAATATTGACATCCTGTATTTTCCCCTGTTACCACCAAATTGGTTGATAACAAGAACAGTGTTCTCTGTCAGGCCAGCCTGAGCTGAGGCTGCATTGACCTGAACAAGGTCAGCAGTGCAGCAGATTTGGGTGGCATCTCTAGAGGAGACTGTGTGATACAGAGCACAATACAAAAACAAGTTTTGGAGGTATTTCTAACCTTCCTTTTATTGCATTCTAATGGGAAGGGTATTTTGCTGTTGAAAAAAAACCTGTGCATGTTAAATACTTGAAGGACTGTTCAGCTGCTCTCGTGCACTCCCTGTATAAATTGTTTAGCTGATGACTCAGTCTCACACCAGACCTTTTCCCCGTGTCTGTTGTAGGGTTTTGTGTAACACAGCCCCTGAAATTGTATCACAATACCAGCTATTGCTGTCATCAGCTGGCTGAGACTGAGCCTGAAGGAGTGAAATACAGAAAATGAGCCTACTTTCTCAGAAGTGCAGGTGCTTATGGAACCTGTGGACCATTGTTATGCAACAAAGCCATTAAATCTCAGCAGGCTAAATATGTAAAATTATATAAAAAGAACTGGAGTTTTTTAACTATTGAGATTATTCAGTGAAATTAGTAAGAAAAATTTCTAACTGGAGTTTACATCCTATGGGATATTCTTCTACTTCAATAACTTCTTGGTTTTAATTTTGAAACACTACAAAAAAAAAAAAAAAGTTTAATATTGCCTAGATTTGATTTTCCTTATTCCCAAAAGACAAAACCAAAGTTTTTTCTTTGCCAAAGGGAGTAAGGAGTTATGAAAATTATCCTTTAAAAAGTATAAATGAACTTTTTTTCTGAGAGATTTTGATTTCTGAATCTGCCAGTATTCTTCTATAAATTTTCTGAGCATTAATATACTTGGAATTTCCACTAAAATACAGATATTTAATTCAGAACCATTATATCTGCCACAGGCAGCTGCACATTCTGTAACTGGTTTTCACTCCCACCTTTTCATCTCTATTTATAGTAAAAAAAAATTGTGAATTTTATTGCTAGGAAATAAAATATGAATACAGAATTAATTTCAGTGAAGCCTAGGGATGAATATTATTAGAATGTGGTACATTTATTTAAATTTCAAGAACAATTTTGATAACTAGACATCTTCTATTCTAGGAAGTCTTTAGAGGAGATGCAATAAAAATTATAATGACATTCTCTGATAGAATCTACTCCCAGAACAAAGTAGCCCAGTGATGACACTGACTCTTGGTTCTGCTTGGGTTTCATGCTCAGTATAACCTGACTCATCTGCATTTTTGCCATCTACCACATTACTCTGATGGAACATAAACAAAATGTATTATCTAGATAAGATTCCTATAGGAGACACATTATAATTGATAAAAAGTCTCTATCTCATAGGAAACTGACAGTTTCAAATTACATGCAATTGAATTTCTCAGGTAGTGTTTGAACCTGATTTTCACAGTGTGAAATGGAGATGCTGCTGTTGTGTCTCTCTGCAGGTGACCTGTTTGTTTCTCTTGGACCACCAGCAGCTGGACCTGAAGCAACAAAGGGCTTTGTACTCCTAAAACCGAGTTCTAAAAGGGCTCTGGCTTTGTGTCTGACCTCCAGGTGAGCCTTCCATCCTCACTTGTTCCCAATTTCATGCAGGCACTCTGGATCACTCTCTCCTAGGGAATACCATCCCAGGGCTCTCAAACTTCAGGGAGGAGGTTACAAGGACAGAACACAATTTCTACACTTGGGAGAGTGAAATACTGGTTCCATGGGAACCAGTGGCAAAACTTTTATGGATTTCAAAAGGATTACAATTTTCTCTACAGCTTTATGTTACCCTCTTTTGATGTAAATACCAAAAGATCTTCAGCGACAGCTGAATTTCAATTCCATCTAAAGAGAACAGTTCCAGTAGAACGAATTAGGTTCCTAGTGACCCTAATAAGCTAGGATTAAAAGTCAACAGCAACACAGCTGAATTGTTTTGAAGGAAGACACATAACAAGGATGTTAACATGAAAAGAGTAGGATTTTAAAAGGAAGAATCAAAAATAGTAAACACAATGTCTTGACTTTAACAGTACAGGATAATAAAATATTCTTTGTCATTACTTTCAGCTTCCATTTATACCCTTTAGAAGAAAGCCAAAGACTAGAAATACTATCTGATCTAGGCAAGTCTAAATACATTAGAGTACATGGAAGGACTTGAGAGTTGTGTCCATGTGCACTAAAAACATACATATCCGAGAGTTCAATACTCCATCTGTTCCCTTTGCTAAAATTAGCAGGCATGTGTGGTTCAGACAGAAAATTCTATGCTATCTTAAATGATGACCCCAGGATAATATTAAAAATAGAAAACTACTTTTCAATCATTAACCTTTTCCAAGGAGCTTAAAAGTTCCTTGGTGGCTGAATTTCTAAGAGTAACTGAACACAGGACAAGAATGAATTCTTGAAAACTCAGGAAATTAGAACAATTAATTATCAGGCACACAAGTAAGAAAGTGTTATTAATATTGGCTTACAGTGACAGTGTAATGTCAGAATAAAACATTACTGATCAGAGCCAAGATGCCTGACTTTGCAGAGTCATTCCCTCCTATTCCCCCTGTAGAGAAGCAGGAGCTGGGAAATGACTCTTCCCCAACCCAAGCAGCATTTGTGCTGGTGGGAACCAGCATCAGCCCACCTGGGAGAGGAGGAACTCAGAAGCCCTGGGTCTCTTCTGGGCTTTGCTTCCCTTGCCCTCCTGGACTGCAGTCCCTACATTGATTTTTGTTTTTTTTGTGAAGTGTCAGCTCATTTTTTTATTTCAGGCCATACCCTGAAGAGAAGACAGATCTTACTTTTGTTAAGTACCATTTACTTGGTAATTTCTACATATCCCTTTAGCTCAGGCACACACATTTTCTGCTCACCAGGCACACACCAGACATCTCCAACAGGTAAAATGGGACTGCACCCCACATCTCCTTTCATAGGGCTTTGCTCAAAGATGAGCAAGCCTCTTTCTGTTGTGTGTAAAAGCAATAGATGATTTCTGAAGCTATAGGTGTAAGGCTTGGCTTTATTCCTACCCTCAGCTTTTCCTTATTGTGTGCCTTGAAGCATTTCTGTGCAGGATCTGCTGCACACCACCACACATGAATTTTTGTGTTTGCTGATGGAACTCCTGTTAAAAAGTGGCCATATTGTGGTCAGCAACAAGGATGCTTGCTCCTGAATCCCAGCTGAGACATTAAAACTATCTGGTCATGCAATTGTCAACTTCAATGTCCACTGGAACACTGGCAGTGCCCAGGAGTGTTTCCTCCCTCTGGGCTACTTTCCATGGGAATGTTTCCCCTTTGATAAAAATGTGTAATAAAGCAAGATTAAAAGGTGGAATATCTTTTCAGAAATGGAATCAAAATTAGAGGAAGACAGGTGCTGAATACTTGTATAAAATACAGGACAGTAAGAATTTAACATGGGTATACTTAAAAGACAATCAATACTTACACATTAAACCTTATGAAATCACCTCGATGGAAGATTAGAAAATTGGGATTACTTTCACTTCCCTTCCTGCTGAATCCAGACATTGATTAGAAGGGTGTGAAAATGAAAAAGCCTGTACTCCTGCTTTACCTAGGGTCTGATGGCATCAGCCAGCACGGTGCTCATTTCCTGTTACATCAGAGCTGGGTGCCTGATCCCCTCTCCCAGCTGCCTGTGGAGCCACTTCTCCCTGAGCAGAGGCACAGCCACAGCCTGCCCCTGTGAAGAAGTGGCTGCTGATTACTCAGGAGAAAATTGTTCCAAATCACTGTCTATCAACTGCTCATTTTCACAAGACACAGGACTCTCACACCTTATTGTGCAATAGTTCTGTGGGATTTTGCAAGTGCAGTTTTGTTACATCTGCTGCCTTGGGAGGAATGCAGGGCTCTGCTTCTGCTTGTAGTTTCTCTTTCCCAGCAGTACACATTAATGAAGTGGAATGTTCTGTTGCAGAGTACCAAAGTCCCATGGCATTTACAGTCTGGGAACTGCTGGTTTTTACAAATGGTTTCTGTTGGGTTTTTTGAGACCAGATAGTAACTATTTAAATAATACATGACCCTAAACAAATAAAGGGAAAACTAGGAACATCCAGTCTTGACAGAGAATGGAATCAAAGATGAACAAGCCACATTTCTTTTCTGCTTTTTTTTTAAATTCAAAACGAATGTGTACCCACGGCATTTCTGAAGTATGTGAGTACTTCTGAGAACTTCCCCTGAGCAGTGAGTACCTTCAACAGGCTCTGATGGCCTCAGGACCTCGTGTGTTTCTCTTCAAGGTCTGAAGCACAGTGGTGCAGGTAGGTAAGAGCATTGGTTTCTACCATGCAGGTGAGACATTTCCTTTAAAAAACCTTTCTTCCAATGTGAAGATGGTGCTCCCCTTTCAACAACTCCATGATCAGGGACCTCACATTAAGTCCTCACTTTGTTTGGTGCTCTCTTCTGCCTGAGGACTGTCAAATCCAATCTCTAGGAAAGGCTATTAAGCATGGACAGAGGAAAGTTTTCTCTTGGCCTGGATTTTACATGAATCTTTAGACAGTGTTGACTTGGGGTTGTGCTCAGGTGCCGTGTGTGGTGGACAGTGCTTTGCAAAAAAGCCCAAACTGTGCTGTGATGATTTCTTTGCATCAGTTTGCTGTGTTGGGGACAGCAGGTGAGAAAGGTGTTAGAGTGAAGCCAGATTCCTTAAAGAGAAGTAGAGCAAAATACAATTCTCTATCTTCCCTCTTAGTAAGGGGTGAATAGAGAAAGCTGTATCTCTTGAATAAATCAGTTTGTCATATACCTGACTTGGATGCAATATCAATCACTGAGTGGTTAAAATACAAAGTTGTAGGCAAGGGAACAAAACAATTTCCAGTATGAGATTTTTTTTTTTGCATTTGTTCATGTTTAGTTTGTCTATACCTCTGTTCATGCTTAGCAGAAAGTAGAAGACTTGATTTTTTCATTATTGGCCATCTTTCCTTCAGATGGGCTGTGGGAAGAGACTCTTCACTTTTCCAGCAAGCACTGATGGCTATTTAATGAGGTTAATATCAGTCAGGGTAATTACCATCAACATGTCAGAAGTAAAAAGTTTGATAGATTTCCATTCAGCAGCTTTTACCTTTTACCTTGAAAGTAGAAGAAAATGCTTCAGCTGACACTTGCTTTTATGTTGCTGCTTTGATCTTCCAATGGAAATGGATCTATAATAGCACTAGTGACTTCCCTTGCTTCCTTTACAGGGGAGAGACCTTTTCAATAACATGATTTCTTGATAAAAGGAAAAGGACAGAGTGCTCCTTATTTTGGGTCACTGCACATTCCTCTCTTTCCTCTAAATTTTGTGGATGGACTGCTTCACAGGCTGGCTGAATTGTGTTCACTTGCCAATTTGTTTTTGCAGCAAATGAATTTTCTTAGCCTTATGCACCCCATCTTCCCTCTGACACACACTTCTGTTCTTTTTTCAAAATAAAATTCTGAATGAGTGTTCATGAAGGCTCTTGCCAGTTGCATTTTTTGTTAAAAAACCTATTTTCAAACTCTCTCCATCCACTATGCCATACTCTTTGTCCAACAAAAGGGATCATTCAATGTAGTTGTGTTTTGAATAATATAAATTCAAAATCAAGTCTCATTTTAGGATATGTTTTAAATGTGCTTTCATAAAATGGTTGGACTTACCTAAAAAAAATGTTTGCCATCTAAGAAAATGTTTTTCATCTAATGAAAGACAAAATCAAAAACACACAGACATTAGGAAATTATTTTCTTCTAACTGATATGGAAAAAAATGTCTGAAATACATCAAAGCTACCACTGAAATGGAATTCATTCTCATTTTGAAGGGATGGAACTGAAAAGCGTTCCAGTCTCTCAGGATTCTGAGCTACACTTTGCACACTTTCATATGAATACTGATTAGAGAGCAGTAACTTTTTGTCCTGTAGCTGATCTTGAGAGCAAGTCATATAGATGTGATACTTGAACAGAATGTATTTGAGATTTTTCCTTAATTTTATGTTGTGTACAGCAGTCATTGTGATCTTTACAGTCCTCTGTATGAGGACATTGTGTTTTCTCTCACAGCATTTCCCCCCTGAATTGAAGATTTGTAAAATAGTCTGGAATTCCTCAGAGACTGAGGGAAAAAAAAAGATGTTTCTTTCTACCTCCTCTCCTGGAAGAACATATTTTAAGTTTCCTGGGTTTTGGAAAGTTTCCAATGAAAGATTTTTAATTTTCTGGAATAATTTTCTCAGCATTAAGCTCTCATGGTAATTGCTGGTGTAGAAATGTCCCATCACTAGGACAGCTGCAGAGCTGAGCTAGGTGGAGACCTCATTCCCCCAGGAAAGGTAGGACTTGTGGACATCTCCCAGTGCCCAGGACAAGTTAGTGGTGAGCTCTCTGTCTGACACAGCTGTTTGAGCCCTGCAGGGCTGTGGGGTCTCCCTGGGAAGTAAAAGAAAAGGGCAGGCTCTGAGCACATGGTCCGGGATTTCCCCAGGGTCCATGTTTCAGACATCTTAATTTATGGCACTTGAATATTTTAGCCACTCAAATCCCTCATTAGAGCTACCTCACAATTCTGCATCCAGAAGATCCAGAAGGACCCAGCTAGGCCTGTTTCTGGGAAGGACTGCCAGAGATGGTCTCACCTCCCCACAGCAGAAAAGGCATCCAGTATGGTTAACAGAGACCTTTCTTTGATGTACAAAGAATTACTGTCATTAAATATAATAAAAAGCTATTTTATTTGAAGACAGGACATGGTGGGAAGCAGAGATGCTCAGTTCAGAGTTAAGTGGAAATTCTTGAGAGGAACAGGGTCTTTAACACCTGGGCATTGAAAGTGGGCAAAAATGGAGAGGTGCAGAAGGGAAATTTAAAAGTAATTAAATACAGATGTGGACAGACAGAAATTTTTGGAAAAAACCTTTTGCTATTAATATAGTACATCCAGGTAACAATAAGCTATGACTGGAGCAAACAAATGTGTTTAAATGCTTTTTTTGCTTAATATACACCAGTCTTGTTGGCTTGTGTTAAGAAAAACACCCTTATTTTGGAAGATACGATTTAACAACAAAATCAGATTCCAAATAGTGGGCTTGTGTGTTTTTCTGTCTCCTAGAAGCACTCCCTTCTCTCCAGCTCTAAACACATTTCTAACTTTTCTGGCAGGAAATCTGCTGCTCTCAAATCCCTGGAGAGAAAACAAGATTTTATTTTTAACACACTTGTAGATGTATCTGCATTATGTCTCATTTAACTCCAGCACATTATTTAACTTGGAAGATTGAGGCTTCTGCCATCCCTGGACAGGAAAAATCTGTTTTCTATGTTATAACTGTTATCCTATGTATGTTTTTTTTGTGAATGTGGCCTGTAATTTGTAAAGGAATTTATATTCCAAAGCTATTGATGAACATGGAGCAAATGAACCATTTCTCTCAGCCACCCCTTTTAATTATAGATTAATATGTATATGCCACATAATGAGCATATCACAGTGTAAAAGATCAGAAGTATGGCTGCATTATTTTAATGGAATGAGTTTTGGAATAAATGTCTTCAAGAAAAACATGAGCAGATTTTCAGCACCTCTTAAATCTCATAACATTTATGAACTGATTTAAACAGTCGATAGGAAGTGAGAAAATTATTTTTGAAGTGTACTAAATAGAAAAGATTTAATTTGGTCTTCTCAGCTAGCACAAATAAATATTCCTTCTTCAAGGAGAAAAATACAGTCAAATAATTGGTTCATACATATGTATGCTCTTCCAGAACAGCAGGGCTGTGTCCCTGGTATAGATACTGTCTCAGTAAACCAGTAATCCTGCAAGGTGAAAATCAGTATTGACACACTCAAGGTGGGAAGGAGCAGGCTCAGGGAGTTAAACATATTAGTGTAGTACAGACATTCTAAAACTGAGCAATAAAATACCCAGAGTTTTGCTGTGCATTTATCTGCTGTGCATATCCACACTAAAAAAAAATAATTTAAAAAACCCCCTTAACTCCCTTTTCCCCAATACCCTACAATATTATGAAACATGATAGTGTGAAGTATTAGCAATTTCATGCATCTTAAATACAATAATGCAACCTCATATCAATAACTTACAGTTTACAGGGCAATTGTATATTGTCAACATAATTAACACAGAAGATTTTCCCAGAGAGGGACATCACAATGTCTTAGAGACACAGAAATCTTCATTTGTGTGGGAAAACTTAAAATAATTTGAGGGCAAACAGAGAAATATGTTTGTGGTGTGTGTTGCCAGGGGTATATTTGTTTTTAAAGGGGAGACAAATTACAATGAGGGTAATATGAAGTAATGAAGGATGCAGAAAAGGCTTATTGTCTAGATCTATTTAGTCTTCAAAATAAAAAGAAAAAGTGGAATAAAATAATATGTTAATATGAAATTGTATAATTTTTAAAATGTAGTTCCCACAGGTTGACCTGTAGTATTCAATATTGCTGCTACAAGCTTTAGCAGATACTTTATCTTGAAGAAAATAATGAGAAGAAGGTAATGAAAGTTAGTGCTAAGGTCTGAGAGCACACTGTCACTTACATTCATTTTCTCTGATTTCTCTGCCCACACTGTGACTGTGTGGTTATGCCTCCCATTTGCAAAAAAAAAGAAGTTATGACACTTACTGAAATAGCTGTGCCTATAAGATGGGGAAAACATTTCAGAAATCTCTTTAAAATATGTGTTAAACACAAGACAAGCAATTTTACTTTATTTTATTGGCTGTTCAGCGTTAATGAGTACCTCTGCAAAATGTAACATTAAGCTCAATACTGAAGTGAGAGGAATGCTGGCTACAGGAAACCCTTTGAAACCCTCTGGTGGACTTGGTGGGGCTTCAGCAGACTCTAAGCTTTCCAAGCTCTAAGACAACAAACTTCCAATTCCTGGAGTTTGTGACTCAGCAGTAACAGAGTAGGGGGAAGACCAAGTGTTCCGGGTGCCAGGTCATGGCTGAGGTGGGGATGTGTCTGGGGGTGGGTTTGGCTGCATTTTGGAAGGGCAGTAATTGTTCTGTGTCAGTCAGAGTGATGTTGAACGGGTGAGATTTCTGTGCTGCAGTGCTCACATGCAGATGTTTGCACCCCACATCTGGAGCAGTGAGTGCCCTGCCAGACCTTGGGGAAGGCAGGATTTATGGAGAACCACGCAGGGTCTGGACAAGGGAGTGCAGAAGCAACAAGCCAGATCTGTTGACAGCTCTTATCATGTTTACACATTTCATTTCAGGTCTCCACATCTGCCTTCAGCTGGATGCTGAAGATGCAGTGATCTTCTGCTCAGCAGAGTAGCCTTGTGTGCTCCTGCTGGTCTGAGCTGGGCTGAGGATGAGGCACTGGTGTCACTGCAGCAGGCTCTGCCAGCCCTTCCTGCACTCTCCAAGATTATAATGCCTGAGTGTTCGGATATAAATGGGAAATTTATGGCCTGAAAGGAGATGTTGAACATAATTGAATGTAGAAAAATAATCCATAAATCTACATTATATGGGTGCTCATTACATTTGTTAAATTGATTTTCACTGTTGCCTGCTGCCCTGAGCACTTTTTCCAGGCTATCCCTGGTTTCCAGGTATTATCTTACAAAGCTAGTTCAAATGGTAAATTCACTGCAGTAGTGTCTGACTTGCCTTAATGTGTGGGTATAGCATTTATGATGATAGGACTCAGGACTTAGAGCAGACTTAGAGCATTCTCTCATTACTAATTAAGCACAACAAAATTGCCTCAATACCTTTGCACAGAGGCTGGAGG
The DNA here is from genome assembly GCA_013398995.1 of Alaudala cheleensis. Classification (NCBI taxonomy): domain Eukaryota; kingdom Metazoa; phylum Chordata; class Aves; order Passeriformes; family Alaudidae; genus Alaudala; species Alaudala cheleensis. The sequence goes on along the minus strand of VWYE01008144.1, from coordinate 1,012,319 downwards.
ATATTGTAACCACTACCAAACTGGGTAGAAAAGCCCTAATTAAATTGTATAGTACTCTTCCAAGAGAGATTTTTCAAGTACAAAATTATCACAGTGGGAAAATTCCAGGGCTGTATTATAGCATACATCAAAACAATGGATAGTAAGAAACAAAAAATTCTCAAGAGCACTAGTTCCAACAGAGTTTTGCCTATGAAAGTGTCTGTGGCTAAATCTAATTCCATTTAAAGGGCACTGGTTTTACATAACTCTGTATTCTTGGGCATACATTTTAGAAGGACTTTCGTTTTATGATTGTTCTCAGTTGTGTTTCTCTTAATGGATGTAGAAAATTACAGTAGTTTTTATATGTTTACTTTATCATTTATAATGGACCTAAAGAAAACCACAAACATGAAACAGCAAAGCTCTCTACCCTATATTATAATTTTGATTCTTTGGAAGGACTCATGAGGACAGTTGGGGAATTTTGTAAAAAAAATGGTTTAATTGATTAGATACATGACTCCTGTCCAATTAAAAAGGACATAAAAAGGGAGTTTGTGAATCTGAGCCAATTTCATTGATGTATAGAGCATAGCTAATATCAGTCATTATTGAGGTCCTGATTGTGGCATGTGTTTTCTCACAAACATGATTATAGGAAGCTCATTTGCATTGCTAAATGAAGGCTAAAAATACCAAAACATTTTTTTCCCTGCCGGCCAGAGCATAGATGATTCAATCACTAAAATACAGATAAACAAAAGTAACTACTCTGATGAAAGCTGAGATGATGAAGCACAATGTGCATAAGAAATTAGTCATTTAGCTATTAGTATGCTCTCCAGAAGAAGAACTGCAAAGCTCCTCTTTAAAAAACACATCAATCTATCATGGAAGTTTTTGTGTGGCAGCAGAAAGATCTCTAAAAGCTTTATATTATCTCTCATTCACAATTTATCACAGGGGTGTTGGTGGCATGTGCTAAGGGGTTGAACTGCAATGGATGTGTAAGAAAAAGGAATTCCTGCTTCCCTCAGCAGGACTGATGACTTCAGCTGCTGCAGGGGCTATAAGTTGTTGTCCCTTTTGTTGCATTAGAAGGCAGAGCCTGAGCAGCCCAGCACTGCTAACAGAGGTGTCTTTCCTTCCTTTTCCTTCTTAATCAGAGTCTGCACAAATGGACTCACTTTTTCATGGATGAAATCTGCATCAAATATAGAAATAATGGAAATTTCTTGTAGAGCAGTGGTTTGTTCCAGGTCTCCTCTTGGGGCAGGTGCTTGAGCTGTGAGGCTACCAGAAGCAGCCTATTAAACCTGTAGCTTTTTTTATTAATACACTCTGAATATCTCCTTGCTTTCCAGCTCCCACCAAAACTGTAAATGTACCTGTCCAAAACCTCTAAGCTTCTCCTATGCTGGCAGCCACATTTTTCACAACAGAAGTACTGGCATACCTATCCATGTGGAAAACAGAAAAATGCTTTGAATCTGATTCAGCTAACTTCAGCCTCTCAGAAAACACCATTACACCAATATTTAGGTTTAGTTTAAACAGTCAGAAATGAGTTTGAAATTATGATCCCATATTTCTGCAAGTAGAAAACATCTAAATGACTGGAATGGATGGATCAGTGCTTATTATTTCCTCTATAATGTACTTATCTGTCATTTTAAATAATGCCAAGACCTAAAACCAACCCTCCAATTCCCCCAGATCTACAGGAAAATCTTCTGGAAATATTACATTAATCATTTTTGTCAAGGCTACAGATGAAAGGAGCCATTTGTACTTTATGACAGTTGGTAATTAAACATTTACTGTACTGTGCCAATATTTAATACACAATGTAGAAGAAGCAAACTGAACAGAAGGTAAATCTGGCAGAGTCTGATGTGGAGTGATACTGTGGGAATGAGCATTTGTGATCAGAACTGCAACACCACAGAGCAAGAAGCATTGCAATAAACTGTGGTAGCAGCAAACTGCCTTTCCAGCTGTGTTAAACTTCTTTCTCTCTTCCTTGGAACAGAAATGAGAAAACTATTTTTATCCTTTAAATGACTTGGAGAAATCAGATGAGACTTTGGGAGTCAAAATCACTGTCTGGTATTGCAAGACAATAAAGCTGTATAGAATTAATGAGTCCCAAGGAGTTTCTTCTGGTTTTATGACTGCCCTGCTTTCTTTTCATTCTCTGTTTTCATTTCTGATGGAATGCAAGACAAGAGTATGTTTCTGTATTTTCTTGTCCTTCTAATACCACTTCAGAACTTAAGGATGAAAACTGTTTAACATCTCTTGCTCCCATTGAATAGATCAGAAATGATCCCATTTTTTCATAAGGATTAGACTGCAACTCAATAAATTGTCTGTGTCATCACAAACCAGATTCATCTGACTAAATGTCAGTGCACAATGTGCATGTCCATGTCTGAGCTGTGTGCACTGATGTTGTACTCCATGGAGGCACAGCTACAGGGAGAACCATCTGCTAAAACAGACAAGACAGGGAAAGTGCACCACATCCTAAAACATTTTTTCCCTTTTTCATCTCTATGTTTTCAGCCTGGATCTGGCTAATTCATTTTTCTAATGTCTAAAGTAGGAGAGACAAGTGTCAACCAAGCATTTCTCAGGTGTGTTCCCAGGCTTTGTGACTTTTCTTGTTGTATGTGTTCTGTCTCCACAGATCATATTCTATTAAAAATAACCTCTCTTTGTTTCCTTCTGCACCATCATCAGAGCTTCCCAAGGTAAGACAGATCCTTACAGCTGTGTTTGTTGAAAGGAAAGATGAACTAAGAGTGTAGGTGTTCCAGAGACCTGTGAGTCCATCTCTAGAAGCATTCAGGGCCATGTTGGATGGGGCTCTGAGCAACCTGATCTAGTTGAAGGTGTCCCTGCTCACTGCAGGGGAGTTGGACTGGATGACTTTTAAATGTCTCTTCCAACCCCAACCATTCAATGATTCTTTGATTCAATATTGGGTCTCCACGGTGCAGTTGAGGGCATTCACTGAGCTGTGTAATAAGTTGACACAGATAATTATATGCAGCATAAGGTACAGCTTGCAGTCAGTGGAAGTGCCATGGACTATGGATAAAGCTGATTGGTGCCATGATTTCATTTTTTTGCAAGCAGTACAGTTTGAGAAACGATCGTGTGGCAACAAGCGTGAAATTAAAGTTTCTGAGTGAGCTTGCATCCATGCACAATACTCTGTGCAAATATATTTAAGTAGATGCAATCTATTGAATAAGCAGCCTCCTCTCAAAAACAGCTTAGTAAAGCACTGGCAAAGACACCCAGCAACAGACACATCAGACTGCAAATATTTGGTAGAATCCTGCTACTAATTAAATTCTATCTGCAGTAAACGCCTCCAAATTTTAAAGCAGTCACTGATGATCTTGCATTATGTACATCTTTCATTCTACCCACTTCTCATTCTATAAACCCAGGCTTGGGGCTGTGTGTGCATTAGCTGGCAGTGCAGCTGGACAGGAGAGGCTCTGCTGGCCTGACAGGCACACGAGCCACATTTCGGGAAGTTCCCTCCCAGATTTTCTCTGACCTTTTCCTGTGGTCTACAGGCTCAAGGCTGGACAGATGGCAATAAGTGTTCAATAAGTGCTCTCTTGGAACACATCTTCTGGTTTTGTATCATCCAAAAAGCATCTGATTTGGGTCCTAAAATATATACCAAGATGCAGTAGGGCTGTAAGGTTGGGACATTCTCTTCAAAAATGCCTTCCCAGCCTCAGTTAAGGTGCTGGCACAGTGGCATCCTATGTGGCTGATGTACCACCAGTAATGTAACCACCCAGGGGAACCCTTCTAGCTCAAAATAACTGTAACCACAGAAAAAGAGTCAAATGTGCAATTGCCTTTTCCCCTCTTTTTTTTTTAGCAGTTGCAAAATTTTGCATGGAAAATCTCAATGAATTCTTGTTTCTCTTTATAAACACTTCATGTCTCTGGTCTATTTAATCTGATACATCATGGATCCTGCAAATATTTACTTATAATATTTACCTAGTAGCTTTAATTTCTGTAGGATTACTCAAATAAATAGAAAGTTTTCTTTCAAATCCAGATCAAGGTCCAAGACCACCATGCATTTTAATTGGAACAGAACAGTGGGTGTTTCCGGAAATAATGTAAAATCTTATCTACTTTAGTCTTTCCCAAGGGAAATGAATATCAAGGGAAAAAAAAAAAAAAAAGGATGGATGAGAAATAGTTTATTCTGGGCAATGAACTCTGTCCTCTTAGGACCAGAAGAATTTTGCCCCTTTGCTTGACCCTATGATTATTTCAGTCTATGACCAAATTAAGCAAGTAGACCAACACCATGCTCATGACAGACATAAAATCTTTACCTTTGTACATTTATAAACTGTTTGTTGCTGATGATATGGAACACAGTATCATTTCATGGAGTGATAAAAATATGTATTTGCAAAAAAATTGTGACCAAAATTACATATATAATGAAAGAAAATTTACAATAGATTCAATTATAAAGAACTTTGTTTTGTAAAAGATAGAATGGAAATGATGCTGTAAAAATAGATTATTTCAAATAAAATGTTTTTCACTTCCAGAAACCTAACCTGTTTGTTTAAAAAAGTAGAAATGAAATTTGCTTACAGGTGGTAACCTTTCAAAACAAAAGCACAATTAGACAGAATAAACATGCATTTATTATCAAAATGTGGATGTACAAGTTGTAAAATACCATAAATGTTTGGAATTTTGGCTGCTGTTTAAAATTAAAGGATTTCATGTCAGCAACATTTTGGCTGAAGTAGGTTTCTTTCTATTCGAGATAGTTTCATCCAGAATAGATCCATGAAAACAGAGACACATGTGACTTCTTAATATTTTATAACACCTAGCTATGGATCTGAGCAAATTCTTAATGTTTTTAGCTCTCCTTACTCAGCTGCTTTTCAGCTCTGGCTAAGTCAGTCTATTGTTACAAATAAAGAGGTCTTTCTTTGCCATGGTTACTATACATAACTAATGTGTCTGATCCTGCATCCACTGAAGTCATTAGCAAAACTTTGACTTGGCCAGGATCACACCTCTTACAACAAAGCAGAACACATGATGTTAAAGAACATTGTGAATATACTCACACTGCAACTTCTTCAATGAGTTTCAATGGTATTTAAATGAAATTATTCGGTGTTTGGCCTATTTGACACTACATTGATGTATTTACATCGTGTACATCTGTTATAAACTCAACAGCAGGTGCTTAGAAACAGCTGTGTCCAGCAGTTTCACAAAATTTCAAACTGGACCATTTTAATTAACAGAGAGATTGGGGATAATGTTAAAGCCTTCGAGATAAAACTGACCCCAGTACAACGTTGTCTCTTGCAAATATCCAGGAATGTGCCAATCTTTGAGAGGCTGCCTAATGAATTGTTTCAAGTTTTCTTCCAGGATTTTGAAAACAAAAGTCACATTTACTTAAAAAAACTGTATTTTGCTGCTGATGGTCATTTCTCCAGTGGCAGAGTCAAGAGGACAGCAGAGTTGTAGGTGGAAAATCTCAGCCAGTGTGCTGTGGGGGATTGTCCTTGGGCAGGGATCCTGCTTTTGGGGGGGTTGGGTGCAGAAGAAGGGGTGTGCAGACAGGACCCCCCTCTCCCTGCTGCTGTGGGTCACTAACTGCTGCAGGCCCTGGTGCAGCCCTGTCCCAGCAAGTTGTTGTTCCTCCCATCTTGCAGCTTCTCCTGGCTCTGAAGAGATGCTCTGCTGTCAATGCTGGAAGTCTGTCCACTCTGATCCTGCTGTCTTCTTAACCTGGAGAGGTTAAAAACATGGATAGAGCTGTCATGTGCAGGTAGCTGTGTGGGAAGCACAGCTGCTGCCTGCCCCGTGGATGGTCACATACTCCTGGGTGTAAAACAGGTTTCTGCACCATTTCACCTGTATTAACTACTTGAGCTTTATAGCTGCCATTTCCTCTAAACACTGATCATTGCTTCCTGCTAAATGTGTGCAATTAGGTCTTGGACAAATCCTGCTGTCCTCAAAGCCTACCATAAAGAGCCAGCAGAGGAGAGTGCTTTCTGTGGCTTCAGTGCCTCTGCTCATGCTGTAATTGGGTAAAACCTCCAGCTTTTGCCTTTTTGGAGGCTGATGAAAGCTGTAGACTGAGCACACAACGGCTGCTCCCCTCTGCTGTCCTATAAAATTATCAGTAACCTTCACCAGTAAGAGAGAAAAAAAAAATCAAATGAAAATATTTTCAGTATTCCTCTTGTTATTACTTCATGTTACCAAAGCCTCAGGAGTGGTTTCAAGGAACAACAGCAACAAAATCCTATGCTTAAAGACTGCAAAGTTACCTTCTTTTGACATCATTTTCTAGAGAACAGCAACAGCCCTAGAAGCACCAGCAGTCCCCACCAAGAGTGTTATCAAAGAGCTTCTCAGCATTTTTGCTCAACAGCAATCTCTGTGATTTTATTGTCATACCATATTCAGCATTTTCCTCCAAACACTGTGTAAATACTTTCAGGAAAGATGTAAAGATTCAGAGAGAAGCTGTATAGTGGGAACTTTTTTCTTTTTCTTTTTTTTTTCTTTAAACATGAACAGCTACTATTTTGAAGGATTTTTTCACTGATTGTTTCTCTTCTCAAAAAGGGAAATAGTATTCCTGAAAAAGGCACCAAGACTTGCTACCAGAGACACCATGGAAGAGCTCTTTGGTACAGCAATTATAAAAGGTATATATGCTATATCCCAAAAAAAACCCAACATTGCAAATAATATAGAAAATCGTCATTAATGGAAAAGCATGCAAAAATCACATTTAAAGGGTCAATTTCAAAGCCTTAAACACTTCCAGGTGGTGTAAACAATATGGAGACACCATACTGAACACTCAGAAGAGAATGTGATGGGACATGAAAATACTGTAATTAAACAGATGAATAGAGGAGGCTATTAAAGCCAAAAATAGGGGAACACTGTGTAAAAAGGGCAGACACATTAAATGAAAAGCTGTAAGAGAGACTGAAAACAACAAATTAGAGGAGCAAATTGCCAAAAGCATTTTTGGTGAAATTCAATGGATACCATTGAGTCTATAGGTCAGTGTATGAGTGAATTATTAGAGGAGAGCACAAAAAATATCAGAGTTCCCAGCTGAAAAGCCAATGAACTATCTTCAACAATGTTCATGACAAGTTAGCTTAGGAAGATTCCTTTCCTTGTGAGAAATTTTTCCACTGTCTCCAGTTAAAACACCAGTGAAACAGCTTTAGAATCAGTTCCTTAAATTGATGTTTAACAAAGCATCAAGACAATGGATTTTCACCCACAGACTCTATGAAAATTATAATTTTTGCACAGCTGAATACAGAATGTAACTTACTCTTCAAACTATCTTGGCACCATGGAAGACAGCAGATGTGATGGCTTTGGTTGTTTGTTGGTTTGGGGTGTTTTTTATTTGCTTGTTGGTTTGGGTTTTTTTTTTAACAAGATCTTCAAAAAAGATCCAAAAGACTACCAGGGGACCAACAGAGTGTGACTTGAGACTTGAAACATCTCAGGATCTGAGACTAATATACAAGACTGATGTATTTGTAGGCATCAAGAGAAAAGACTGCAGTGCTTGGAAACTGATGTTGCAATGTGTGGGTGGCAAACCTTGCAAACTGCTGAATAGTGAGAAAAATGTTGGCTCTGTAGAGATCTGAGGAATCATTGCATTGGTCTGAGACATGCAAGTGTTTTCTCTCTGGAATTGTATATTTCCTTAGTTTGTAAAATGCTAAAAAAGAAGGCATTTACTACATTGCTCAATTTAAAAGGAAAATAAGAATTCTCTCAACAACATGAAGTAAGAAGACACCAATTTTTAATTACTTTTTTTGAGAACCTCTAGAACAGGCACAAAGGCTGCATGCATGTAAGGAGGACAGTGGAAAAAGGAGAGAAATAAAGCCCATGCTGAGTTCACAATATGCCTCTCGCCAGCCTCAATTTTTTCACTCACTGCAATGGTGGTTAATAATGCTGATTTATTTCTATTATTTTATTTTATCCAGTTCCTACATCCCAGGTCTACTATTGAAACAGATTATGAGGATTTGGAAGTGCTGAATAAATACATTGTTTTAGCAGTGCTTCACTGTATTCCCTTTTCAGACATTTTCTTTTCTGTATCTAGATTCTCTATGCATATTTCAAACTATCAAAGTAAGCAATAGGTTATTAACCTGATGATGAGGTAAAAGAAATCTGCTATTTAACTCTTTAATAATTAATCAATCACTTTATTCAGTTTTTAAAATTACATTAAGAATTTCACTCTAGGTGTTTAGTTATTGTGGGCATATAAAACACCTGCTTACCAGTGTACTCTTGGGGCTGGGAAACTGGACTAAGAACCAGGAGATGCTGATTCTCTTTCCACCTCTGTCACCCTTTGGACAAACTGCAGCACTTTTCTGTGTCTCAGCTTCTCTCATCAGGTGTCAAGGCAGCTGCTGTCAAGAATGATGGAAGCTGAGAACTTTATGTCTCTAAGTACTGCTCTGTGTCTCACAGGCCTGAATGAAACAAGGAATTACAGTCTGGTGTCTGTGATAATTAGAAAAGAAGGTGGCATGTATAATCAACCAAAATGTAATTATGCATGTATGCATTATTCAAGATAAAAAATACAAAAGTAAAGAGAACAGACTGGCTAAAAGCTAGAATGGAAAATAAAATATTGGACAGAAAAAGAATGCAACAATTATGGCAGGACAGTATGAAAATCACAAACATCTAATGAAAGCCAGTAGCAAACTTGGGACCACCAGGGAATTGTTTACAGCTCAGCTTTGTTCTCTAGATGAAGAAGAATATTGAAGTTTGTCTTTAGGCTGTGTAGTAAGCCTAAAGTAAGCAAGTTCAATGACAGAGAATGAAAAGTTGCTGATTCAACATAACTGTCAAAATTGCTAAGATTTGCAAGATTAAGCCCTCCTCCCAAAGCACTGCAGTTCAGAAAAAAGAAAATAAGGCAATTGGTTTGTATTTCTCTCTAGCTCAAAACTGCAGACTCAGGTCAAGACACAAAGAAATGTGTGTGCACAGTCTCTTCAGTTAAAATATTGGACAGTTACAGAAGTGAAATTTCTCTTTCTGGTGCATTCTTGATTCCTTGGTGTCAAACCCAGAGCACTTTTCTGTCAGATGTTCTAAGCTTTTAAAAAATGTGAATACCTTGACATGTTTCCTGTAATCATGGCAAAATAAATGCAGTCTGGGCCATTCTGTTCAAAAATGACACAAGTGCAATAAATCATTTGAAGGATGCTGCTCTCCAGTGAATGACTTATCTTGCCTTTAAGCTGATGCAGCTACAGGCTGTGACAACTTTATAAAGGCCCTGGAAGAATGAATGGATTGATGGAGACTTTGTGGTGGGGCTGAAAGCAGCCTGTTCCTGCATTGAATACTGTTGGCTAAGAATAAATTATAAAATGGTCACCTATGGATGAGAGAGTGAACAAGTGGTTTTAGTGGATATAGTCATATGTAAGAAAAAAAACCTGCAGGGAAAAGAGGATGAAAATGAGTTTGAACAGTGTCTGTTACATTTATTCCGTGACAATCCTGTACAAATACATAAGTAGTCTCAGAGGCAATTATTCTGGGAACTAAGAGTGGTTCTGCTGAACCAACAAAGAGTTTTCCTTCCCTTCTCCATTGATCCATGCAATATTGATAGAGTGTGACACTGAGCATTGCACAGACTCCTCTCCAGCAGTGAGGAAGAAAGAGTCTGTACCAGCCACTACAGGAATGCATCAAGGACAGTAACTGAACCTCAAGTCAAATCTTGGCTATGTCAGTATTTCTGGTAAAGAGAAAGAGCCTGTGTGAGCCATGAATTGGTTTTTAAGATTCTTATTTTCTCAATACTCAGATATTATAGTAGTATTCTTGCAGCATTGATTTCTGATGCTGGATCTTGAATCTGATATCAGTCAGTGGAAGGGAATTCAGAGGAGGGGGAAAAATTCTGGGTCTAAATCCACTGCAGCAGTACAGAGCACTGGTGTGAGACTTTGGAAAATGTAGTTGCTGTGTTTGAGAACCATGTGGGGGCTGTCACACTGCCTGTCACTCCTGGCTGTTTGCTCAGTGGAATCACCTTTGTGCAGCTGATGCATCCTTCAGGGGCTCTTGCCAGGCTGTCAGGGTGAAACTGCAGCCTCAGAAAGGACAGGAATTGTTTCCAACTGTGGGCCTGCTCCCAGCAGCCATGAGAGGACAAGATAGACCTTCTACTGACAGAAGAGACCTCAAACCAGGCAGAGCTGCCCCTCCCCTGAGGCTCTCACTACAACCTAAAGGAAATTCTTTTTATTATGGAAAATCTACAAGTGAGTTTGCCAATGTTGCAAATCAAGTGTCCTGAGTGTGGAGGAAACAGAACTGTCTGAGTGGGCAGTGGGTTTGCTTTGCCATTTCTAGATTTAGCATTTTACCTTGGTTTATTGATATTTCAGTTTGCTGGAGAAAACAGGTATTTTTGCTTTTGGTCTGGAGAAAAGAATTTTAGAAACTGGTTTTATTGTAGAAAATAAAAACCTATTAATGAAAACTTTTACATCCCTTGGGATAAGTCCTGAGGAATAGATAAATCTGTGGAATATTTATTCCAATTATTCTTCACAAGGGATGGGGACTGAGATCAGAACAGATGAGGCATGTCTATGTTGACTTTTTGAAATTCATGAGTCCTGGAGGACAGTTTGCTAAATAGTCAGAAACCCATCTCAGCTGTATGATTTAGGAGCTACACAGAAGTAACACTGATGGCTTGTGCAGATGGCCTTGCTATAAAGCTAATTCTGAATCAGAGGAGGAAAAAAAAGGCTGATCTGTCATGAGGAATGACCGTGCCCAGGAAGGAACTATTTCATCCACATGTCTCTGATCATGTCATGTGTTTTGTGTTCTGGACCACAGATACAGAAGGAAAAAAAAAAACCAGTGAATGTCTTAATGTCCTAATCCCATATTTTTAAAATTAGTTGGCAAATAACATACCACTAGAAATTTTCATTCTCAATAGACAATATATAGCAATGACATTTTGTGAAGGACTTAAAAGAAGCTGGAAAGGAACAGAGATAGGAACTATTTTTTACATCCCAGCCACAGAAAATAGAAACTTGGAAATTATGCCATATAACTAAAATTGCTAGATATGATCATGTTGAAAAACTTTCATCTAAATAATTTTACAGGGTGGTATAATTCTGTGGAGGGACTCCATAAAGTAAGAAGATCCCAACAAGTAGCAATCTCTCAACAGAGATCCTGCCAGAGCTGGGGACACGCAGTGTGACCAGCCAAGATGAGAGGAAGTTGCTAAGATAGCCAAGGATGGAATGAGAGATATCTTGGCATAGACTGCTTCCAAAAATAATGGGCATGTGCATCTCACACTCTTCTTTGAAAACTTCAGCTATTGTTTTTCTGCCATCATTTTAATATCAAGTACAGGCTCTGATTGTGGAAATACTGGTGATGGAGTATGACATCTAGGACAATAAGCTGCTTTCCTGTGTATCTGCTTTCCTCTGCTGGGAATAAGAATGGACTTTGATACACAGTCACTTAATAATCTTCTGCCTGCATGTTTTAAGGTTTCTCTTATAAATTGTTCCTTGCTGTGCTCTATTTTTGTGAAAATGGAAGAAGCTGGCAGTATTTTACAATTGTAAATGAGTGTCACTCTCTTATATCTCCTTTATTCTGCTCAATAATTCTCTTCTGACAGTTTTCATCTAACTATATCTTTTAGTGAAAATGTGAAATAAAGAAGAAGTGAGCAAGAGATCCCTATCAAGTTATTTTTTAACTGAATAAGCATATCGGGAAGAGTATTTTTCCTTTTCAAAACAAAATAGCCAGAAAATTTGTCATGAAGGGCTGAAAATCCCTAGATTTTCTTTGTTTTTAAAAAAGTTAGCAAAAAATGAGTCTATGAGTCGATCAGAAATTCAGACAATTTGCTTAATTTATACTTTCATTCACAAAGAAAAACCAGTAACTTTGCTCAGTGTAAATCTTAAAGAGTCAAGTTTGTCCAAATATGATGAAATTCCCCAGTTGGGAAAGATGTGCTCTAATTTCATAACAACATAAAGCAGAAAGAATTGTTAATCCTGCCCAAGTTACCTGGTAACCTGAACATCTGACAAACTATTCACCCACTTCCAATTCCCCAGATGTACCTGGGAGAGCTCTCATGACAGGCAGCACACAGAGCCCTGCATGGGAATGTAATTCCTGTACTTCAGGCATTGGTTCCATTCCCTCCCAAAGGCAGGGATCAATGCCTGGGAGCTGGGTGAGTGGCACAGGCTGCCTCACATCCTTATGGCTCATCTCTGATGAGCTGTTGTATCCCAGCTGCTTGTTGGTCTATGATAACCCCTGAAACGTGAAGGGATTTACTTCCAAGAGTGATTTTGTCCTGGGAAAAATTATGCCAGGGACCATGCTGACAATGGAGCAGTGTGGAAGGCTGCCTCTACACTGCCTTTGAAAAACAGATAGAAAACAGCAGTGAGTTGGAAAACGTAGGATAAGGAAAAAAAAAGAGTAGAAATGGTGGAAGGAGAGTTAAACACTTTGAAAATGAGAAAGGATTCAAAGGAGTCCAAATAATGGAGATTTAATTAATTAAACTAAGTATTTACACAGCTAATTAAGCCTATTTCAAAAGACAGCTGTATGTAGCTAATGTCCTTTTTGGTTTCTTTATCAAATATTCCTCTTTACACCTAGCAGAGGAGCAGAAAGCATGGGAGAGTTAATAGTGGGCTTTTCTTTTCTTTAGTCTCTGCACAGAGTGATCTCATAAGTCTTTTCAGGAAAACAGAAATCACTGAAAAGTGTGTGAATTTTCTAAGCATTTCTGAGTAAACAAGGAAGGCACAATCTTGCTCTGTGCCAGAGGAAGCTTGGGGAAGACCAGGGCAGAATCCAGGAGCTGCTGAAGCAGCTGAACTCAGTAACACCAGAGCTGAATCACAAAACTCCAAAGTGAAAAACTGTAAACTCAGATAATTTTCCCTTGATCTGGAGTTTGTATGCAGAGCAGCTTCAAATAGAACACAATCCTCCCTTCTGTCTGTGTTATAGCAGGTGTGTGTTTTGGGAAACCTGGGTCCAAGCAGTAATTCCATCTCACCACTAGCCAAGAGTGGATGTCATGAATCTTTGGCACTTCCTTGATAATGTTTATGGCTATGGCTTGTTTGTTCTTGCTCTCTTCCCCCATGGCTATGGACATACACTCAAATACATCTGCCCCACCAGTGATGTTTTGTGCTGCATGAGATGCCCTTGACTACCTGACACAGAGGGGGTGGTCAGACCACAGAGCACCTGTGCCTGATTGTCTGAGTGCACAAATGTGGAATGGATTTTATGCCAGCTAACTGTAGACAACTGAAAGATTAGTTCAGGCTTTCTCTGCAGGGTAAATAGAGTCACCAATCTAGATTAATTCCTTCAGGTCTAAGTTGTCTAATATATGTGTCACAGATCAGTCTTGGGAGATACAAGTCTCTCCTCACTGAGTGCTAAAGGATCTTACATTAAAGAGATGATTTTTAGATGTATTAATTTAAAGGGATACAGGCTTGTTGCATCTCTAGGAAAACATATATGCCTTCCCTCTTTGAGAAAGATTCAAAGCCCTTCCTGTGTAGTGGCTCTACAAGCTCAGCACAGACTGCACTGCTTAGCAGAGCCAATTTACTTCTGGATCAGAGCTGATTTGCACCCCCATGGTTCAGGCATGCAGAAATGGAATGGTCCCATCAGTCTATAACACAGCACATGGTGATAAACTCTGCCAAGAGCTGGGTAATGAAATCACCAGGGAGAACAGGGGTGCCATTGCCTGTTCATCCATGCATCCATGCCTGTACTGTGTTCAGGCTCTGGTTCTGCCAGCAGTGGCTTTTCTGCATGACTTGGTCTATATCTTAAAAAATACTTTGTCATCTAATTCCCATTTATTTCAGGTCTCTCTGGAAAACCTTGTGTACAGCCTGTGGGGTAGGAGTTGTTCTGTGTCTAACCACTGTTTAACTCAGTCTGTCTTTGACCCCAGACACGCTCTCTTGGTACCAACTGCTTTGATAGAAACAGTCAAAATCTCTGGCCTGTTTCCCTAATACACTGTGATGTATGTGTTTTGATAGCTCAGTAGACTACCCAGTAATTATTCAAATAACTATATTTTAACTCCATTTAAATTTAAATGCATGATTTTCAGATGAAAAGTTATGCTTTATTACAGCTGAATGGGAAAAGTAAAATTTTGGGGGCAGTATCCCCATGTAGCACATATGTCTTCTTTTACCACTGACACTCATTGCATTTACTCCTGTCCTTTCCAAAAATCCTCAGGGAAATATTCTTAGAGTTCGGATAATTGATTCAGGTTGATGGTTCCTGCCGAGTAATTACACTCAGTAAATGGCTGTGAATATAATTTTCTATCAACCAGCAATTTATAATCAAACCTAGTGGGCTCAGGTGCACACACAGCGTGAGTGACATGAGAAATACTGGTGTGCAGAAGGCAAGTGAGAAATTGTTCTGGGTGCTACTGTATGTTGACCTGTACTGTCTTGAGATCTGAGGTTTATCCTGGGATTTAATAAAGCAAAATAAGTAAAGACATGAAGCAAACAAACGAAGAATTCAAATGATGTGTAGTCATTTAAGAAAACGTGACTAAAACAACTGGTTAACAGTAACATGAAGCCAGGTTCAGATGAGTGAAATAGATGTCTCTTAGAAGTGGGCCATTGTCTGTTCAAGACCATGTGCATCCTAACTAATGTCTGTCTTGTTCAGCCACATTTGAAAATGTGGACAAGCTTTTCTAGTTTAAAATGTTTGCAGATCCACTTCTACAAGGAACAGGAAAGCAGCTATGAAATTTCTCAATAATACACTGTGCTTTAGACCTTTTGGGATGACTGAGAAAATATTTTCTTTCTAGTTGGCCAAAATCCAGTTTTAAGACTAAAGGCACATATCTACAAATGAGGATATTTCTCAGCAGTTTGGTACCACAATCATTTTCAAAAATTACATTAATTCCCTAGCCTGCCTTTGGTGTATATCCTGCAGGATGTAGGCTCACACTTTTGTTCAGCTACCTGCAGGTGGATAGATCACATGGAGGTTAAGGGACTCTGTAGCAGTTCATGAAGAAATGCAGTCTGTGGGAGGAAACTCAAACTGGAGCAGGGGAAGGGTGTGAGGAGGAAACAGCAGCAGAGACAACATGAGACAACAGTCAGTGAGCAACTGACTGCATTCCCCATCCCCATATGCCCCTGTCATGGAGGAGGTAGAAGTTTTGGGAGTGAAGCTGAGCCCAGAAAGAAGAGAGAGGTGGAGGAAGGGTGGGTTTAGGATTTGGGGTTTATTTCTTACTATCCTGGTCCCTCAGTTATTGGCAATAAATTAAATTAACCTTCCCCAAGCTGAGCCTGTTTTGCCCATGACAGTAACTGGTGAGTGATCTCCCTTTCCCTGTCTTTTTCTCAACCCATGAGACTTTTTTGTATTTTCTTTCCCCTGCCCAGCTGAGGAGGGCCATGATGCAGTGACTTTGGTGGGCACCTGGAATCCAGACAGGGTCAACACATCACTAAAGTCAGTCTGGCTCTGCCTAATTGTTTGACCTGACAATAAACATTGTTAGGCTGGCATACACATCTAGGAGTAGGCAGGCTCTGCCCTACCCTTCTCACAGCACCAGACTTCCAGGAATTTAAGGCTGTGAGTTGCCAGGGAACAGCCACAGCTTGCACTCACCTCTCTGCAGGCTCATCTCTCTCCACCTATCCCTTATGCAAGATTTTTCTGCCTCAGACCAAAAATTAGCTCCACAAGAGCTCTGATCAACTGTGCAGCTCTTTCATTCACTGCAGGCTGGACCCCCCAAAAGGAGACTGACTTGTGATTGCACAGCATAATTTGCAGCCTTCAGTTAATCACCAAACCTCCCTGCACAGTGTGGGAGAGGTGGTGCCTAACACAGGGATGCCCAGAAGCCACTCTACAGAACACAATGTCATCTGGGTTAGTCAGTGAGGTGCAGCCACAACAGGAGCATGCATTGAGCCCCAGCTGGGACACAGGAAAATTACCTCCAGATAGGAGGGCTTCCCAGAGGATGGGGGATGTGTCCTGGAACACAGCAATGGACAGTCTGAATCTTACCTAAAGCTCTTAAGAGAGAGAGACTGACCTAAATCCACAATTTTTCTATTTCCAAAAGGATATATATACACATACATACTTGCATATATGCAAGATATGCATACTAGTATGTATGTATATTTTTTGTTCAAGCCTTGTGCTCTTGTGAAGACTATATGAAAATGGAAACCTTGTAAGCTGTGGGAAACCATAAATGCACCTATCCAGCAATGCCACCTAACAGAGATTGCCCCCTCTCACAGTGGCCCCTTTCAGACACTAGTGCATGCTGTTGAAGAATAAGCTGAATGGAGACAAATGTTTGCTGTGACATATTCCCCTCTCTTCTGACATTTCCAGATTCCCTGAACCAATGAATGTGTCAGAGGCCTCACATCTCAAGGACCTTGATGGATTTTTTTCCCCAGTAATTTCTCTAATTCTCTTCTGAATCTTTTTGTATGTTTAATATCCAAATCACCACTCAGCAACATGCTGCATTTCACAAAAAAACATGGCTTGTTTTCTTTTAAACCTGCAGCCTGATAACTTTGTGACCTTGGGTTACCACAAAGAGTGAATAATCATTGCTTAGTCATCTTCTTAATAAGTTTCAGAACATGTTATTATTTATTCTGTTTTTGTCTTTTCAGTTGTTTCTTCTCTGAGTTTAAATTAGTTCAAGTTTATTAAACCCTTCAACATGACCCATGTCACCCCCTGGCCAATCCTGTTTTTCTTTGTACCTCTGTAAGTCCTTTTTACCCTTTTTGAGATAAGGAAGCAGAGCTGTACACAGAATGGAAGATGCAGGTGTATGTATATGAACATATATTTATTTGTAGATGTTTTTTGTAGGAACATATCCATACCTTTTTAGTCGTCCACTAAGCACTGTGCTGTCCACAGTCTTTTCATACCCTCTCTCCTTCATAACTGAAGCTAATCTTGAGTTTATTATCCTAAAGGTAAAATTTAGATTTTCTTCTTCTGACTGTATTTGCATTTATCAGTACTGAATTTGAGCTGCCATTTTCCTACCCTGCAACTCAGAACCATGGCTATCATTATCTACTGCTGCTCTTTGCAGTCAGATTAAGTTGTGACTACTCTGGAATCAAAAGTGAACTTTGTGACCTCACCATTCACCTTCCTTTCCAACACATCTGTGAATGTATTCAACAGATCCATGGGCATCAGAATAACTAGCAGTAATAATGTCATCTCATTACTGGCTTGTTTCTGCATTGCTTCAGCAACTGGCCACAAATTGCTGTCCTAAAACAGGACAAGGAGTTCACTCTTCATGACTCATTCTTAGTTTATGGAGACTCATAACAAGTGAAAATTTATCTTAGTGTGGGGCATGAAGGGAGATGAAGGTAATTACCTCATGGAGGTAATTCCCCATGGCAATGGAACAGCCAGGACCTATTATGCAGCCTTTGTTTATCACAGATATGATTTGTCCCATGTAACCTGCTAAAAATTAAAATATTTGGTACTCAGAGTTACATAATTGTGCTTCCCTTCCGAAGTCCAAGATGTACAAATGAATATTCCTGTTTCCTCTGCCTGGGAATTGACTTCTAGTTAGTTTTTATAAGTTGTATTTGTGTTTAGTTTTCTGTGAAAGAAACTAATTTCTGGCCTCCAGTGCTGAGGATCTGCATCTGTTCTCCTGATCCTTCTAGGACCACATTTCAATGTGATGCTGACATATGCACCCCCATGCAACTTTCATTCCCAAAGCTGGATGGTGAAATGTAGCCATTATAATGATATCATTACTTGTTTGGGAAAACTTTGACCATTTTTCCTGGAAGACTTTTAAAATGAGTCTCTTTTTCCAGATATTCATTACCCTTTGTAAGGGCTTTCTTTTTCCCTCCATGAAACTGTGAGGGAAACACATTGGCATTTGTATGACCACTCCTTTCTTCAAAAAAAGTGAATAGAAGGTATACCTATAGAAAAATTACCAGTTTGGACCTGCTATACTCAAACTTTTAGGTGGCTTGGCTCACTAAGAATAGAGTGACACTTGGATTGGTAACTCCAGTAATAGTAATTGGTAATTCTAGTAATAACATGCAGGGATCAGAGGCAGAAGTAAAAGGGCTCTTGTGAGCAAGCAACAATTATTACTGCCCAAACACAAACCAGGTTTAGTCACATTCAGAAAAGCATCTTTCCAATTGCAAGAGCAATCTCCAAAAGCAGACATATCCATTACAAGAGAGAGAAGAAAGGTTCAGTGAAGAGCAGTGCAACCACTAGAAATGCTCAGAAAGAAATGTATTTGAACTGAATTAAGGTCAGCAGAAGGGGCAAGAAAAGGACTGCAGTCTCATTTAAAAAGCATTTCAATATTAGAAGGATTATGATAAATATCTCCAGAGACACTGACATAAAATACGTATTAAGAAAAATACTTTCAATGAAGTACACTGCAAATCATTATGAATATTCAAATTCAATCAAACTAAAATGAAAGAGAGTACTCAGGGACTCTGGATTTGAATCTGAAAAGACAATTAAAAGGAAAGAAAAAGAACTAAAAGGAGAGAGATAATAAATCTGATCTTATTAAAAATGCAGAGAATATTAAGTAAGCTTTTTACCTACGATATGGAAAAAATAAGACAACAGGATTTTAAGCATCTTAATATGCTTAAAATGTGCTCCCTCAAGTTTTGCTGTTTATTCTGGGAACAGAGAGCTGTCTGTTCACCTTGAGCTGTTCAGGATCATTTATAAGAGAACTAGATATGCTCAAATGGGAGGAATGATAACAGGAAAAGGCAGAGCAATGTGCTTCAATTTGTGCCAGAATTTTTAGCATTGAACAAATACTGAGAAGAGCAATTAGGTGTATCAGTATCTTAGGACAAAGACAAGTCTGTTCAGATCAGTGAGGACAAGAAAGCTGAGTATCATGACAATGCTATTGCAGAATATTAGTAGTAAGTAAAAAGCCTCCAAATTCAAAATCACTAGTAATGTTTTGAAAGTTTTTACAGTAATTAATAAAAGCATGGCTATTTTCCTAGTCAGTTCATTGCATTTGTTAAAATAGTTTCGCAGAATTTTAATCCATTTTCATGTACACTGGATATATGAAATACATATTCTACTCAGTAAAATGTGGATATTTGATTTTGCTTTCTTTAGCAGGCTAATAATTTTGACTAAGTTTGTGAGGCATCTAACTGAAGGATTATTCTGCCTGAGAAGCAAATATTTCTTGTACTTTCTTCTCTGTTCTTTGTTTTCTTACATCTTCAATCCTAAAGGCATCTTTCAGGGAGAAGAAGAGGCTAAGGACTTTAAAATGTCAGAAATATGATTTCATTACATGCAAATATTGGGGTTTTTTCTTAATTTCTGGTCATTTCAGGCTTTAGATATTCATAAAGAGAATCAGTTGTGAAGATCTGTTTAGTGATAACAGCACAAATGTAGCAAAATAATCTGTGGTCAGCTTTTTAATAAAGCTAGAAGAAAATAGTGTGGCTTTATCTGTACAATCTCCCCCACCACAGACACGCAAAAAAATTTAAAAAAAAAAAAAGATAACTTGAGAATGCAGCGTACAGCTTCTAAATTATATCAAATTTTTGAAAAAATGCTGGCAATTCTACAGGAATACACCTAAGAACTTGATGGGCCATGTGACTTTGGAAACCCCTGTAAGCACAGCCTCAGCCTGTACATCCAGTCCTGAGGGCACAGATGGTCTAAGGAAACCCACCCTGAGTTCTTCTGGTGTGGTGTGTATCTTCTTCAGTATGATGGCATCTGTGCCACTGCTTCTAGTTTGTTCTCATTAACTTGAACTCACTTTGCATTTCAAACACTTGACTTCTGTTTCCCCCATTCTTAACATTTTTTTCTATGAAAAATGTTACAGAAGCCTTTCCATGTCTTTCTTAAACTATGATGCAATTTAAAAGCGAAATAGTTGTGATCTGGCTTTAGACAATGCAGGATCTGTTATAGGTCTATACTAAATATTCTTCCTTTACTTCCTTTGTCAAAGCCCATCAAGCAATGAGCAAAACACATGCTTTGCTAATCAAAGTGCATGTGGTTTTGTTTTCCATATTACTTGTACTACATTTAAACTTCTTGGTCTCTCATCACCCTCTCAGAATTTTTTCTAGCTGGTGTTGTTACTGCAGTTGTGCAATATGAAACAAACAAAAAAAATTCCTATGTACGAATAATACAGCAAAATCATGACAAGAGAAATTGTTCAAGGTAGTAAACACACCAATGAGATTTTGATTGTCTTACAAAATCTGGTGTTCTAACTTCCAAAAATTGCTGCATATTGGATATGTTTCATATATGACTCTAGAGTAGGTGGGAGACTAATATCGGGAAATTAATCACTTCTGTCACACACTTCTAATAGCAGCTTCTAGGAAACTCATTAAATTGATTGATCAATGTAATATTTTTCTAATATTGTTATTATGATCTTAATAATTTTGATTTTTGTGGGTTAAACTAAAAAGTTCAAGCATTGGCTAGTTCTACTGATTCAGAGAATCCACCAAGATGCTTCTTAAAACCTTGACTGGCTGACCTGTCAGGCTTCTCTTCTTTATAGCTTTTACAGAAACCAGTGGCTTTCTTGTGCTAGAGATCATGCAAAATAACATTAAGAATGTGCTGGACCTTCCTTTTCTTTCCCAGACCTTGTAGTTTCTGTGAGCAGTCAGTATCAGCCATAGAAATGTTCCACAGATTGTGACAGGAAGAAGGGTAGGTGATGGCATAATTTCCTTTGTGCTGTCGTGTGAACTGTGCAAAGCTGACAGTTCCTTTCACAGTTTTAATTACAGAGACAGTAATTACCTGCATTGTATGCATTAGGTAAAATAGTCACAACTTTTAAATTAATTTTTAACATCTCATAACTCAATTAGAAAGGCTTGCATATATAATTAGGTCAAATAAAAACATGGAATACACTTAAATGAAATGTGACAATTTGACCAAAGACACAAACAAGTCCATTGTTATGAGTTGCATCTGCTAACACAAATGGGTCCATAATGCAACTCAGAGGCAGTAAATTATGTGAAATGTAGTGCATTAATTGAACCAGAAAGATTATTGATGCCTTTGGGAATTGGTCTTGTGTTTCTGTTAACCCTGACCCTTAGATTAGAAGTTCTTGCTTCATGTCTGGTATAGGTGTAATAATTAGCTTTGTTGAAATAGTTAATGTTGAAATAACTTTTCTTTTTCTTTCTTTTTTTTTTTTTAAATGGTTGGGAAGTATGAACAGTTTTTCCAAGTCAGAACAGTTCATGTAATTAAAATTTCATGAGTTATGACTTCCCTAGGATTTGTTTGAGTTGTGAAAAAGCAGTACTTTTTATTGTATTCCTCTGCTTAATTACTGACAGTTTCTCTGGGGAGTTTCAGAAACCTTTACCTTATATTTCTAACATACTTTCATCACAAGGTCTTCTGCTTGCTTGCAAGGATGTAAGAACTACAAAACCATCACATCAGAGACTATAAGATGAAGAAATCAATGGAAATTTTAGGCTCTGCTGTCGTGATCATTAATCACCTTCCCTTACACTGTGAGAAAAAAATAGTTCTCAATTTAATTTTAGTACTGAATGCTAAAGAGGCATTAAGAAATGCACTTACTTCTCTCTGTTGAATATGATGAATTCTTTCCTAACGGTTTCCAAGCACTGCTGCAGGTGTACGTTCTTTAAAAAACAGCATGAATAGGTTGATTAAAAAAGATGAGAAATCAGAGACAAAAATCACAACAACACAAACAACACTGAACAAAAAGGCTTATGAATGAATGCTATCAAGAGGCATTTTGAAGACTCGTTAAATTGGGCTGTGATAGCACAATCAATCTCATTCTTTTGGAAGAAGTTTCCCACAAAGAATTCCTGAAGATTTTTACATCTGATAGTTCTAGGAAGAACAGCTTGCATGAACATTCAAAATCATTAGGAATAACAACGTAATTTATAAAACCTCACTGGAATGATAATTCAAGTCTGTAAATTATTATTAATCTTCTTGGTACTCTTGACTGTTCATACAATGTGTTTTTCTACAGGGGACACATTAGTCAAGAGTGGAAGAGACAGCTTTAACGTGTTTATAAATAACACGCCTTTCCACTGCATACTTTTCATTTTTGGGAGTAGTAGCAAATAAATACTCTTTGTAACTCTTTGTCCATGTGTGGGAAGTGTTTTTCGCAACTGGCAACACTTTTTCATGCTTTAAATGAGCATCTGTGATAATCTTAAAAACTATTATAGCTCAAATATGTTGTTACTATTTGACTGAAATAAATTGTTTCTCTTCATCTTGTTTTGGAGATGAATTTATTTTATACATTTATGCAATGTATAAAATGACAGACAGAGAGGTTGAGTCTATTTTCAGAGGTGATAAAACTGAACTTGACTGAGTTTGCCTATTGGAGTGTAAACAAAATGCCACTGACTGCAGTCACAGTCCCCATCTTACCAGTGGGCAGGTTTCCTTAGCTCTGTCTTTGGATTTGTTTTTGGCAAGTCGCTTTTTCTTTTTATGGAGAGGCTTGGACTCTAAAATCATTTCTTCAAGTTCAAATGTGGGATCACAGTTCAGTCTTCCTTTCTGGTACAAAAGGATTCAAAGTTACTCTTTGAAGCATCGTTGTGTTTTTTAAATTTGCTTGGCAAGTGTTAACAGCAGTAATAATGAACCAGCTCCTCAATCACATCTGTAAAATGAAAACTGTCCTTTTAGGCCTGGAGTGATGCTCAAAGTTTAAATAAGAGAGATAAGATAAAAATCATATTATAAAGCAATTATAAAGAGTTAGATCCTCTTCCTAGTTATAAACAGATATATGTCGTGAGTGACTAAAGTTATGTTACCCCAGTGAGAGAGATTAATCTGGCTCAGGGTCTTCATCAGAATATCAGTTAGTGCTGTAGAGCATCAATGACACAAGTAATAGTGCAGAAGAGATGGGGAGTACCTCTAAAACCTTATTGAAATCTGATTTTCAGAAGTGTTGCAGTGGATTAATTTACTTAGATGCTGTCCATGAGAACAAAGGAAGGAGCAGGCCTGTTTTGGTTAGCAGCACTTATATTAAAAAGAGTTCACAGTATTACAGAATCCCAGGTGGGAAAGGATCTCAAGGATCACCTGGTCAAACTTTTCTGGGCAAAACCACAATCCCCAATCTAGACAAGATGGCCCAGCAACCTGCCTAGCTGAATCTTAAAGGAGTCCAGTTTTAGGAAATCCATCATTTTCATGGGCAGATTATGGAAATGGCTGACTGTTGTGAAAGATTTTATTCTTGTGCCCAACTGGAATCTTCCCAGGAGTAACTTGTACCCAATACCCATTGCCTTTTCCACGTGACTCCCTGTAAAAAGGGGGTCCCCATCTTTGTAGCTAACCTTTGTAATGGGTAATGGGACATGGTGATAAGGTCTCCCCTAATCCTTCTTTTCTCAAGGCTCTGCAAGCCCAGTTCTCTCAGCCTTTCCCCTTCTGGCCTATTTCCCACTCCTCTGATCATCTCTCTGGCCCTTCTCTGTAC
Source organism: Alaudala cheleensis (assembly GCA_013398995.1). Taxonomy (NCBI): domain Eukaryota; kingdom Metazoa; phylum Chordata; class Aves; order Passeriformes; family Alaudidae; genus Alaudala; species Alaudala cheleensis. Next base: position 988,450 of record VWYE01008144.1, on the reverse strand, counting down.
CCTCTCCAGCCTGTCCACATCTTTTTTGTGTAGTGGGGACCGAGTCTAAACACAGTGTTCCAGGTGTGGCCTGGCAAGTGCTGAGATGAGTGGGGCAATGACTTCTTTATCTCTACTGGTGAAGCACTTGTTGATGCAACTCAACACACTGTTGGCTTTCTTAGCCTTGGCAGCACCCTGGTCACTCACACTGAGACCTCTGGACCTCCAGAGCTGCTGGAGCTGTTCCTCAGCTGGGAGATGTGTGCTACACCCCTGGACTGTATTTTCCCAGGTTTATGACCTTACACTTGTTGAACTTCATAAGGTTCTTGTTAGCCCACTCCTACAAAGGTCTTCCTGCAGGGTGGTTCTCCCAAAGTGTCCACTTCCCCAGTCAGTTTGGTATCATCAGTGGACTTCCTCAGGGTACACCTGATCCCATCATCCACATCACTTGGTACTGAGCAGTGTTGGACCCAGTATTGATGCCTGGGGGACCCAGGGACACCCTTGTGACAGTTTGAGAAGGAGCTGTTCCACCTCCCCCTGGGTGCAGCCAGTTCCCCAGCCATTACGTGGATCACTTTTCTACACCACAACAGATAAATTTCTCAAAAAGAAGGCTGTGGGAAACTGTATCAAAAGCCTTAGAGAAATCCAGGTAAACAATGAGAACCACTTGCCCCATATTAACTGAGCAGGTTACATTGTCACTGAATGTAATAGGGTTTGGAAAGTACCATTTGTCCGTGGTGAATCCTTGTTGGCTTTTCCCAATCAGGTGCTTCATTCTAATCTATTACTCTTTTTCTATTCTATCCATTTAATTAAGGTTTTCCTTACCTATTACAGACATTACTTAAATATTTTGGGTTCTCCATAAAAAAATGTTAATTTGTGATGCTTCAAGCAAATTTTAAGATTCTTTGTTACACCAAGAAGTCCTTCAAAAAAATTTGCAAACAATGTGAATTGAAGATGTTAAAAGCAACCTGATTTCCCCTGGGACTTCTGAGAGTTCAGTCACAGCATTGTCACTGTCAAGGTGGAAGTACTAAATAAATCATATATAAATGACAGGTATTTTTAGTAACCAAAGAGACTAAGCAGTAAAATCACATCAGAAACTATTTGTATAAATTATGGTCTCCTACAATGAAACCACATTTAGAGATGACTCCATCTTTTTTATTCCTAGCAAATTCTGTATAGTCAGAGGATAATATTTAGACATCTGATTCCTTTTCCTGCATATTATCCAGCCAGCATTAGTAGAATATATTTGGATTTTATTACTGATATTTTACAGCTTATTTATATTTATTAATAAATAATTCCTTAGGTGTCATCAATTTCCTTCCTTGAGCATCCATAGTGGTTAGATTTGATTGAGTATTTAATAAATATATCAGTTTAATTTTGAAGTTTTAAAAATAAAAGAAAATTATATTTTATTTATATTTATTATATTTAAAAAGAAAACCTA